>JAKSZT010054489.1:11659960-11711891 GCA_026826555.1 Tolypeutes matacus
AAAACAAAACAAAACAAAACAAAACAAAACAAAACAAAACAAAACAAAGCAAAGCAAAGCAAAGCAAAACAAAGCAGGGTTTAAGCATTTGTTAAGCCACTTAGCCCTGCAGTAAAAATTCAGGTTGATGGTATTTTCTCTCCCCCAAGCCTATTGTTTCCCAGGCTTCTAGGAAGCCACTTGTTAATGCAGATAAGAAGAAAAGAAGGAAAGGAGTCCTGGGGACTACCCAAGGAGCATCTTGGGTTTGGTTACTGGCCTGGCTTCAAGAAGCCTCTGACTATGAAACAATCATGGTCCTCTAATCCTGCAGCATCAGGAAGCATGCTGTGAACGCGGCGCAGGCCCCAAGACACGCTTTCATCCCAACGTTCCCTTCAGACTTGGCCATGAAAGAAAATAAAAGAACCTCCCAGTGGGTGGAAGCAAGGCTACAGAGCCCAGCCATTCAGGTAGCTCCTCCCGGAGAGAAGTATCTGGGTCTAATCAAGGACTCTTCCCTACTGCTGGGGTAGGGTGCTTCATAAGGTCTGCCAGAAGGATTTCATTATTTCTATGGACCTGTATGTCTCTCATATGTCCATTTTCCAAGTAAGAGTTTTTCTTATAGTTATCCTACCAATTGCATGTGTATGTTTGTGGTGGTGCAGATAATGTCCTTTGAGTTTATAATTTACGGGACCACGAGGAACCCCATGCAGACCTTATAGAAAGAGCTTCACGCAGCTCAGAGATCCCAGATTTTACACTGAATAAATTAATTTGGTGGGACTTTGGATTATGTCTTTAGGGAGGGGTAAGCATTTTCTGTGTGTGTAAAGGAGGGTGCTCATGGATATATGATGACTGAAATTGCACCGTGTGGAGGTGACTGTTAGCTGATCACAGAAATTCATGTTTTCCTCATTCTCATGGGCTCACAGCTAGACTATACTTTGCACACTTCAGTGTAGCTAGGCGTGGCCCTATGACTGAATTCCAGCCAACGGAGTGTAAGCAGAAGTCACACAAGCCTCTTCTGGGCCTTGGCCTCAGGTCATTTGTCTCTCTTCTGGCTGGCCAGGAAAGAGAAACTCTCCAGTGTGACCACAAAAAACCATTTTTTGAAAATAGCAGGTCTCATCAGCCTGGGTCCCTGAATTACAGTGTAGGGGAGGGAAACCCCACTGTCCCGTTCACCTGCCTAGTACTGTTTCATGAGCAAGAAGGAAATTTCTACTGTTTTTGAACAACTATATATTTTGCATTCATTTTGTTAGCCCACACAAACTAATACCACTTAACACCATTAAGTAAGTTGACATCTACAAATATATTCTGTCCTTAAGGCTGGGGACTGTGCTGGTCCTGCCCTAGATTTGTGAAAAGCAATGCATAGCCAGTGGTATCTAATAGTTGAACGCTGTTAATGCCAGGAAATAGTGAGTATAGCAAAGTTATAGTACATTATTCTATTTTATGTTATACCAGATGGAACAGTGAGAGGCTGTGCAACATAGTTTTGCTGTATTTTTCCTTTGTGAGGCATCCCCTGATATTTGAATCAGATAGAATACAAGGTACCAGAAGGTTGAATCAGAAGTTTGTTCTGTTTTCCTTATACATTTGCTTCTCATGGCATAAGCATTCACTGAATTTCTGGGGAAATAGAAATTCCCCTTTCCTTTAAAAAAAAATAATAAAGATACTCACCCCAGTTTATTATTATGTGCTACTTATTCTACTAGATTTGCAAAGAAATCAGTTCTAAATATCCAAATTATCCTGTTCTTTTCATTTACAATTGTGCAAGCACGCCATTACCCCAAAGTTATGGAGACCACTTTAGGGATTTTTTTTTTCACATCAGAAGCATTAAAGCTTTTTAGTAGTTTGGTTGCCATCTGTAATCACACATGTAGATATAAATATTTTACAAGTGGAATTATGCACTTCAGCATATGCTCATGATGAGTTATATGTGGTTCTTGGCCTTACCCTGCCAACCGCAGCAGGCGTCTGTGAAGATCTCACCAGTTTTGCATGCCTTCTGTAAATTTTTGAGCATTTATTCTGTCTGTGCAGTTACTTGAATGGAGAATTTTTTTCCCACTATTCTTTTATTTTCTTGGTTTATAACCTCCTTGAGACTTAGTCTCTCTATCTATAAAATGGAGTTATTTACACCTATCTCTAAGATTTAGAACTAGTATACATAGAATTCCCAGCACAGTTCCTGACATGGTAATAAATACTCAGTAAATCATAACTCTTATCATTTTGCATTTCAAAAAACCAGTGCAGGACATTTATGTTCAGGCTCTCTGGAGGCTGAAAGACTTCTTTTCAGATTCTAGTTCTGTCACTTACCAGCCATGGACCTTATGTAAAAACTTATCCTCTTAAGACTAGTTTTCTCATCTGTAAAACAAGGCACAACAATGGGACCAACATAATAGTGTTGTCATGAAATTAAATAAGATTTTATTTTTAAGAAAATTAAGTTCTTAGCTCAGTGCCTTGTGCATAGTAAGCGGTATCTCTCTCTCTCTTTCTCTATCTATCTATCTATCTATCTATCTATCTATCTATCTATCTATCTATCTATCTATCTATCTTCATTCAGTCGACACCCACCCTCCCCACACACACATACATGCACAAACCCACATGCACACATACATATATCCTTATAGCTTTCATCAAAATCAGCCACCCAGGTTTCTAAAAAGTTACATTGCTTACCCAGATCCCCATTTTGTCAGTAACTCTTCTTAGATACAAAGCTTCCTTCTAATAATTCCTGTTAGCAGATCACATCTTTATTTTTTCCTTATTGCTGGCACTGACCCGCAACTGTTTTGATAAACTAATGTTCCCATTTTGTCAAACGCATTTGGTGAGAACAATCTCATGCATTCAGATGCTCAATGACCCTTGTGGGGCCGTCACCAAAAGCATCACGTGATTCCTCCATGTGCCTGGCTAGGTATTGAGCGCTGAGCTCTTCAATGCTCCCATTTCCTGTGGGGATACACATTGACCTACAAATGGCCATGTCTTCAAGGGGCAAGACTGCCCCAATGTTTGAAGGTAAAATAATGAAAACCCAGGGATCCAAGCTAGCCTGTGTTTAAAATATTGCTTCTGATTGAGATAATAGAAAAAAGGACACAGTTGTGAGAAAATAGAGGTGCATGTTGGCTTAATAGTACTCTTGAGAATCAAGCCACATTCCCATATAATATTGCCCATAGCAGCATCCTAAGTATGTTTTTAAATTACAGGAATTTTTGCTTGATGCCACATAAAATAAGTCATTGAACTGGGTAACTATCCTCTGCCTCCTCAGATCCTCTCAGCCTCACCTGTCTCCAGGGCCTCTGGAGACTTGTTCCAGTCCCAGCTACTGCTGTTATGACATGATTATGGCCTTGGACCACACTCCCACAGCACCCTGCCTCACGTCCACCGCGTGTCCTTCATCTTTCTGCCCCACAGCCCTCTATTAGGCCTGCCTGTGCTCACATGTGCATCCTGGAAAAGGACATCCTGATCAGGAACAGAGAGGAAAGGGCTTCTCTCTCACTTCTGCACAAGGAAGAATAAGAAAAGCACCAGAAGTAGTAATAACAATAATAATTTCAGCTCACATTCCTTAAGTGTCTACAGTGTGCTAGGTAAGACACTAAGCACTTTCCACATGTAATGGATTGCTTATGTCCTTCTGGCATCAGCTTCCTCATCCATAAAATGGGGATGACATTGCTTACTCCAAAGAATGAATGTGGTAATTTGTGTCAAACTTGCAGCCTGATACCTGACACACAAAATTGCTTGCTTAACATCACTTCTATTACTGCTGTATAACTCTTCATCTCCCAAAGGTTTGCTGTATGGAACAGGAAAACCCTTATTCTGGATTTTTTTCAGATGCTAAAGTAGAACCTTTGAAGATTATGTAAAAAGATATTTTATACATAAAATTTAACCCATAAAATTAAAAAAAAACTTTCAACAAATAAAGCCGTTCTTTAGAAAAGACTGTCCACATAATTATTGGAGAAAGTCAAAGATAAATGATTTTCTGCTTGGGATACTCTAAAACAGCTCTATCCAATAGAAATATAATGTGAACTCATGTGAAAAATTAAGTTTTCCAGTAACCACATTTTAAAAAGTAAAAAGGAACAGGTGAAGTGATTTTAATACTATATTTAACCAAATATGTATAAAGATATTATTTCAATATATCATTAATATAAAAATTTTAATGATAGATTTTGCATCAGTTTTTGGAATAAATATTCAAAATTCTGTATGTACACTTTACAACACATCTCTATTAGGATGTTAAATTTCATGATATATATTTGATCTGATTAGACATCATTAAATTTACAGTTGAATAATAGATTCTCTTACCCAAGTTGTTCTCGTTTATACCTAAAACTTCTGCAATACCTGAAGCATCAATTTTTAAATAGAAATTAATTAAAATTAAATAAAATTAAATGTTCAGGTCCTCGGTGCCACTAGCCACATTTCAATTGCTCAGTTGCCACATGGTCACCATATTGGATTGAATGACCCTTAAATTCTCTTCCAACCCTAATAAGACATACCCAATAAATGCCAGCCATTATGCAAACATTTGATGGGATTTCAAGGATGAACAAAACATCATTGGACAGGTTAATGATGTCACTACTGCTTTTATCAGTTGGGAGAGACTGCTATGCATAAAATTAGCCACTAAAAAGGGAATATCTGGGTGATTTTGGTAAAGGCTCCTGAACAAACATCACTGAAGGTAACATCGATTAATAAATGAGTAGGAAAAAGTTGAAAGGGAACCGTCTGCCACACTCCCTCCCCAAATGGCACAGCATGACGGGGACCCAGAGTGGAGTGTGTGAAGGTGTGAGTTGTGATGTTCTTGGGACACTTTGACTGTCATGAATTGCTGGAGCCTGGGGTGGAACAGGGTTGGGAAAGGACTTATTAGTGGGGATGAAGAATGGAAAAATGTGATAACAAAGCCTCAGGATATATAGATCATCTAGACAAATTATGTGATGTTGGGATCTTATTTTTAATATTCATTAAAAGTTTAAGTATTTTTTATAACTAACAGCAACCTCTGCCTACTTAATAAACCACCAAGTGGAGTGAAAGATATATAATCCTCAGACCTGAAAATTTAATGAGAACAAAAGTTGATTTAGAAAGTTACTTTTAATCCCAACTTTCACATTTTCTTCCTCTTCCATAAACTTAGATGGGTCATAGCTGTTCTCAAAGGAGGTGGCTTGCTCCCTTAGGGAAAAGGACTAATATTTACTGTTTTTAATATCTATAACTATATTAAGCCTTTTACATGCCTTGCCAATTAATCTTTATAGCGACACTCTGAAGAAGTATTATTTATTTCTCCCATTTTAGAATGTGGTAATTGAGGTTTAACCAAAGCAAGCGTTTAACCCACTTGTGAGAGTTGGGATCTGAATCCAGAACCTTGGATTCCAGATATCGTGCTCATTCCATTACACTGTGCAGACCCCAGATATGCTGAAATAGCTTTAAATGACAATCCTGCTGAGTGGTATATGGGCTCCTTCCTTTTCAGTATAGAATTGTTGAAAGATTTTCTATAATACTTATTTCTGTATGTCTTACCTTGCTTCTATTGGTGTAGTTGGATGGTACACAAAATTATCTATAAAGAAGTTTTCAAGTTTCATAATTAAATTCCCATGTAGTCTAGTTAGCATCACTCTAGTCCATGTCCATTTATTGCATGCCTGACCCCAGATAACAATGCATAAGTCCTTGGCCACCGAAGAAAGCAGCCTAGAGAGTGTAGATGATTAGATAACTGAATTCACTCTCATTAGTGAGTCAGGATCATCAGTCTTTCTAGGTCATTGGATAAGTTAAAGATTTTACTGTGATTTGGTTTTTTTTTTATTTATACAGTATTTTTCCAAAAGATATTTGAAAAGGCATGATTTCCATTCTAGATATGAGGAAAACAAAGACTTAGAGAAGCAAACTGATTCATTAAAGTTCCCTGTCAAGTAAGTGGGGCCTCTATGACTACGACTAGAGCCCAGGGATTGACTTTAATCCAGAATGGTCTTCACACCAGCATTCTATCTCTTAAAAATCAAAAAGAGTCAAACAAAATATCAATAGAGAGGACTTAGGATTGTTTTGTACATTGTGTGCAATCATTTCCAGGTCTAGAGGAAAAGCACTTTCAACTGGAAAAACCACACAGTTGCTTTAATATAACACACCGAGTGCTTCTTCTGTACCAGACCTTGAACTGTGCATTTACATCATTATTTTACTTAGTCTTCCACAACCCTGGAGGTAAGCATTAATTTGTTCCCATTTTACAGCTGAGGAAACTGAGGCTTAGAGTGGTTAGGAGTCTTTCTCCAGGTAACTCAGCTAATAATGAGTGAGCATAAACCTAGGGATCCATGTTGTGTCCATAGGTAAGAAATGCTTGGATCTTGCTGGACAGAACTTACTACAAATTGATTTCTTTTAAAAGAAATTAACAGCCAAATTTGGCCTGAAGATATAAGGAAATGCTGAAACAGTGAGGCACTGATTCCAGGCCAAAGGAATTTCTCTTTCCATTCAATTAAATTTGACAATTTATTATTTCCCAAACTGAGGGTACTTTGTTGGGAAAACTCTTTAAAAAAAAAATGCTGGGCATGGGAAGCGGCTGTGGCTCAATCAGTGGGGCTCCCGTTTACCATGTGGGAGGCCCTGGGTTCGGTTCCTGGGGCCTCCTGGTGAAGGCAAGCCTGCCCGTGTGGCGTGGTTGGCTGACCCAGCGAGCACAAGCAGCAAGGGGGGGATAAATGAATAAATAAAAAAAAAAAATGCTGGGCAAATTTATTCAAGCAATCTGAACAAAAAACCTGTAAGGGCTTTATTTCTTGACTATTATTAAGTCAGTTGACTTTTGTATTTTTTAGTGAAAACAAGTTCTATATAACACTCTATATTCATTCCATGAAAACAGCTGCAGTGTGTGTTCAGTTCACTCCCCAAGGTGTGGACAAAGCCGAAAACTGTAATTTGTTTCCTTACACGGATAAGATGATGCTATTCTAATAGATTCAGACTCAGTCAGTATAACTATGGCCCTGCTCCAATATCTGCCTCTAAGTACATTTCCTTTAACAAACGATTCTGCTACAATAACTTTTCTTCTGTACTTTCCAAGAATATTCTATAGAGAGCAATTCCATCTTGGCCAAGTACAAGGTGATCTAAACAAACTAGTCTCTCTCTCACATCCTAGATATTCAGAAACAACTTGGAAGTGTTGTAAATTGAATGGGAACACTGTGACTTTTATGCTGTCAGCGTGAATTATTATTATTATTATTACCATTTACATACAGGTGAACTATGTTTTTGCTATTGAGGTCCTCTGGAGTCAGAGAGACAAATCCCAATTTCTACCACCATGGGCTGTATGAATTAGGTCACTCATAAACTTCTGGACTACAACCCCTCCTCTGTAAAACTGTACTGGTATTTTTGCCTATCTAAAAGAGTTGTAAAAACTGAATAAAGAAATAACACAAATAAGGTACTAGTGCTGAGGAATTGCTTGCTAGATGCCACATTATTATTATCTATTTGAAATAATAGTTTTCGTGGCTGGATCAAGTCTTGAATTTCCCACTTTTCAAGTTTCCATTTAAAAAGATATACTTTGCATTTGGGTTTCTTGGTTTTGCTAGGAAGTCATTTATTTGACTATTTATTCACAAAACCATTTCTAAACAGGCCAGTGTCCACTCCTTGTTTCTCTTGTTCCCACCATACTCCGAGTCTCTTTCCATTGGGAATGGAAGCTCGAGCTTGGTCTGCTAAGTAATAATTCTTGGAGGAATCACAAGCACAATAGGAGAGAAGGGGAGGCCAGTCTCTTGGATGCAGAACTTCCTCATCACCTGCAAGATATAGATAGGAGCCAAGTATGCTGGGAAGTAAGTTTTGCTGAGTAAATGAGGATATCCTTGCAGAGTCACATATAATAATGTTAATATGTAATGTTATTAGGCCCCTAATTGTGTTACATAAAGCTTATTGAGAGTTTATTCTGTGTAAGAAACTGGACTGTGCAATTAATTTACATTATTTATCTCATGTCACCCTCTTAACAAGTTTATGAAGATGCAATTATTAAATGAAATTTATGGATTATATAAACAGAAAACCAGAGAAGTGAAGGGATTTGCCCAAGCTCATGTAGCAAGTTGGTAGAAAATTTAAATCGTAACTTGGAGACACCTGGTTCTCAATTCTTCCCTCCTTCCCTCCTTTCCTTCTCCCTTCCTCCTTCCCTCCCTCCTCTTTTCCTTCCATTTAAAAACTGTATCACAAATAAAATCAGTTACTGTAGTAGGAGTTGGTTGCTATGCTTTGATTGGATCAGAATGCTCTTTCAGCTTGGTGCCTACATTTTTATGTCTGAGGGAAATCCCTCACTTCCAAGTGTTGGCCGGGCCTTCCTGAAAGAATGCAATTTTGGGAAGGTGGAGGGGTTGTGACACAGTTCTGGGAAGTCCCCTCAAAAGTCAAACACCAGGAAATAAATTTAAAATGACTCACTACCTACCTGTGCAGGCTAACTGAAGTCAACTGAAGGTACAATTTGCTTGTAAACCAAATCAGGTTGGAGAAATGGTCAGAGAGCACAGAGAGGAAAGAAAATTGCCGTTGCAAAAATTGGCTCAAAAATAGCGGTTAAATTTCCACTTGCAGTTAATGCTTAGAGCATGTGTAACACGACCCTTTGTAACCCTATCATTCATACTTCTAAGGGAAAAAGAAGTCCTCATCTAGAGGGTGATGCCAGACGTTAGCTATATTGAAGGAGTGTGGCTATAGGCTATAGTTTAATTCCACCTGAGTTTCTGGCTTCTTCGTGGCCTTTGCCACCTAAGACTTGAATATTCAAAGGAAGAAAAGGAAGGGAGAACAACACTGCACTTGTGTAGATAAACAAGTGTCAGACAAGTACCTGTCCTACTCTGGGTTGAGACAACCTGGCGAGGAGAAGTGGGATCGTGCTCTGCAGCCGGGAGAACTGTAGTATCTTGAATCTCAAATCCTGCACTTTATAGCAGCATCTTTGCTAGGTCACTTCTATGACATTTGCTTTTTTCATCCTTATATGATATTAAGAGACACTTCAGAAAAGTCTCTTTTGTTTTGCCCTCCTGGAACTCTGTCCCCAGGAGCACTGCACTCTCAAATTGTCCCTTTGTTTAGCACGCCCAGTGGTGTTTCATCTCTGGGGAGTGTATCTGAGAAAGATTTCAAATGGAGAGGATGTTTCCCTTTATTTTGTAAGATGGGATAAGGCTGATTGTGACAGAGAGACTGGCAGGGTAAGCTTACCAGGCAGGCAGGGCAATTTTAGGAAAGAGTATACAGAGTGATAGACAATCTGGAATGTGATTCCATTGAACTAGCCTTGCTGGAGTCCTGACTAGGAAATCTTTGTGAACTCCTAAAGTGACCCCAGTATGCTGCACTGGAAGCTCACTGAGGTATCTCAGAGTTATGACATTATTTGGTCATACGATGTGACTCCAGGAGAAAGCTCAGGATTAAAAAGGTTGTAACCCACTCTTCCTGTGCTTTGACATTTCCTGGGTACTGCAGATGTGGATCAGATGATTAGGTCCAGCTAGCAATGTGTTAACACATAATATTGTTAACTTTGCAAATGCAAGCCAGCCACTTTCTCGGCAAGGCCCAGAAGAAAATGCTGGCATTCTGTCATGCTCCAGTGTGAGCTGAGAAGCAGAGAAATAATTCCTTTGCTGCTTCTTCAGGAGCAGGAACTGTCAAGTCCCTTTGTGATTTCTAAGGATCTAACTAATCATCCAATGGTTACAGGTGCTTGAAGAGGATTCAGGGAACTTGGGTTCAGTCAACTCCAAGTTAGGAAGGTCTTTTATGTCTTCCTTCCAGCCTGCCTGCCTGCCTGCTTCCCTCCCCCCTCCCTCCCTCCCTTCCTTCCCTTTCCTTCCCTTCCCTTTTCCTTTCCTTCTTTTGTTCTAATTTTCTCCAGAAAAATAAAAGTAATATCTGGAGATAAACCAGGCACCCACTCACTGGTTGTGTAGTTGGGCTCTAGTGTGCTATCTCAACAGAGTGTGGATTTCAACATGCTTAAAATCACAATACTGACTTGATTCTTTTCAGCCACTATTTATTCAAGAATATTCAGAGGTGACTAGAGTTTAAGGTTTGATTCTTCCAGAAGGTTTGATTCTTCCATAAGATTGAGATTTTTTATAAGACTTCTCTAATTCTCAGTTCCTTTAACACAAAAATAGGGATAATACTAGTAACAAAGATTCTTTGGGTTTATTGTGGCTATTTAAAAATGATAATGCAAATAAAGGGTTATGAATACATTCAGGGACAAAGGAATAGGTCTGTACTTATCGTCTTATCTTTACTGCAAAGGACAAAAATTAGATCAACATTTCAAAATTTCAGGAAGAAAACATATAATAACATTTTATAGGTCAATTTAAAATTTCTGCAAAGTCCTCTCTATCAGTTCTCCCCATCTCCTTCCTCTCAGGTAGCATCAATCATTGTTGAAGCTAATAGGAAGAGAATGGGGTCATCAGGCAGAAGTTACACGTCCTAGGCCAGCCAAAATATAATTTGCTTCTGTGAACAATGGGGGCTAAATTTGCAGTGAAAGGATGCTATCTACCCTTATAACCTAGCTCACAAAGATTCTCAAATAAAAATTGTTTACTTTGAGGTTCTTCATGAATGGCAAAAAAATGTATGTAACTGGAATGAAATAACATATATCTATATATATGCTTCATTAGCTTTAGCCCTTGTTGAAGATTTTGTTCCTCTTATTGTGTGGTCATCTCTACCTGCCCTTCAGCTGCTCTAAACTCTGTTAGTGAATCTGTAGTTTATGAATTGTTCTTTGGATGAAGCCTATGATAAGAGTGTCGGAGTAATAGCACCACATCATAACAAGTATTTATTACTAGATAATAATAAATATGAATAAATACTAGAATAAACACAATGAGTAATAATAAACATAGTAAAAATTGCAGTTACTCTATCACTGTACTTGAGCACCAAGGCTCTGTAGCAGGGCTGGATGCTCAACAGAAATGATACATTAAAAATTCATCAGAACTTGAAACTTTCACAATTGAATCCAATCGTTTCCTCGGAATGTGTGAAGTGTTACAAATGCCGCCTAATTCTTTTTGAAGCTCAAGGCAAAGGCAAAAAACCTTGTAACATACTGGAATGATTTGAATGATTGTACCATAAAATGGCTTGGATTTGCTCATCTGGCTTCAAGTTCAGAGGAATGACCAACAAACTGACTTATGTTCTCAGCAGTGTAGACTCTGAAGGGCCTGAGCAGATGTTGAAGGCTTACTCCAGGCCAATGCATGAGTTTTTTTTGTGGTTTCTCTTAAGTGTTTGCTAATATCTACCACATTGCAAACTCAATGTCCCTTTTCAACTGGCCTGACTGCTCATAATATAATACAGATGATTTCATCTCTCGTGGAGCCTTTTTGCTACAGTGAACTAAAGTCTGCAGGGCTCAGACTTCTCTAATAACATCCATGTTTCTTTAAGAGCAGGAAAAAAAATCCCTTCCCCTTAAAAGGTTGGCCCTTCAGTCCTAGGCTCTATAATACCAGATCAGATATAATTCCTATTTAAATAATGTCCTACTTTTCCTCCTAGTATTCACTTAGGCTTCTGCTGTCTTACGTTTTTTTTTTTTTTTTTTTTTTTTTAATGCTGTACTTTTGGTAAACACAAAACAAATTCCCTATCGGGAGACAATGCCTTCACTGGGATGGTTTATGGATGTTTCATTTTAAAGTAAACAGGACAGAGAAGCTCTCCTTATTCTTTGTGAACTGAAAAGTAAACAGCCTTTTCTTTAGCACAGGCAATGAAGTAATTATCTACTTTTTATATCCTTATAGAGAAAAAAAGAAAAGTCATGAATATCTTACCTCTTTCTGACTTTGACCTGGTTTTCATTATCTTTCACCTTTTCTCACAATGAATAGAATCACTTGATTAATTTGTCTGTTTGTACCTTCTCCAAATGTAAAGGGTGAGTTGAAGTAAGACATTACTTTTAATTTGAGAGTCTTAGAAAGTTCTGATAATATTTTGTAAACATATCCTTTAGATTATCAGAATGATTGGAAGTAAAGGGCCATTCAAGTCTGTGAAGGTTTCCTCTGTTCCTTTCAGCCCTACTCTCTTAAGCCTTGATGTGCCTTAGCTCTACCTGTAAGTGCCCTTAAGATCTACCCCTCCACTTTAATGTGGTCAAGAATATAAGTGTAACAAGATGTTAAATTGGGCTTTTCATTTTATTTAGGAGCATTTATGAAGGCCCTAAAGGCTGAGAGATACACAATAGGTGCCAGATAACTCTTCATCTTAAGTAAAGTGCTAGCATAGTATAGTAAGGCCTGCCATCTATATCAAAGTCCCAAAGAAACTCTGGGCCCTGGTAGAAATGGAATGCCTGACCCAGAGACATCAAATGACCATGCAACTGGAACCTTCCATCGTGAGCAGGGCTCAGTCAGACTCACGGGGCCATAATATTGGTCAGGGCCAGCAATAATCCACTGTAAGATGACAGTGGTACATTTGGGATCAGGCAAGAGCAGGGCCAGAATACACAAGTGAAGTTCACTAGCAGGTGGCCCAGACCCTGATGTCACCCACCATCTTGTACCAGCTCTCTCAGTTTACCTCTTTGGTCATTTGAGGGGCTTCCTAATGACCAGCTGATAGAGGAGGAAATAAAACACCAACAATATGTAGGTGCAAGCTGAAAATGGTTCAGTATACTCGACTCAGGATTGTCCCTGAAAGACAGTGGTAAGGGAAAATCTTTGCAATGGCCAAGCTTTAAACAGTGCACCCGGCTGTCTATTTTGTGTGAAAAGAGAAATGCCCTAAGGTAATAACGATAAAGATACATGGGCAGTGGAAAATAGCTTGGCTGATTAGTCAGGGTCCTGGAAGAAGAAAAAGTAGAAGATTGGGGACACAGAAGAGGAAGAGGCATTTAGATAACCTATAGAAGTTGGTATGAAATATCATGGATTTTCTATTGCTTATTAATACCCACAAGACAACAGCCATCTTAGAAGAGACCAGCCAGCTAAGTAGGCTGAGTGACTCAGCTAGTTGATGTCATTCACCTCAATGCTGGCACATTGGGCATATAAACAGAGTAGGCTTCATGGTAGGGATGGAGGCTCTGCATGAGCCAAACTGCATGGATTCCACTTACCCAGGCTGTTCTAGTTACTGTCATTACAAATTCCAGTCTGTTAGCAAGAGAAACTAATTCTGAGCCCCCAATATTGTGTCATCCCTCTAGGAGACCCACAAGCCACTTACATAGGGCCCTTTCCAGCCTGAAAATGGCTGCCATCATATTGACTGGAATCCACAATATTGGAGGTATATATATATATATATATGCCTTTCCTGCCACTAGAGCCTCTGCCAGCACTGCAATCTGGGAGGAGTTACTGAATATTTGATCCACTGACATGTGATTCCATATAAGGAAATTCTGGTCTAAGTCACCTACCTCACAGTAAAGGAGGTCAGGCATTGGTCTATCACCATGGGATCCATTTGTGCTACCACATGCCACACCTCCCAGAAGATATCCATCTTTTAAGCAATAGAACAACCTCTTGAATGAGCATTTGAGGCACCAGCTTGAAGAGTATACTTTGGGAAATGCTGTTTATATCCTAAATCAACAACTGTTATATGATTCTTTGTTCCCAAAACAATGACTACATGGGTCCTCAAATTAAGTGGTGGAAGTAGGAGCAGCCTGTTTATTCATCACTCCTTGTGAACTACTTAGGGTATTTGTGTTTCTCATTCTGGCAACTCTGGGCTCTGTAACTTTAGACTCTGGTTCCCAGAGGGAAAATGCATCCTTCAGGAGAACAGCAAGAATACAATTAAAGTTCAAGCTTCAACTGCCGTTTCATCATGTGGAGCTTCATGAGAACAATAGGCAAGGATTCACTAATGTGGCAAGTGATTCTGATGATAAGGAGGAGATAGAGCTGCTGTTACATGATTGGGCAGTAAATAATATGTCTGGTATCCAGGAGACTTACTTGCCTATCTCTTGGTACTCTCTTGTCCAATTTTGATGGTAAGTTCAGTTGCTAAAGCTTGAGAAGAGCATAATAACCCCTCAAGGATGAGGGTCTGGGTCCCTCTAACAAGTAAACTATCAAGGCTAATGGAGGTGCCAGCTTAGGGGGTGGGGAATGCTGGATGAGCATTAAGGAGGGGTACGACGAGTATTAGGCGTGGCTTTAAAACTAGCTTCACTGGCGGGGCCTGTAGTTCACCCCACTAACCAACTTCTTGTAACCTTCTGCTAGGTACAATGGAACTGCTCCCAGAACTGATTGTATGATATGTGGATCCAAATGGTGCCAGGTGTGGACTATAGTGGATTATGTAGTGTTCCACCTAGAACACCCTTCAGGACTGAAGAACTAATTTCCAAAGCTCCTAAGAGTGTTGGCAGGTGAAACCTCCAAGCTGAGTCCTTCTCTGGGAATCATCCTCAGCTAAACAGAACCACAGGGCTCAGGGTTACCCCTTTTCCCAGAGGCAGCCCACACACTTGTTGATGTGGAGATATATAGGTCCTGGCCTATGGCTCCAATTGGGGAAAATTGAAGGGTTATGCTAGCTCTGGAGTTCTCCATGGGATATGTTGACACCTTTGTTGCAAACTCATCACAGCCCAACTCCTTCCTCTGCTCAATCCTGATTCTTTCACCTCCCCGTAGGTACTAATCCCAAGAGTACCCTATAAACCTTGCTGCAAGAAAATCTCCCTCTCAGAGCTTGCTTCCTGGAGAACCCAACCTTGCAACAACCCTCTTAAGTTTAACATGCTGTATCACTTAGTAAATCTTATTATTTCTATGAAGATTTTATTCTTAGGTGTTTTTAAGTGTGTATGCATGTAGGTATGTGTGTTTTTATCCAAAGGCATTTCTTACCTTAGTAGAATGTATCTTTAATTTTATCTCAATATCACTGGAGAAACAGGATTAATTAGATAGAAAAAGTACTTCCAGCAAAACTTCCTTGAAAGGCCCATTTGAGAGCTACCGGGAGAATAGTGATCAGCCTTTCACCCTGCATGGAGCACAGTAACGTCAGTGCCTTTGAGGCCCAGGACGAGTCTCTCTGACAATGATAGAAAACTCAGATCTACCGTCTGGCCTCAAAATTTTCTGAACAAGCAAATTGATTTACTCTAAAATTTAAAGGTCCACTATGGCTCTCTCTATCTCAATTTACAGTATGATGAAATAGGCTCCTAACTGCTCAGCTGTGCTTTGTGATTTACATAAAAGATTTCACAACAACCCTGAAGTGCAGGTAAGCAAGTATTATTAGTCCCTGTTCCATATGATAAAACTGCGCTGCTAAGTTTCCCAAGTTTACACAGCTAATAAGTGGCAGCAAGATATCTCAGACATCTGGAAGGAATTGGTTTCCTTTCAATGCTGTTAGATTGTGCTACATTAAAAAATGAAAGAAAGAAAAAGTCAGATAAATGTTAGAGAACTGCTATACTTTAAATACTTACACTTAACAATGTATTTTCTGTGCCAAAAAAGAGAAAAAAATTAACACCCCACAATGTATAAATTAATTTGGAGCTATTGTCATTCTGTAAACTTCTTTGCAGATAACCTACTATATATATATATATAATACTGTGTATGTGTGTGTGTGTGTATATATATACAAATATGTATATATTTGAGCCACCTTTTATGAATTGTGGTGCTGGTCAAATAGTCTCTATGATTCCACCCCCTGCCCCTGCCCCATTCATTAAATCCCAAATTCTGACTCCAAGCCCAATGTTCTTTCTCTAACACTCCACTGCATTCTTCTCTGAATTATACTTGGGTTTTCATTTTTGACCTCTAGTTTCCCTTTTCACTTAAGCTTATTTTCTTAAAAGAGGATTTATTTATTATTGGTGCAGTGTTTTCTTTTATCCAATGAAATATCCATTTTTTCTTTATGTGTAAGAAAATGAGTCCTTCACCTTTTTCTCTCCCTCACCTCCCCCTTTATTTCTACACAAACATACACACACTATGCTATTTGGAGTAGATTTATTCTTTTGAATGGCTTTGGCTATACTGAACTTTTCTTAAGATATTAATAATTTCTGACAAGGACTTCTTTTGTGTTTTAACTTTGAAAGGAAAATGTACTATGCATAATTGCCCCCATTTTTAACTGTGTTGTAGATTGAAAGCAGCAGAAGCTGATAACAAACAGCTTTGCTCCAAATATATAAATTTCAGGTCTGCCTGCTCTCCCTGTGGAATTTAGATTTTACCTACACAAGAAGAAAGTTTGAATAAAATTAGGCTTGGATGGATGAGAGAAAAGGGACCAAAGACAATTTAGAGTTGAATTTTCAGGGATCAAATCTACTTTCCCTTATACTTAAAGAATAAAGTAAGTGCTATTAAATATTAATCAATATTTGTGAGCACTGTAAGAGATTTGAATGTGGTGAGGGTGGACATTGTTATTTTAAGACCTAGCACAGTATTCCCTTTAGAGGACAATGGTCTTTGTTTATGGGCATAGTTTAATAGATGTATGTATAAAGGCAAAGCCTTCTGGGAAAAGCCTAGATAATTTAATGAGAGAACTAAAGATATCAATCAATCATTTGATCATTCAATCGTGAAATCACTAAACCAATCCTGTTCTGCCCAAGAAGGATACAAGAATTTTGAAATTGAAGGAGGTAGGATAGAGAAGGGAAGAGAAATGTGAGGCAGAGGAAGGCTGGACAACAAGGTGGCAAAATTGAGGACTTGAGCTGCGTGGGAGGGTAAATGTCTCAACAAACAGGTGTTCTTAATCTTGATCTCTGACCCTGTGGTCCTGAACCCACTGTAAACAGGACCTCTAGAAGATGCTAATTTTGGTTAAGGTGTGGCCAGCTGAATGAGGGTGTGTCTTAATCGAGATCACTGGAGGCTTTAGAAAGAGGACGGGAAGCCACAGACTTGAGAAAGGAGAGGACATTGCATATGACGGGAGGCAGACGTACAAGCCAAAGAACCCCCAGGATTGCCAGCGAAACAGCAAGCCTTGCCGATACCTCGATTTTGGACTTGTTTTAGCTTCAAAACCATTAGCCAACAAATTCATGTTGTTTTAGCAACCCACTGTGTGGTATTTGTGATAGCAGCTGAGGCAAAAAAGCAGAAATATCAATCAGTGAATAACTTCAGAGGAAAAGAGTGCCTGGCAAATGTGTCAGAAAGGAGGCCTGTGTGGCAAGATGAATTTTCCTCAGATGGCTGCAGAAATATTTCTTCCCTCATTTGCTCTTCAGCTAGGGAACTTTGTCAATGTCCTGTGAATAAAGAGATGCTGTGAGAGTCCTAGAATAGCCTTTAAGTAGTAGCAGTGTCTGCTTCCTGTCTCTTGGAAGTATTGGGGGTTAAAAAACAAAGAACAGAAAGAACTAAAAGGAGGATGTCATATCATACATATAGAATAAGCTGATTTTATTATTGAGCAAAACAAATGCCCCAGGTGCACGTAGGGCTTCAGCAAGTAACTACAAAGCTGTAGTAGATATTGAGCTCTACATGGAATTAAAGGTACAGTTGTTATACATCTTCCTATTTTTAGTAAACTGTCAGCAGATATTTAATTTGCATCGCTAGTTACCAGTTTTTAATTCTTTATGAGGCTTATTTTGCTTTTTTTTTTTTTTTTTGGAAGGAAAAGAGGCTTTATTCGCTGGTGGGAGACTGGCGGTATACAGCCTCAAACCACCTCCTAAGGGTTTTTTTTACAACTTTTTTTTAACATCTTTACATTTTTTTTTTTTTTTAATATATTTACTTTATCCATTTTAACCCTCCTCCCCTCCCCCCATTTTTGCTGTTTTTGTGTCCATTCGTTGGGCAATTCTCTGCATCTGTTTCCTGTCCTTTCCTCTCATCCTTCTCCTCCTGTCTTCACCTGGATTCGATCCTGGGGACCTCTGATGTGGGAGAGAGGCATTCTGCCACCTGCGCCACCTCAGTTCCTGTTTTTTTTGGCATGTCTCTCCTTGGCTCTCTCCTGCGTCTCTCTCCTGTTATGTCATCATCTTGCTGCTTGGTTCGGCAGGGCCAAATGGCTCACCCGCTCATGGGGCCTGACGGCCCACCCGCGCACCTTCTATATTTTTCTTTATTTTACCGGAGGTCCCGGGGATCAAACCCAGGTCCCTTCACATGGGAAATGGACACCCAACCATTTGAGCCACATCTGCCCCCTGCTGTATCTCTTAAGGTTGACCAAAGATACCTAGAGTTACAGTTATTACCCATACAGGATTGTCATATAATAAATCAGCCTTGGTTTATCACCAGCCTTCTAAAAACCAGACCTAGGGAGAAAAACTAGGTCTGGGGACACATGCATGGTTTCTAATATAGCGAATGTTTAGCCTACCCTGATTATCACAAAATCAGGTCAGCGAGAATATTCGCATATGAGGCTTATTTTGATGCTGTGTTCCTTGTAATTATTTATCAGTATCCTTTGTGGTCACCCTTTGTGGCAGTTTGAGATTATTTTATGAATCCCCAAAAGAGAAAGATTATGTTTGTAAACTAATCTATTCTTCTCGGTGTGATACCCTTTGATTGCATTAAATTCATATGTCCGATATGGATATAATAGATTATATTACCTGTTAAGAATACTTTGGGGCTTTTGATTTGACTACTTCAGTAAGACTTGACTCAGGTTGAGTCCCTGCTCCCTTGCTGGGTCTGATATAAAGATACCCATACTCACATGGACAGACACAGGAAGAGAGAGCTCTGTTATTTTTTATCTTGCCATGTGACAGAAAGGAGAGGCTCAAACAGCTGAGGCCCCTGGGGAGAGATAAGCCATTTGCCTGATAGCTTACAGCTAAAATTGGGAAGAGAGCAAACCAGCCAACACTGATAAGAGATAAGTTGGCTGCCCTATGCTAGAGACAAGCCCTATGCCAGCTTGCAAGAAAAGAATCACAAAGAAAGTGGAGCAACTGAGCCAAGAGAGGAAGCCCAGAGGGGAAGGAGAGACCAGGCAGAGATCACCTGCCATCTTGCTTCAACACATGGCAGCTGACTTTGGTGAGGAAGCACCTCTTATGGTGCCTTGAGGTGGACTTTTCACAACCTTGGAACTGTAAGCTTTTACCCCAAATAAATTCCCTTTAGAAAAGCAAACAGATTTCTGGTACTTTGCATTGGCAGCCATTTGGCAAACTAAGACTCTCCTGTCAGTGTTTCTAGCACATATGATTTATATTCCTCAGAAGGTTGTATTAAGTTCAGTTTCCCCACAGAAGATAGCTGCCATGTAAGAGGAACTACTCTCAGACCACCGTGCTAGCCCTCATGAAGAAGCCAAGGAGGATGCGACTCCACATGGATTGAGGGAGGCCAAGGAGTCTCAAAGCACCAGAGATGTGAATGAACAAGTCATCTTGGAAGAGAACTGAACCAAACTTGAAAATTAAACCACCAACTCTTCTGAAGTGCTACCTATTTTGACATGGTGGTCTGGCGAGGGAAAGGAGCCACTAACTCTACAAATAAAATGAAGGGGGAAGCCAAGGATAAGTGAGGCTTCAAATAGGGAGAAAGGAAGCACACACCACCATTCCCTTTTATTTTTATGGTTTAGTTATAGATTTAACACACTGTCCTAATATGAACATTAATTAAAATCTTTTATTAGTAGTAAGATAAAAATTTTTGAAAAGTGCTATTCTTTTGAATGAGTGCCATTGAGTGATAAAATATCAGCCCCCCAAATATTCACCATCAGGAGTGTGGGCATGGGTTAGCTGTGTCCTCTGCTCAGGGTCTCACAAGACTGGAATCAAGGCATTGGTTTGAGCTGCATTCCTTTCGGGAGATCAGGGTCCTCTTTTGAGCTTATTTCATGGCTGGCAGAATTCAGTTCCTTGCGATTGTAGGATAGAGGCCCCCAATCTCTTGCTGGTCATTATCTGGGTGCTACTCTTAGCTCCTAGAGGCTGCTAGCAGTTCCTTGCAGTGGCCCTTTCCATAAGCCTTCTCACACTTTGAATCTCTGACTTCCCCTGTCTCTGATCTCTATATACAGGTTTAATAGTAAGGTGACTAGGTAAGGGCCACCCATATAATCTCCCCTTTGATGAACTCACAGTTAACTGATTAGTAACATTAATTACATCTGCAAAATCTCCCCAACCCCCTCCCCCCATATAAGGTAACCTAATCACGGGAGTGATATCCCTTCATATTCAAGGATTCCACTCACACTCAAGGCATGTAAAGTGGGGGGCAGTAATCTTGGGACCATCTTAAAACTCCGCCTACTACACTTACCCATGAGGTAACTATTCACCTGATATTTTTGGTAATCATTTCCTTGCTTTTCTTTTCTTTGTAGTTTTACCACTTATAATGAATTCTTAAATATTTTAGCTTGGTTTACTTGTTTCTGAATTTTATATAAATGGAATAATACCATATGCATTCTTTGGAACCTTAAAAAAAACTCAATTTGTGGTTGCAAGATGCATATAGGGTATTCCATATAGCTGTATTCAATCTATTTTCATTGCCATATAATATTCTATAATATGAATAAGCCACAGTTTATTTCTATTGACACATTTGGGTTGTTTCCATTTTGTGTCTATTATTAGCAATACTGCAATGAGCTCGCTTGTATATTTATGTATTGGTTACCTATTTGGTTACCACCCCAAAATAGTGGCATAAAACAATAAGCATTGAATATTACTTATAAGTCTACAGGTCAACTGGTAGCCCTGATGATCTCCACTGTACTTGCTCATGGGTCTGTGGTCATCTGAGGAGCAAGTAGGCAGCTCTGGTGATATTGGAGAGTCTTTCTCATATATTTGAGGGTCAGTTGACAGTAGACTGGCCTAGATTACCTCAATTTCACAGACCCATCTCTGCTCCACATAGTCTTAACATCCAGAATATAAGTCTAGGCATGTTCATATTATAGGGTTGAAAGAGAAAGAGTGGAAACATGCAGGACCTTTTGAAGCCTATGTTAATAGCCATCATGTTGTCACCTCTGACTTATAATATTGACCAAAAGAAAAGATTCAATGGATGGGAAAATAGAGTCCAGTTCCTGAAGGGAAGAGCAAAGGGAGTAGATACAGGGCAGGAAGAGAAACAGCATTGTGCCATATATGTAAATTTCTGTGGAGTGTATGTTGAGGTGTCGAATCTCTAAGAGAAAGAGTATGCTTATTTTTCAAATGTATTATGTAATATCAAACTTTTCCTATGTGTTTGTATCAATTCCTACTCTCAGTAGTAGTTTCCAGAAAGATTCTACATCTTTTCTTCTACATGGTATTGTCAAATACTTTAATTTTTGCTTGTCTTGTAGCTATGTAACAGTATCTTCTGGTTTTAATTTGACTTTACATGATTATTTTTATGGCTCAACACTTTCCTGTATTTTTTGGCCATTTGTATTTCCTATTTAATGAAGCTCCCATTAAAGTCGTTTGCCTTGCTTCCTATTGAACAGTCTATCTTTTTACTGGATACTAGTGCTTTGTGAGTATTTTACTTGCAATTAATTTCTCCAATTCTTATCTTTTTAGTCTTTATATAGTGTCTTTTAAAATGATATGTAATTCACACACTGTAAAATTTACCCTTTTAAGCGTGCAAATCAATGGTTTTTAGTATATGCAAAACACTGTGCAGCTATCACTTCTACTTAATTTCAAACATTTTCATTATCCCAAAAAGAAATCCAGTACCCATTAGCAACTACACTCCATCCTTTCCTCCCCCAGCCCACTAATCTACTTTCCGTGTGTGTAGATTTGCCCGTTCTGCACATTTCATTTAAATGGAGTCATACAATATGTGGCATTTTGTGTCTGGCTTCTTTCGCTTAGCATAATGTTTTCAAAGTCCGTCCATGGTGTCGCATGTATTAATACTTCTTTGCTTTTATGGCTGAAAAATATTCCACTATGTTTTATTCATCCCTTCAGTAATGGGTGGCCTTTTGGATTGTTTCCATTTTGATTATTATTAATAATTCTGCCATAAATGTTTATATATTTTTTTCCATTTTAAACAAGCACTTTTAATGGTTTTACTGGTTATAAAACTGTAATTGGGCTTTTAAAAGATCACCTTATAATTTTCCCTACTAAGAAATATTAATTTGTATAATAAGACATTTACATATAATAATCTCTACAGAGTAAGAATATATTTCTGGATATCTTAAAAGTATAATTGCACTTATTTTATATAACAATTTGCATTATTGTGGGGAATAGAAAATATTTTTGTGTATAAATTCCTTATTCCACCTAAGTAAGAGAAGCTGAAAGAAAAATTTCATTAAGAGTCAGTTAAAAAAAAAAAAAAAAGATAGAAAGAAACAAAGTAAATACTGTCTTTTTGTAACATTAACTTTGTTGTTCTTGCCAGTTTCAATCCATTGCCTCAAAGGCCTCAGCACCATATTAAGAAGTCATACTATGACCTATAAAACGTAAAAGCCCCAGGAAGCTATTACATCATTACTCATTTTCAGTAAAAAGTCAAAAAGAATAGTAGGAAGTATTGTGCCTTAACCTTAATCAGACAATACAGATCATTTGTAATATAAATTGTAATGAAGAACATGGGCTGGCACAGATAGGCTTAGCATCTTCGGAAGCCCAAAAAGTTCAAGAAGTCTCATCAATCTTCATTTCAGATCTGGTAGCATAAAAGCTGGGTTTTCTAAGTAGGATTTCCATAAATTTGAGAAGCATGATATTGTAGCACCACTAATAATTCTGTGATCGGCTGCCCAGCTCACATTTATTATCTGTGCCTTATATACTTCTCCCTTCTGGTTAAATCGAGGAAGGGCCTTAATTAATCCAAGAGCCCCAATTACTACTTCAGGTGGCAATAAGTACCACAAATTGATCCAGTGTTGGAAAGAGTAAATGTTCCTCCAGTAAGATTGGTGGTTCCGATCTGACCTGCAGAGCCCAATTTCTGGGGATGGTTCAATTCACTAGAAACTCAAATACAGAGAAGATGTGAATGTTTTTACATTAGGGACAATCAACCCTTGCTCAGTGTCCATTGCTACCCCAATATTATGAGAAGCCTTACATGTTATGTTCTGGCAGTTTTCAACCACAGAAGCATTAAGAATGGGGAATGGTAGTAATTCCAAGGAAGGAGCCTCTAAGAAGGGCAAAAAGGAGAATTTAATTCCAGGAGCAAAAGCAATGGGCTTTAATTCTTTTCATAGCTTAACCAGTTCAGTAAGATCAGCCTCATCACAAAACCCAAAGTGAGAAATTTTCAGGGCCGCAGACGTCATCTTGACCATGGCTTTGTGAAAGCCTTTAACAGGTTCTGTTCTGACTTTGCCTGTGAATACCTGAGGTTTTGAAATTGGTATAGGAACAACCCTGTCTTTTGGTGTTGCTGGAGGTAGCATAATTTCAGCTTTAGGTGAAGGAGGTAATATAGCTCCTGACTGCCTTGCTGAATAGTTGAGAATATCGTCTTTAAGTAACCTGCCATCTTTTCCTGAGCCAACAACTTCACTCAACTTGATGTTGTTTTCCATTGCAAGGCAGTGAACTGCAGGAGTTGACAGTGTTTTCTGGCCCTTTATCTCTTGGTGTGTGTGTTCATTATGGGACATGGCATGTGTTTCAACATCATCTTCCTCTGGATCTTTTAAAGCTTCTGTTTCTATGTCTACTAATGGCTTCCCCACATAGGCAATCTTGTCTATATTATAATAGAGTTTTTTAATGACTCCATCATAATGACTAGTGATGACAACAGAAGCTCTGTCACTTTGAACTTCACACATGCTACCAAATTGAGACAATTTATCTCCTTCTTTTATGTACCATTCTTTAACAGTTATTTCTCTAACCCCTTCTCCAATCTGTCCATGTACAGCAGCAGTTGTTTTCAGGAATTGATGTGGATGACTATACTTTAATGAAGGATAACTGAAGAAACACACAAATTTTGGCTTCAAAACATGAACATTACAGCATGTTTGAAAACAGCAAACACAAATCTGACCAGCTGCTGAGCAATCAGCTCCAGGACCTCAGCACTCACACTGTGCCATCGTATGCCAGAAATCTATAGACAAGTTTTTGTGTAGACATGAGCTTTCATTTCTCTTGGATATATACCTAGGAGAGTGGAATTGCTGGGTCATATGGTAATTCTTTGGTTCACTTTTTGAGGAACTGTCAAACTATTTTCTGTAGTGACTACCATTTGACAATTTCACCAGCAATTCCTTCCCATTCTCATCCACCCTTGATATTGTCTTTTTATTATTTTTTTTTTAACTATGACCATAATAGTGGACATGAAATGCTTTCTTATTGTGGTTTTGATTTATATTTCCATAATGACTTTGATGAGCATTTTTGCATGTGATTATTGGCTATTTATACATCTCTTTGTAAATATGTTTATGCAGATTGCTCATTTTAAAATTTGGTTGTCTTTGATTTTTTGAGTTGTAAGAGTTCTTTTATTCTGGTTACAAATCCCTTATCAGATAACTGTCAAATCCCCCATTCTGTGGTTTGCCTTTTCATGGTCTTGATGTTACCCTTTGAACTAAAAAAGTTTTTAATTTTAATGAAGTCTAATTTATCTATTTTCTGTTGTTGCTTGTGCTTTTGATTTTATAGCTAAGTAACCATTGCCTAATCCAAAGTCATGAATATTTATGCCTATATTTTCTTCTAAGAGTTTTAATGTTTAACTCTTACATTTTTTGTTTGAACCATTTCAATTTCATTTCTATATCTGGTGTGAAATAGGGGTCCAACTTCATTCTTTTGAACATAGATATGCAGTTGTCCCAGCACTATTTGTTAAAAGACTGATCTTACCCAATTGAATTGTCTTGGCACCTATGCTAAAAAGGAATTGATAATAATATAGGCTTATTCTTAATTGAATTCTATTGATCTATATGCCACTTTTATGCCAGTACCACATTGTCTTGATTACTGTAGTTTTATATTAAGTTTTGAATAAGGCTATTGGGGAAATCCAAACCCATTCCTGCCCATTCTAATGATTGTTAAGCTTCTGTTTCCACCATGACTGCAGATTGTTTGGTTTTTAAGGCTTCCATAGAGTTGGGGAATGAGATACTGGAATAGGACAAGTTAAGATGTCTCAAGACTTGCTATTCTTTCTGAAATTTGATGATTTTTCTTGAATAAACAATTCTTGGATTTATTGCAAGACTTTAGTTAATTTACAGAATTATTAAAAAGTTTATTTTGATCATTTTTGCCTGTGATCTCATTGCTTTTATGCGGGAGCAGATTTTTGGATTTCTTTATTTTGCCATTCCTGATGATGTCCTTTCCATGGTCTTGGTGAGCAAAAGATTTAATTTTAATAGATCCTTTTAAAATCATTTTTTCCTTTATGATTTTGAGAAATCCTTCCCTAATGAGATCATGAAATAATATATTTTGTAGGTGCATTTTTATATTATGTTCTAGGGTCCAAGGTAATGAAACTTGGAAAAATGGATATGCTAAAAATCACTTTAAATACTGTTGTTGTAGTATTGTTATCAAATTAATTGGAGTCAGGTGACAAACTACCTTATAATACTTTATATACCAAATCAATCTTTTAAAAATTAAAATATCTTCTCTTCACTTCTGCCTCTAAATCTTGGAATCATGGAACCAAAAAGTCCTTAAAGATATCTAATAAGTATGCTGCAGTGGAATATCCTGCCCAGTGGACCAAGTCTTTGGGTCATTTTTTAATGTATCAGTCATTAAAACTGCATCACTAGAGGGCATGGTATATCAAAGTTTGGGGCATTTGTTTTCTGTAATAATTTAGATAGATTATAAAAAGAGAAAAGGGAACAAAAGAAAAGCCTATAATGTTATGAAGTCTTTATATTTGTTTTATTTTTTATTTTTTAAAGATTTTATTTATTTATTCATTTATCCCCCCCTTGCTGCTTGTGCTCGCTGGGTCAGCTAACCACGCTGTGCGGGCGGGCTTGCCTTCACCAGGAGGCCCCGGGAACCGAACCCGGGGCCTCCCATATGGTAAACGGGAGTCCTACTGATTGAGCCACAGCCGCTTCCCTATATTTGTTTTATATCATGAAATTTCTGGCATGTTTATTTCTTTGAAATATCTATATTTAGGGAGAAGAAACCAGCCTCCAAAAGAAAAAAATAGTAATTCGATATTGCATTAATTCCCTAGGGCTGCTGTCTCAAATTTCCACAAAGTAGATGGCTTAAAAACCATAGAAATGTATTCTTTCACAGTTCTGGAAGCCAGAAGTTGAAAATCGAAGTGTCAGAACCTCTTCTGGGGGAGTCTGTTCCTAGCCTCTCTCCTAGCTTCTGGGGGTTGCTGGTACTCCTTGGCATTCCTTCACTTGTAGAGTCATCCATCCAATCTCTGCACCCATCTTCACATGACCTTTTTCCTGGTGTGTCTCCTCCGTCTCTGTGTCTGAATCTTCTGCTCCTTTATTTTATAAAGACACCAATCATTGGGTTTGGGGTCCATCACAATCCAGTATGACCTTATCTGAACTAATTACATCTGCAAAGACCCTTTTTACCAAATAAGGTCAAATTCTGAGGTTGTAGGTAGACTGGAATTTTGGGGACTGCAATTTTGGGTAGACTGAAATTTGGAAATCCTTTCTACTATTCAACCCAGTTGAGATACCATCTTTTCAATCATTTTGAATAAAAAAGAGGAATAAGATAAAATTATTTCAGTGAGGAAATGATCATGTTTTGCCCACCAAAATTGACTATGCATCAACCCTCTTTGTTTGCCTCATCTAAAAAAGCTGGGGATTCTTTATGAATGATATATTTAAATTAATTTAAGATTAGAAATCACACCAGGAGAGGACTAAAACAAGTGTGGAATTCTCTTTACTGTTTTAGTAGAAAATAAAGGTCAATAATCCACAAGCATTTGGTTCTAGTCTCCTGCTATGCTGAAATTTCAATCTCACAGAGTGTATTTTAAAATTATTATTTTAAAATTTAACTATAAATTAGATGTAGGCTTGAGAAGGTTGTCACCTCTGATTTTGATAAGCCCAGCCCCTTCATTTTGCTGGTGAAGCAACTGAAGCCCAAGATTACATCTCTAACTTGTGAAAAATCCTGAATTAAAACCTAATTCTGACTTCTGGCCTGGCAGTATTCTCACCTCAGATCTTTTTTTGAATATATGCCGAATCATCACTTGCTGGCCTGTGGAAACCACTCTCCCTATTGCTGGATTTTAAGCACTACTGCTCATAGAGTCTGCGATGATGGGCACCTAAGCAGGTGGTGGTTTCTCAATCCTCATTTCCTGATTAAACTTAGTGCTTTCTATTTTTTTGTGCCAAAACATTGTTCTCTAATCACGGGAACTTTGCCTATCAGCTTGTAAGAAAAAGAGTGTTCATGAGATCCATAACCACGGACTTTGTTAAAAGATTATGGAGTCTTAATCCAGAGAGAGATTAAATCTGACCTTTTAGCAATGTTGAGACATACAACTACAGGCATTTTTCTTTCTCAGATGATACATCTTTTTTCTACAAAAGAAGACTGTTCAAGTTACACTATAACTTCTCCATATACGTTTACCTTTATACTTCCATAGTGATTGAGATCATCTACAATCATATTTCTTAAAGACTTACCTAATTTAAATTCTACTAAAATATTCCAGATAATACCAGAAAGTAAATATCTGTTAAGGGAGACTCTACTCTCAACCAGATGTATAAGGAAATATAGCCATTAGGGGAAAAGCTCTTGTATGAAACTTTAATAACCATATATCATATTCCATAAATCAAAATTATACTTCAATACCCGAGCAAATGCCCAGAGACCTGATGGCAAAGGTATAAAATCCATTTTTGTTCACTTTCTTTTTCTTTTGAAGAGAACATAGTTTCTAAGAGGGTTGGTGGGTTTTTCTGAACACAAACTAGTGAGCACTCCTGATGAGGTCCACCTGCTTGCCCCTTACACACAGAAGGTTTTGTGAGGTTCCCCACATCCCTTCCTCTGTTGTTCATTATGTGACCTGCCTACTCATGAACACCAGTGGAGAGCTTCCCCAGCTGGCACTTCCTGTTTTAATTGTCTGGGTCTTTTCCTTTACTAGCTTGGAAGAGTTTTATAAGCCTCTCCCAGGGTGGTCAAATGTGACTGTTTTTCCTGGCAAAGCAGACAGTCCATACTGAATGAGGCTCTCCGTGACCAGTTGCCTACTGCTGACACTGAATGAGGAAACTCTCAAATGTGCGGAGTATTACTTCTTTCCTTGATGTACATTTCTTAGCCAGAAACGCTTCATCATTTCTGAGTCTTGCTCATTCCATCTCCTCTATTCATTTTGTAGATAATTTTTCCATTTTCCTGACTCAGGATTTTTACTTGGGTGCATTATCAATGGCTACGTTTTTAAATCTGCCCTATTCCCCAAGGCTCAATTTCAGGATAAGCTTTAGAAAGCACATGGGATTTTTAAATGAGAACCAGAGCAAAGCATAGTTATTAAGATAAAGACCAGTATGTTTCCTTCAGTCCTGTGAAAACTGTATAATAAATCATGCTGCATTTTTTTGCTCTAATTTCTAGGAACTTGAGGGCTAATTTTTTTTTTAAATACCTTTTTCCAGAGTGCTTATACAATGATTTTTTTGGTTGATTCTCTAGCCATGGTTCTTAACATTTTCTGGGTCACACAAAATCATTGAGAATCTAAAGAAAGCTGTGTACCCCCAAATCATGCACATCTGCATACAAATTTTGCATTTAATTCAGGAACTTCTGGCTTTCTTCCATTGTAATCTGGGTTCTTTTTGTTCTCTGGTTTTTTTCTCTAATTTTATTTTTAATTTTTCCTATTGTATGGGAAAATGTTATGAACTGTCTGAACTTACTGAAGACAGTATTGTAAATTGGCTTATACATTTTTTGTGACATAGTCCAAATTTTTGAATATGAAGGAAAGTTAGGTGGTTTGAAAGTAAGAAAAAAAATCAATATTCTGAAGAATGTACTTCAAAATTAAAACTGGATCAATTGCTGTGGGCATATAAATCAATATAACCACTTTGAAAATCAATTTGGCATTATTTTACAAAGTTGAAAATTCACACACCTTATTAAGTCAACAATTTCCCTTTAGGATATATACCCAAGAGAAAGAAAATCCTCATGTGTATACCAGGATATATATATGCATACAAATAGTTCATATACATAAATAGTTCACATATATATAGTTCATAACAGCACTATTTATGGTAGAAGAAAGAAAGAAATAGAAACTATTGTATTTTTCTGAGAGAAGAACAGATAAATAAATTGTGGCATATTTATAAAATGAAATAAAATAATATACAACGGTGAAAATAAATGAGCCACAACTGCACACAATTATATGGGTAAATTTAGTAATGTGACATAGAGCTGAAAGAGCAAGTCCTGGAAGACTACAAAGAGTATGATGCCCTTTTTAGAAAATTAAAAAATATTTACATATATTATATGTGTATATATATATATGTATATACCGTATGTGTGTTAAAACCTAGAACAAAAGCTATCTGTTCCACCCCAGACATTTAAACAAAGACACTTACTTTAATGACAATTTCTACAAGAAATATCTAAGTTTTGCCAAAATATCTAAGAGGTCATATGGATGGGTCACATTTATATCACACAGTCCTCTACCAACTCATACACCCTCCTTATTCTCCTCTACAGCTTCCTCTCTCTCATACCCCCTATTATTTCAGAACAGTTAAATAATTTCTCCTCTTCTCTGGACCAGCATCTTGGTGCCACACTTGGTCCTGCTTAGAAGCTCAGGATTTCTGTCCACCTAGGGGGCCATGTGAGCAATTTCTTTCCCCTAAAATACATCGACCTTTTCTTGAAGGAAATTCTTTCTTTCCTGGCTCATTACATTTGCATCATTTATTATTGTACGTAAAAGCCGTTTTACATCATGGCCATAACCATGACACATTCACTGTGGGATTCAACCATCCTACATTTCTGAAACTTGCCCACATCCGAATGTGTGTGGTGGTGTCATGAGAGTTTATATTTACAAAGTCAGCAGATACTGAGCATTTGCAGTGTGCAGAACTGTGTAGTGTTGCTGATGGGGATAAAAATAAGAAAATGACACAGTCTTTGACTTTGAGCTTACATCTAATGGGGGAGACACACATAAACATTAAATGGAGTTGTAGTGGTGTCTTGGATAAGAGCAAGGGTCTTGAAAGCAGGCTACAGATTAAACCCTGGGCCTTCACATACTAGTTGCGTTGCTTTCAGCATTTTTTTAAATCTCTGTAAATCTCAATTTCATCATTTGTAAAACAAAGATATCCCCATTGATTTGTTTCTCTTAAAAGTATCTTGGATCCAATTAATTATCTCTGACTCTTAACACACCATTTTAGTCAATCTACCATCAAACTCTTTGATGAATTGCCTAAAACTATAGTCTTTCCTGTATCTACTTATCCCCCATCTCTAATACATTCTCCAAACAGTAGCCAGAGGTCTTTATCAAATACAAATTTCTTTTTCACACAGTTTGCTAATGACTTTGTGTTGCGATGGGGTCACTTGTTTCTATTGGTGACGGGTTTTCATTTAGCCACTAGGAGGTGCCAGTGAGTTTTTCAAATGCATAAGTTCAACTTCAATTGCCTTTCCTTCACTGACATCTTTCCTTTCCACTTGATTATCATGATCAGTTTTAAGAGAAGCAAGATTGTTTAAAATCTATTTTAACTCTCTAACTTTGATGAAAATCTCTTTTAAGAGAATAATAACTTAGTCATTTACTGGCTAATCAGAATGACCAGTGCTATTCTTTTAGAAGGAAGGACTCTAGATAGATAATTAGGGCCAATATTCACATTATTTCATTTGTCTGCTGAGAAAACACAGTTGTCGCTCATACACTACCAAGTTTACCTCCTTTGGTCTCATTTTTTGTTTAATCATCACTCCCACTGAATACATACATTGCATATCCCTCCAAGCTCGTATCTTGCCTTCCCCAACAAGTGGCTATGTCTATAAATTTTCTCCACCAAGTCTTCCTTGATTCTGTGCTTTCGATCTGATTTATTATGTTTTAAATGAAGAAATACTGTTTCCTGCCCATATCTCTCATATAAAGTTTATTTAAATCTTCCATGTAGGAAGCCATCTCTGAATTAAGTCATATGACTGTCACTCTCCTGACAAGCATCTTGTCACTCGAATCCAAATCCTCATTTTGCACAAGTTGAACACACAGATAGGGATGTTCCATTGTACTATTCTTAAGTCTTTCCATGTGGTTTTGTTGTCTCCTGAAATGAATGATAAATCCTTAAAGGGCACAGAAAGCCTCTTCTTTTTTTTAACCTTGTTTCCCCCTCCCCCTTTTTTTGAGTTCAAGAATGCCTTGGAGACTGTTCTATTGAGTATAAATACTTACTTTTTAGTGAATAAATGACTGCCTAATATCTAATATTTTGAGCAACCATTATTCCATGGCACATAAGTACACAGCCTTTATTCCTTTCCCTCCCTCCCTCCCTCCCTTCTTCCTTCCTTCCTTCTTTCCTTTCTTTTTTCCTTCCACATTGTGCTAAATATCTTGCACTAATGAAACAGCACATTTTTCCCCCTATGTAGCACTTGGGAAGAAAATCGGTAGCAAATGAATGACTAGCTAAGTGATCACTAAGAAGTCTGATTTTAGCAAGACAGACTTCTATGGCAGAATAATGCTCTTTCAGATATGTCCATGATCTAGTCTGTGATTAAGGTACTTACACAGCAAAAGGGATTTTGCAGATGTGATTAAATTAAGTATCTTGAGATGGGGGGGATTATTCTGGATGATCTGGGTGGGCCCAGTGTAATCACTAGAAGTCTTATAAGAGGGGGGCAAGACAGCTGGAGGGAGAGTAGGGGGCATGACAACAGAAGCAGAATCTGGAAAGATGCAGATCCATGCACCAAAGAATGCGAGTGGTCTCAAGAAGCTGAATAAGGCAAGGAATGGATTCTCCAGGAGATGCAACCCTGCTGATACCTTTATTTTAGCCCACTGAGACCTATTTTGGAAATGTAAAATAATAAAATAGCATTGTTTTGAGTCACTAAGTTTGTGATATTTGTTATAGCAGCAGTAGGAAATTAATATAATACATAATGTTTAAATTTTGGTTTTTGATTTGCATTTTGTTTTGTATTTATTTTAAAAACAATTTATCCTCCTGGAAAATAAAACAAAAATAAAATAATAACTGGATACATAAAATGAAAAGGTAAACATTAATTTTTTTCATTTTGACCCATAGTTACCACTCCTCAGAGATCATAAGGAATTCAGAAAATGCATGCATAAATATATCTTATTGTGTAATCGTGTTTGCTAAAAATGTACATATTCTCAGCCCAGCATTCAGATGTTCCTTTCTGCAGTACCAAGGTGCTTGGCTGATTAGAAAACTTGTCTCCTTACTGACCCATTCTCTCACACCATCACTCCTGTCCTCCTATCACACAATTTGTCCTCTACCCATTTTCCATTGTGTTGTAATTGCAAAGGCATGGACTCTGGTGTCACACGTAGCTGATTTTTATCCTGCTTCTAATAGTCACTGGGTGATCTTAGGCCACTTAGCCTCAGTAAGCTGCAGTTTTCACTCGAATTACCTAGAAACTTTATCCTTGCCTGAATCAGAGAGCCTAAACACCTAGCAATTAAGAGGAGGATGAAGGGCATTTCTCTAAGTTTGTAGAAGTTGCTCTTAGCCTTCTCTTATGAAGAACAGGTCAAGGAGCCATGTGTGGCTGGATAAGGGCTACAGTCCTGCTTTGCTGTTTTCAGCCGAGCAGGACTCATGGTTGTGTGCATTTTGATCTTCTCCTTCTCCTCCCTCCCACACTTAGCTCATACAAAAATGTATATAAAGAGGACAATACAGAGAACCGGCCCTTGATTAGCTTTTCATCTGTAACATCAGTGTATTCACTGCCAGCTGTGACTAAATCCAGCTCATATGTAAGACTGTCCTTCTGTAAAGCGCTAGCCCAGATACTTTTTAGGACCACCATTTGGGACAAACTGTGCTGTATTTGCACTTGGCCTGCCCCACACATTCTTTCACACCCCATATCTTACATCTTCTCTGCCTCTTGGGAACAGCATCTTTCACTTAGGAATCAAACACATGAAAGAAAAATTGAACTTCTGATGCATGAACAAACCCTTGAAAAAATAGTTGAGTATTTGAGTTGTGGACATCAATACCAATATGTCAATAATTATAAGCCTAATTTATTATGAATCATTTCATAGATGTGGGCAGAGGGAAATTTTGAAGGTAAGGCAGAAGCATACGGAAAGCAGATGCTGCACAGACAGGATTTCTGGGTCCTGATAAAAGCTTGTGATTAATTAACTACAGTGACCTGTTCATGAACCTAGAATGAAGATAATGAGAGTAGCAATCAATATTTATTGTGTGTTTAGTGTGTGCCAAATACTGGGCCACCCAGCTTAAATATCTTTTATCCCCATAGTGATTCTGGGAGGTTGGCACTCTGACCATTACGTCCCCACTTTGTGGATAAGTAAATTGAGATTCAGGTTGTGTAATTTTTCATGATCACAAAGTTGATGATATAGCTGGGATTTAAATTGGGCCTGTTTATTCCCAATGCTACAGTATTTAACTGAGTAATATTGTATTCAAGTGGAAAAAGAGAAAAAGTTTGAAAATTAGGAAGATGAGAGAGCAAGAGAGGACAGAAACTTGTAACAGCAATTAAAATTTTTTTCTTCAAAGCAGGACCCTGTTCAAGATGAAATGTTTCTATGACAAATGTGAAGTGTAATTATAACAAAGGCAATGTGGGATTAAGGAGAACGATTTAGTAGAGGAACTGGGATTTAGCAACATCAAGAAACTGGCCAAGTCTTTTAAATAGAGCATTTACTGAAAGAAAGTACTCAAACAACAGAAAGGATGCTAAAGAACTGTGAGCTAGGATGTGCATGAGTGAGAGTGAGACTAAGTAATTTCAGGGAAGGCACACACATGGAGCTAACTGCAAAGAGGAGAATGCCAATGATTAGAGTTGATCCCTGTTTTAGAAAAAGCCCTCACTCTCTCCAGCAGGAAGGGCACAACAGAGCCAGGTCTTGGTTAACCAGGAACCAATGGTGCTTTGCTGGGTTATCCAGGTCTTTGTTATGCTTCATCCCATCTTCTAACACAGGACCTGCAAAAAAAGGACATCCAAGTTGGAATATATTTGCTTTTTAAAAAGTACATTTGAGGTAAGCGGATGTAGCTCAAGCGATTGGGCTCCCGTCTACCATATAGGAGGTCCAGGGTTTGATTCCTGGAGCCTCCTGGTAAAAAGTAAGCTGGCCTATGGGGCAAACTGGCCCATGCGGACAGCTGGTGCAGCAAGATGAGGCAACAAAGAGACACAGAGGAGAGACAATAAGAGACACAGCATACAAGGCAGCTGAGGTGGCACAAGAGATTGAGCACCTCTCTCCACTCCAGAAGGTCCCAGGATCGGTTCCTGGTGCCACCCTAAAGAGAATACAAGCAGACACAGAAGAACACACAGAAAGCAGACAGCGAGCGCAAAATGAGGGAGGTAGGCGGGAAGAGAAATAAATAAATAAATTAATTAATTAATTTAAAAAAACCACCACAATGATATACCACTGCACACCCACTAGAATGGCTACTTAAAAAAAATAAAAATAAAAACAAAAAACAACAAAAATTATAAGTGTTGGAGAGGATGTGGAGAAATAAGGACACTCATAAACTGTTGGTGGAAATGTAAAATGGTATAAACTCTGTGGAAGACAGTATTGCAGTTCAGTATACTAGCAAAGAAACAAAAAAAAAATACACTTGATTTATGAAATGAATCCAGGACCCATTATCCATCTACCTACTGTGCGAGATGAGGATATGAGTGGGAGCTTGAATTGTACACACTTAATACAACTCAGATTTGCCAAATAAATAAAATATAAAGAAGAGAAGAAAACCAAAGTAACTTTGGTCCTTCTCTATATCCAAATTAAACTTCTTCAATGTCCCTTTAAATTAAAAAAAAAAAAAACTTAAAAAAATTTAATATAGCCATTCAAAGTAACATTGTATATCACTTTGAGACAGTTTCATTTTATATAAATATTCTGCCAACTCCTTCTCCTTCTCAAGAGGTTGTTTTGATGCAAGGGACATGTTACTTCAACTGTCTGCCTCAATGAATGTCCTCATCTGTAAAATGGAGAAAAGCATAACGTACCTAATAGGCTCTCGCTAGAGCGCTTTAGTTAAAGATACATGAGCATTTTTAGGAGTCAGAAAACTTGCCTGCTTAGCATGTGTTTCCTATAAATTTAGCATTTAACTAAGATTGAAAAGGTATAGCATAAACCAACCCAATAGATGTTTCCTTTTTTCTTTCCTCCTCTTTTTTTCTTTCCTCTTCTTTTTTCCTGGAATTAAGTCTTTCACAGTGGGGGTTATATGGTATTGTAGAATCAGGTTTAAAGAGAAGCAAGAAGTAGAACATAGGACTAAACTCGCTAAGCCCAGCAAATGGAGCTTTCCACATTTCATGGTTTTCCAAGGATGGCGGTTGATGCCTTATTTAGTGATGTCTCTGGGAAAGGAGGGGTATGGAGACCTCAAACTGTTATCTACTGGATACAAGACATAGACCAGTGGTTTTCCCACAGTTGGGAAAACTACTAAATCCTCTCTGGCATGATCGGACACTGCTAACATTTCCATGAAACTGTTAGCTTATGCAGCGTAATAACAAACCACCTCAAAACGTCATAGATTGAAATGATATCCACTTATTTGGTTCATGGCTTGAGCCAGCAATTTGGTCTATGCCTCGTGGAGCTGTTACTCTGCGGACCTTGGCTGGGCTTACTCACGTGTCTGAGGTCAGTTTCTCATTTGTCTGGGAACCCTTGGTCTGTGGCGCGAGGAGGCAGCTCAGCAGAGAAGATTTGCTCGACACTTTATGGTCTCTCGTCCTCCAGCAGGCTGGTTGGGACATAATCGCATGGTGGCAGAATGGACGGACATTTAGAAGGGTCAGGGAATGATTTTTCTTTAAAGATGACAAAAATATCTCACCATCAAATATAGCTTCTTGTCCATTTTGCTTTTGCAAAAACGAATCATTTTCTCCCTACTTCTAAATGAGCCATTGCTTAGCCGTTGAGGATTTGAAGGCCCATGTTACTGGAGGTGAGCAGAGAGTGACAGCCTCAGTTTCATAAACACATTTTCTTAGCATATCTGGGTTGACCACTGTTTGCTTCGAAATTTCTCCTTTATCATAGGGCTAAACGATCAGATATATATGCCAATTTAGAAGTGTAATATTTTTAAAAGATCGAGTTCCTTCCTCAGATCCCCGGAAGGGAAACGTAAAGGTCACAGAGCAAAGGTGAAAAGTGTGGTAGTGATGTTGAGGCAACAGGTGATGCCAGGAGCTGTTCTGACTCAGTGGTTGTGGAAGGGCCTCTTCATGGAGCAACCGGGTCCTTGGGCTGGCGAACTCGAAAGCACAAATCCGAGAAGATAAAAGTGAGTTACTTCAGAAACAGGGCAAGAAACAGAAGAGTTGAAAAAGACAGAGGGGAAGGTAGGAGACAGGAGAAGAAAGTGTGTGTGGGGGAGGACAAAGAAGGGGAAGGAGTAGGAGAAGGAAGCAAAATAGTGAAGAGAAGCGGGGTCTAGCACAGTTGCTGTTAGGCAGTAGGAAAAATAATTTAGGCAACACCTGGACTTTGTCACCAAGACTTTCTTGATCCTACAGTGTTTGGAAATGTGGAAGAAAGGATGGGTGGGCTGGGAGTAAGCTGAGGTGAGTGTGGCATTCCACCTAGGGTGTAAAATTTAAGGGGCACAAAAAATCTCAGTACTCAAGAAAGTAGTATTTTGATGAAATATTTAAAAATATCAAACAGTACAAAAATTTATGATGAACAAAACATTAAAATTTTATATAAAGAGAAAATCGGTATTGCTGCTTTTTTCTTTTTCCTCAGGCCCCAAAGTGGCTCAGCATAGAATGTTTTTATTTAAAAATTTAATATTTGTTTGTCATGATGTCTTGTGTTAATTAAAATGTTATTTATCTTTATTTTGCACTCCCTTAAATTTTGCAGCTGAGGAAAGTGCTGCATTCACCTCACTCCAGTGATGTAAGAGAGGAAGTAACCTCATCTGGTAATGCTTAAGTATGGGGACTTCAGCTCCATTATGCTTGGCTTGAATCCCATTTCTCTGTGTTTTACTTCTCTGTATTCACACTCTCCGGCCTTGGGCAGGTTACTCAACCCTGGACTCTCAGTTTTCTCCTCTGTAAAATGGAGGTTAAAAATAGGACTTCCTCACAGGGGTTCTGTGAGAATTACATGGGTTAATCCCATTTCACATGTAAAATGATTAGAATAGTCCCTGGGACATAGCAAATACTTAGAAGTGTTAGGCCTGAGGACGAGGACTTTGTTTATTTTTATGCCAACCCAAAACACTGATTAGTACTTCACTATCATTAAACGCCGGACACCTTCTGGCCACAGGTATTCTTCCTACTCCCACATAACCACGGAAGACATCCTTTCATTTCTGATTTTGCAATCTGTAGTTTCCATTTGAACCATTCAAACAGTGTTTTTCAAAATTGGCTGAACATTAGAAACATCTAAGAAGATTTTTAAAAATCTCATTGCCCATGATGGGCCAAGACCAATTAATTAGAATATTTTTGAGAGGGACCTAAGCCTCAGTATTTTTCAGCTTTCAAGGTGATTCCATCTCTTTTTCAGCTCTTCTATTCTTTCATCCAAATTTGAGACTCACTGCTTTAGAGGCGACATGCTGTACCAACAGAGCACATGTATGGGACTCAGACAGACCAAAAATTCATTCCCACTTCTATCTCTTTCTGACTGAATCACCTTGATCTTAAGTGTTTGAACCCCTTTCTGCATTGGCAATAAGAAAAAATATTAGTGTGAGGGTGCGGCATGCAGTAGGTGTACATTAAATGTTACTCTTCTGTATCTTTCCCACAGTTTTCCTCCTCTCCCTCTTCTTCCCTCCTTCCCTTCCTCCCTCCCTCTTCCTGATGCCCTTTCTCTTTCTTTCCTCTCTTCCTTTCTTCAGCCCTGAAGTATTTACTAAGCACCAACTATAGAGTAGGATTTATACTATGTTGAGTATACTAAGATGATTGACACAGATAGTAGGAACTCACCAATTGAGAAAGAGGGAAATGCCTGGGAACAAATGCCAGTGAGATATTATGTTAAATGCTATGATCAGAATGGTTCTAATATTTCAGAACTTCATCATGGGGCCTTTTGTGGGAAGTCAGGGCATATCAAGATAATCTGAGCCTGTGCTAAACTCTCTCTTTGAAACCAATATTGATAAGTAGGCAAAAAGACTGTTTCCTTTTGGGTGTGACCAAGAGAACACAAATTATGATATTCCTCTCCTAGTTTTTGAGTAAAAGAAGAAAACATCCAGTCAAATTAAATGCAATAAAGTACAAGCATGATTCTATTTGTTTCTGCTAACAGTGATGTGATGAAAACGATAAACTATGTGTTACTTTGGTGAGAATTTCCAGGCAGACTTTGAGAACTGGAAAAGAGAAAGCTTAATACCAGATTTAATGAAGAGAGTTGATTATAAAGAAGTGACTACAAATATCAAAATGGAATTTGGAGAATTCTAACATCAAAACTCGGGTTATCATAAATATGCCTACTAAATACAACTAACCAATTGGCAATGTTTTGCCCAAAAAGAATTTAAAAATAGTTTCATGTTTCATTTTTAATTGAAAAACAAAACAAAACAAAACCACACAAAAAAGCTTATCATGATTTGTATGGTACTTTAGATGAGAATCTTTACCTGTCTTTTGAATGCTGGAGAGGGCATCATGTGGAGAAGCAATATTCTCTATAGATATATTTGAGAATAATAATAATACTGACATTTATTGTTTACTACATACAAGTTACAATGCCAAAGACATATTTTCATAAACATGATATGTAATTTTTATAAAGGCCTATGAAGTAAATACTCTTATTTCCCTCATCCTCTGTTAATGATCTAGGCACAGAGAAGTAAAACATTTCAACCAAGTTCACACAATAACTGAATGTGGTGGAATTCCAAGCCACACAGTCTAAATGCAGAGTCTAAACCTAATTCTTACATCTAAAAGCAGGATTAAATAATTCTTTAGAGCCTTGCTTCTCAATGTGGTACACGGGCCAGAATCCCATCCATCACTTAAGAGCTTGTGAAAATACTCAATCTCAGGCCCCAGGCTAGACCTAGTTCACTAGGCACACAGTAAAGTTTGAGAAGCACTGCTATAGAGAGCTTCAGGGCATTAATGTTTTTTGCATTAGATTGTGAAATGTCTCTATTAAGAGAGAATGGCCTTTGTTGGAAAAGCTCTAAAGATGTTTTCAAGTCTACTTCTCTGTTTCCTAGCTTATCTTGTTAAATTGATGATGCCATGGTGTTCTTAAATCCTATTAGGGATTATAATTATTTTCTCAACTTTTAAAGTGTTGCCTGAACCATCCTGGTACATGCTACAAAGCTCAGAGACCCAGAGAATACATAGACTCAAGGGAACAAGGTCAGAAGTCATAGTAGCAGTCTTCACTAGCAGTTTGCTTCTTTCCTACTTGAACAGCTCTAATATTTGCTCAGTGCTTTACAGTTTACAATAATAATTCTACACACACATGCATATTTGAACAGCTTGAGGTTGAAACACTTCAAATTGGAATATTTACTGAGGATTACAAAGTCTCTTAGGTATCTGTAAAGTCCTGTGTTTGCTTAGGAATCATTTCACTGCCCTTACATAAACTTGGCAGTGAACTTGTTGAAGAGTATTTATGGCTATAGTTCTCAAGGAAATATTTCAGAAAGCAAAAGAAGGCAGGCTAATATAGTAGAAAAGAAGGCTGAACCTGCCAGTTAGGGTTTTCAAATTTCATAGTAAACTATTTCCAGCTTTTGAAGTTTAGACTCTTAGGTCAAGATTAAACAAGCTTCAGGGCATGCACTGAATGAGCACATGCACTAAATAACACATAAACATTGGTAAACTCAAAGAGGTAAGTGAATGTTTTGGACTGTCTACCACGGGCAATTCAGGGAATACATACTAGGTAAGGAGGCACTGGCCAAGAGGAATTTTTTGCCAATTGGTAAAGGGACTTCTTACAGATATTAGTTAGATACTTCTTTCTATGGTATAAATTGACATCCTCCTTATTAAAAATGAAATCCCTCTTCAGCAAATCTATTGAGTGAGCCTTAAAAGACCAGAAGTTAATAGAATGAGACCAATTCGCCCTTGATCCAAGGTTCCATCTCTTACAAACTTCAGGGACTTGGTTGGCTGCTTTACATTTCAAAGCTTCCATTTCATCATCTAAACAATGGGGACTCTGTGAACATATAACTCTCAGGTTTGTTGTGAAGATTGAATGGATTTAATGTATCATGACTGGCATCTAGTCAGGCCTCCTTAAATCCATTCAGTAAATATTTTTGAGCATCTACATTGTGTAAGGCCATGCACTCCGGTAATAAGACCAAGGACACACCATCCCTGCCCTCCTAGAGCTTACACACTAGCAGAGACTGAGCATTGCTGACATAACCACTCATGCAGATGCAAAATTGTGCTGAGAGCTGATAACAGTATTGGACCTGTTAACCAAAACTTTATTGGAATTAGGCTAACTGTCCTCAGGGATATTTATTCCTCTTCACAATGGCCCTGACCTGTGAATATTCTGCAGATGGAAAAGCAGCAGAGGTGAAAGTTGGCAGGAGGTTCCTTGAATGACAATGCACACATGTGTGCACTGGCAATTAATTTTGCCAAAGCTTGCCACATTTATAACCTTGGCATCTGAGCCATTGTCAAATAAGAAAAGAAGTATAGTATTTTGCCAAAACACTTGTGCAGTCTGAAGATGGGATGTGTTCTCACACGTGTGGGAAAGGTGAACTGATGGCTAATGGCTCCCTACCCCACTCAAAATAAAGAACATTTTTTATTATGTCTGCATTTTCCGAGGATGTAATGTGGTAGCTACCCATATTTTCTTTCTTTTATTTTTATGGGGTTTTTTTTCCTAGCAGAAATGAGAACAGGAAGACTGCCCTTATGAACCTCCTCTCTGTCAAAGGACTTCTAGGGATTTTCAGCATGTGGAGGAAGATCAGAAAGTCTCTGTGGAACTTCTGCCAAGCTGCTAAAGTCAGAGACTCTTCCTACACTCTCCTGGGTCTCATCAATTCTTATCAAGGATTCAGGGGTGACGGCAGCAGGCTTTCAACTTAAGAGAAGGAAGTAAGTAGAGCACAGGAAAAGAAAACTAACATTGGGAAACTCAAGGCTCTCATCAAATATAGGTCATTCCATCTCTGGCCATCAAAGACTTGGGTCTGGGTGGAAGTGGGTGTTGAGGCCAGCAGTTCTCAGCTTGGCAACCATGGAGGGGAATGTTTATTCCTGTGTATGTTTTACCAAAGGGGGATGGATGGGCCTCAGAAATGAGGGGGGATATGTTGGGTCAAATTCTCAAATCATTTGACCTTCCAGTTCTGTGTTTAAAACCTAGTTTCTTTCATTCAGCCTGTTAGGTGCCTGCGTGGAAAACAAAGCCCAACCTCCTGGCTCAATCCACTGAAGGCCCCTTGGAGGGCTTACAAAGCATTTTGAAGAGTTAAATGTAAATGAATCAGGAACACATGGATTCAATTTCCCTGGAAATTCACATGTGCTTGGAAATGAAGGGGGGCAGTGTCTGGCCAAATGTGCTTTGATTTATCTGACCCCGAAATATACCCCTCCCCTCTCCTTTCCTCCTCTCCAAATCATTCACAACTTTGGCTAACGTCAAACCATAGCTGGGTCCTTGAGACCCTTGAAACCTGGAGTGGTCTGCATTCCCAGAAGTCTCCACTGTGTTAAACAGCGCATTCAGGGAGCCCCCCCCCCACAAAGAAAGGATCTCACATGGCTTTCTTTGACTTAATGGGGTTAAATTAAGGCAAGGATGTGATGATATTCACTCCCAAAGCTAAACACCTACTGGAAACCATCAATGGAAACCTTCTCTTCCTGCAATAAACATTCTTGTTCATAGGAAATGTTCTTGCAAAACATTTTTGCTGGTAAAAAGTCAGGTGTATTTTTCAAGGAAACCACCACTTGGATAAAGGAGTAGAATTATACAAATATCTTCATGATCAGTATGATTGTCATCATAAGCCTAACATTTATTCATTGTTTTAGAGTGTAAAAACACCTCTTAAGAAAAAAATAATGATCACATTTAGTGGCCATAACTATCCCTTGCAGGGGGTGTTCTAGATGAAATTATTTAGGGGCTGTCAGGCAGAGAGATACCTTAGTGGAGAAGCTGAGGTATGACAATAGAAGAAGCCTTTCAAGTCTTGTAAGTTGGGTTGGCTAAGGGTGATTTAAACTACATGTTCTGACTCCTTTCTTGGGAATTTCTGATAGGGTAGAGAAGGGAAAATGAAACCTTTAATCTTTTTCTAAATTTATTTTTTTTTCAATTCTATTGATACATATTAATAAAGCATACAATTTATCCAAAGTGTACAATCAAAGGTATTTGGTATAATCACATAGTTGTGCATTCATCACTTCAATCATTATTAAAGCATCTTCATTATTTCAATAATAATAATAATAATTTAAAAACCAGACAAACAAACAAGAAAATTCCCCACCTCTCAATCTCTCTGTTTCCCCTGCTGTGCAAAGCTGCTATTTCTGGCTCTTCTTGCACAATTACTTATTTATTAAGCAATTTTAGTGAGATATAGTCACATACCATATGATCTATCCAAAGTGTATAATCAGTGGCTTTTCGTATAATCACAATGTTGTGCCTTCATCTTCTCACAAATTTTAGAACAATTTCATTACTCCAAAAAAGGAAGACTCCACACCTCTTAGCATTCCTTCCTCAGTCCTACATAACCACTCATCTAATTTATAAAAGGATTTACATTTATATTTTTTATAATTGGAATCATACAATATGTGGTACTCTGTGCTTAGTCTCCTTCACTTAGTATAATTTTTTTTGGTCTGATATTAACATTTTGTAGTATTAACCTACATTTGTTTAGCTTCAAAGAAAAACAGTCTTATAGATGCAATTTTACCCATATTCATATTTCACATAATATATTTATATTTCAGATAATATATTTAGTTCATAATAGTGTAATCATACAGTATTTGTCCTTTTGTGTCTGGCTTGATTCACTCGACATAATGTCCTCCAGGTTCATCCACGTTGTCATATGTTTCATGACATCATTTCTTCTTACTGCTGCATACTATTCCATTGTGTGTATACTCGACAATTTGTTTATCCATTCATCAGTTGATGGACACCTGGGTTGTTTCCAACTTGAAACTTTTAATCTTAAAGCCTCATTATAAACAGGGGTCAGGCTGTTGCTTGTCAGAGGCTGAGTCCTGACTACAGTAATTGTTTGGGTAATGAAGAAGCTGGATAAAACATCCACGCTTTGGGACCCTTGTCAGTAGTAATAAGTTTTACCCTTGTTCTGCTTCTCCTTCTTAGGACACTTGGTGACCTATGTGAGGCATGTTCTACCTCTCCCTGCCTCGCTTCCTCCCTCCTCACCTGGCTAATGCTGTTTTCTTGGTATCTGATACACGTTCCTTCCATATGCTGTAGCTTGGTTGTATGAGAATGTTGGGTGGCGGCCACCAGAAGGAGCTGTTTAAATGACTGAGGGTGGCAGAAGGAGGATCGTAGGGAGCTGGCTCCTGGCTGATTCGCCAAGGGTATGGTGTACCATTCTTTCCCTTTCTTGTTTTGCTTCAGCCATTTTTGCTCTTTTCTTTTCTTGCATTTCTCCCTCTCTACCGAGACTCTCCTCTAGCATATCACGTGACTGGCTCCTCCTTGAATCCTTAAGGGTCAAGCTGAAATATCACCTTTAGAAAGACCTTCCTCAATCATCCCATGTAAAGAAGGCTCCCCACCCTCCCCACTTTTGCCTGTAATAGAGAACCATGTGTATTTCTTGTATACCATGATCTGCAATGTATTGTCTATGTATTTGATTACGTGTTTATTATCTTTCTCTCCTGCCAAAACTGAAATCGTTTGTGGATAGGATGGCTTCTGAGTCACATATCACTGTTTCCCTAAGGCCTAGAAAAACCTGCCATAGAGTAGGTGATCAATAAAACTTGCTGATTGATGGATGACTCTAATGGGCAGTCCAAATGTTGAGGGTAGTGTCCCCTTTGGAGGAGTAAGTGGCCAGAATCCAGTCCCTGTAGTGAGCAGTAAATATCCTCATCCTTGTTTATAAGGACATAGTATCTGGCCAGGAAACTCAGCAGTCACTTTTACTCATATAAAGTGACTAATCATCTAATTCTATGAAGACATTATTTATAAATTGACTGCTCTGATCTATGCACTCTGCAAGATGCTGGAATAAAGCATGGGATGTGACAGATTCCATTTACTATAGTATCATTAAATATGCCACTCAGTGAAAAAGTCAAATATTTCACAAATGTGATGAGTGTTGTAAAAGGGGAAGTAATGATGTCATATGTAAATATTCTAAGGGGGAGTTTACTTTTTGCTCCCTTGTCCCATCCCATAATAGGTAGGAAGGTATCATTTTTCCTATTTCATCATATATGAGATAGTTGAGGTGCTGAGAGATTAAACATTTGCACTGTTTTGCAAAGTTAACTAGCAATAATATGTAGAAAAACAATTCAGGTTTTCTTAATTTCAGCACAGTGTTCCTTTTGCTATCCTGCATGCATTTTAAGAAAGAAGTCCCAAAATTCAAATATAACATCAAGACAGCAATAGTAGCTAATATGCACTTAATATTTATTAGAGAAGTGCTTCACATGGTTTATGTCATGACTTCTCAAACCACGATATGCACTAGCTATTAATATTACCATTTTTGAAAATAGGAAACTGAGTTTAGAGAGTTTAAGTAACTTGCTCAAGGTAAAATAGCTAGTAAATGACAGAAGCTAATTTTAAGCTTATGCACTCTGATTTCAGTGATCAGATTTTTAACAAGTATTTTAATCATTTTGATAATTAAAGATTTTCAAGGACTAGCTATTTTAAAATAGTATCATCTGAATGATAGTAAACTCTTACAGAACGGAAATAGAAATGAACACAAGCCATAAACTTCAACTGAGTTCTGTAAGTATGTGTTCAGTGTTTGATTAGCTTATCTGATTAGTGACTATTTATGCTCTGGATGAGAAAAATAAAAGAATCACAGTTTTCGAAGATAAACGCAAAATAACAAGACCCTTCCCCATAGGTACATAAAGAAATAAAGAATAAAACCAAGAAAAATAAGAAAAAAGACAGGCATAATAGTGTTTCAATACTCAAAATTTATATATTCTTTGATATTTTGCTTTTTGGGTTATAAGCGATCTCTGATTTTCCTAGCAGCCACTGTAACGAGTAAAATATTATTTAGTGGGTGATTTATAGACAGGGCCAACTACATAATTTGCCAGGCCCAGTGCAAAATGAAAATATGGGGCCCCTTATTCCAAAAGCAGGAAAAAAAGGCAACTAAATGTAATAAAACATGAAACTTTTCCCTTTCTTTCAGGCTCTCACTTTCGACCTGTCATGACGTTTTTTTGTTTGTTTTCTGTATTTGCTGCTGCTCTCTCTCTCTCAGGCCTGGGGAAACTTGGAGGGTGACGCAGACCCTCACAGGTGCTGGGGAGTCTGGCCCCATCCACGCGGCCCAGCTGCTAATGGTCCTTCCTTCCCGCCAGCCACCACGTCTACACACTGTGCCCGGATCCGGGAGGAGAAGCCAATCTCCCCTTCCTAAGGGCCTGCGTCCCAACCCGCAGCTTAATGTGGGTTCCAAACTTTGTGCCAAGACCTGCGCGTTACCTGGACATGCGCGGAGTCCCCCACCGAATGCACATGCTGCTGCCAGCCCGGGGGCGCAGAGACGACAGGACCACTGTCCGCCCCGCCCTCAGGGACCAAGGGGCACGCGCAGCCGTGCACAAACCCCTGGGGTACAGAAGCTGGCAACCCACTGGGCTAGGAGGGCGAGACCGGGAAGAGGGTCCCGAGCACAAAGGTGCTGGAATGGGTTGAGGAAGGGGACGTAGGTGGGGCACGGGGCGCAGAAGGGGAAGGAAGGGGCGGCCAAGAACCCTTCCCCAGGAGGGAGGCAGAGAGGAGAACACTGGAGCTGAGGCTCTAAGCGCCCCCGTGCACGCTCCGTTTCCCGTAATACTTCACTTACAAAATACAATTTAAAGATAAAATTAAGAATTTCAACATGTCGACTGCTGAGCATTAAACCCCAAGCAAGAGACCTATTTGAAGATGGGGCTCTGTGTGTAACTGCACTGACCACGTGCTCATGAAGCCATCCGCCCTAACAGGGTCTGCACGTTAAAAGCAAACATAAAACAAAAACAAGAAACTCTTTGCTAAACAGAAAACACATCATCTGGGAAAAGGAGAGCTGGAAACTCAGAGAAATTTCTCCTAAAAATCTGCATAAAGAACACACTGAATGATATAATTGATGTTCCTTAGAATCGTTAATTAATGCAGTAAAACTATACATTTTAAGTACCTGTTCTGCACTGTCATGGTAATTATTTCCAGTGGGAGGAGTGGAAAATGAACACGTAAATAAGTAAATTATCACCAGGGGAGCAGATTTGGCTCGAGCAGCTGAGCACCTGCTTCCCACATGGGAGGTCCCTGGTTGGGTTGGTCCCCAGTGCCTCCTAAAAACAAACAAAAACAAACAAGCAAACAAAGGTAAAAAAAAACAGCTCAGGGGAGCTGATGTGACTCAGTGTTTGAGTGCTTCCCTCATACGAGGTCCCATGTTCAATCCCCGGCTCTGGTAGAAAAAAAAACACACACACACACAAAAAAAACCCACCAGTGTTTCCACAAGCAGTAGCAAGTGGTGGACTGCTTATTCAGATTTCATCACTCCTTTTCTTTTCCTACCCTTATGTAGCCATCATTCAAGCAACTCCTTCTCTTTTATATTTCAGCTCAAAGTCTCCTCTCCTAAGGAAGATTTCCCTGTTCTCCAGACTTGCCCAGTTACCATTACACCCCTCATATTCTCTTCTACTTTTTCTTCATAGCGCTATTAAGAGTTTGCAATTATGAATATGTTTATACTGTCACTTGATTGTCTGCCTACCTCTGGCCAGACCATAGGCTCTAAAGGGTCCCTGTCCCATTGTATGTTCCTAGTGGCCAACACAGTTATCCTGGCATTTGTGGACACCTCCTCTTCCTGCCGTGGAGGAATTCAACAAAACTGTATTGCATAAGTACCTACTATGTGCCAGGGTGTTGCTAAGTCTAGGGATAACATGGTAAACAAGACTCATGATCCGTGTCCTCAGGGAGGATTCTGTTCCTCTCCAAACTTGCCCATCACTAATTTTGCCCATGAACCCTGTGTTCCAACCACATATTTCACTTATTGTTTCTTGAACATATTCCATCCATCCCCACTGCAGTACTTCTCAAACTGTTTCATCCTTCCCCGTATTTACTTTTCCTCCTCTCTATTCTCCTAAAATTTAGTTTGAATTCCATATTGTGGCAGATTTTTAGAAGTAACTGAAATAAATGCTTCACTTCTATAGGTATAGAATTTAACTAAATGCAGGATATCCAAGCTTAAGACTACATTTCCCTGTGTTCTTCCTGATCAATAAAAGCGACAGTGCAACTTCCATGTCATGTGCTGAAAAGGAAATTGTTTGCTCTCCACTTTGACTTTGCTTCTCACCTTGAGCTGGAATGTGACCAGTGATGGTGGAAACTTAGCTTCAACCATACAGGCAAAAACAAGACCCCTAAGGGATAGCAGGAGCACGAGGTAAAGTTATCACTTGATTGTCCTCCAGCCTTGCCTGCCATCCTGCTTCTGGACTCCCTTGTGAGACAGAAACTTCTGTCTTATTTAAGACATTGTATTTTGGGGTTGGTTCCTTTGCTCTACTAGCTAAATCTGTGTCCTAAGTAATACACACATTTTCATAGTGCTTTGAACGGAAAACGATAAATTCTAAACCCCATGTAGTAGGTAGAATGGCCCCCCACATTTGTCCATGCCCTAATCCCTGGAGCCTGGGAATGCACATGCATCAAGGAACTTGCAGGTGAAACTAACATTAGGGACATTAAGATAGAGAAATTGTCCTGAACTATATGGATGGGCCCAATATAATCACAGAAGCCCTTAAAAGCCAAGAATTCACTTTGTCTGTAAGTTATTTATTTATCTAAAAGTCTTTACCTTATGATAATTGCTCTTTTCTTCACCCTCTTTTCCCCAAACTTTAGCCTGCCCATCCCCCTTCTCTAAAGCTCCCCAGCCTTTCTATGATGTGGGTCAATTTAGTATCTCTTGGATTCTGTAAATATGTATCTTCACCACTGATCATGATCACACTCCAATGGGGGGTAAGTAAAACAAACAGATAATTCTTTAGAAGACAATTGAGTCAAAATTCCTACTTTTGTTTTTCTATGTTGTTCCCATCACAGTCTTACATCTTACAAAGCAATTCAAGGTTTGGAACAGAACCTTAGGATGACAGTAGTGGCACAGGAATTAGTAAACTGCAAAAGCAATCTGAACAGACTTATTTGGGAAGATGTTCTGTCCTGGGGAAAGGAATGGCCTTCAAAAAACATGCTGTTCTGTTGGTCCTAAAACAGCATGTCTAGAAACCCTAGAATACATGGGATGCATGATAAATCACCAGAACCATCTAGGGTGCAAATATTGGTAAAAAGCCTCCTAATATAGCCCTCATATTAAAATACGCAAAGGTACACAGTCAAGCATTTAAAAAGTAATCCTATGTATGGTTTTATGAACTGTACAAGGGAAGGTGTGGTAGACAGAATAATGGTCTCTTAAAGATATCCATGTCCCAAATCCCCAGAACCTATAAATACATGGAAAAGGGAAATTAAGTTTGCAGCTGGAATTAGGATTGCTCTTCAGCACATAGGGAGATCATCCTGGATAATCTGGTGTGCCCAATATAATTAGAATGGTCCTTAAAAATAGGAGAGTAGAGTAGAGTCAGGAGGAGAGATGACTGCAGAAGAAAGGTCAGAGAGATGCTATGTTGTTGGCTTTGAAGATGGAGGAAGGTGCCCATGAGCCAAGGAATGTAGGTAGACTCTAGGAAGGTCCAGAAAACAGATTTACTCCTGGAGATTTCAAAAAGAAACACAGGGAAGCTGATGTGGCTCAACCAGTTGGGTGCCCACCTATCACACGGGAGGTACCGGGTTCGGCCCTGGTACCTCCTAAAAGAAGACGAACAGACACCACCCCCACTGCAACGAGCAGATGCCACAAGCCAGCCCGCAGAAAGCGGATGTGGCTCTGGCCCTTGGGCACTCACCTCTTGTGTGGGAGGTCCCAGGTTTGGTTCCTGGTACCTCCTGGAGAAGGCGAACAGACAGAGGAGAGAACCATCAGGGGCACGGGGGCAGAGAAATAAAAATAAGGTAAATAAATAAATCTTTTAAAAAACCCAAAAAACCCCACAGCCTTGCTGACACCTCAGTTTTAGCCCAGTGAGACACATGTCTGAAGTCCAATCTACAGAAATCTAAGATAACGAATGTGTTGTTTTAAGCCACTAAGTATATAGTGATTTGTTATGGCAGTTATAGAAAACTAATACAGAGTCTAAATTGTGTAATTTTAACCTGAGCATCCTCATGTGCTGTTTTATTTAGGGATACTCTATCTTTATACAACTTCATTCTTCTTTCTCACCTCACTCCCCTCCCAAACTATCGATTTTTCAGTGTATGACATATTGGACTAAGTGTCAGAATATCAAATTCCTTTTTTTTTTTTTTTTGAGAAAGGATGAGTATTAATCAACTGACAGTTACAAAGAAAAAAGACAAGTACTTCAAATTTTACTTAAGATATAGTCCTTCTTCTTTTTCCACATAAGAAATGGGAATGAGGAATCTGGACACAGCAGGAGAAATTGACCAGGATGCATGATTCTAATGCTCCACCCTGAGAAAGCATCTCTTACCACAATTACATCTGAGAGGATTAGGGAGAAAGCTTTACTGATAAAATGGTGAAGCCTTTAGGGACTTTTTTTTTTTTCTTTGAATCTTCAAAGACTTGAGGCAGATCTATTATAACACAAGCATAAGCCTTTCTTCCTGCACCATCTTCCATTAGCAACACTCAACCATGAGGTGAAGCAATTTTAAAGTCTTTTGCTCTCAGATTTGACCTTCACTTTTTCCAAAATAGGAAAACAATGGAGAAAGCGGAAATCAAAATAGCTTTTTGCCAAGCTTTTTAACGTACCAATCTTATTTAGTAGAATGATTGCCAATTTCTCCATTCTAAAGCAGGGCAAATAATAATAAATCCATAATATTTCCATTGAAGGGATGACTCACTGGAGACAATTGACTGAGAAGGAATTATTTATCAATCTAACATGGTGTAAATTTTAAAAAGCAATTATCAGTTGAAAGAAAGAAAAGTACAGGGATACTTTCAGCTGAGGATCCCTCCCAGTGGAGAAGCTCTCCACAGGTAATCTAGAGGCTCTAAGGCAAGAACTTCAGCTTGATAAAGTTCTTGAAGAAATGTCTGTCCCCCAAATGATATAGTCTCCCTTCTCTCATACTCCTCCCTCCTCTTCTCACACTGCTTTGGGAAGCTCTAAGTATTAACACATCACTCTGTACTGACTCCTTTCTCTCAGCAAGACTTTGTTCTCAATTCATCCTCCAAAGAATGAGTTGTAAGGCCTTTTATGATCTATCCAATATTGGTCTTCATAATCTGCCACTTTCTCAAGTACACCCAAGATTTCAGCCATGCCTTTCTTCCATGGCAGTTTCCTCAAATGTGCTCTTCTCTCCTCTGGGAGACCTGAAGACATGGACACTCCCTACCCACTGCCCTAGCCCAACACCTCTTTCTGAGAAAGTTTTATTTGTTTTCCAGAGATCTAGGTTCTTCTTCCTGAGAGTGTCTTTGTCCTCCCTCCTTGTCCCCAGATCCTTTCTGTGTGTTCTCTGTACCCTGACAGTTTTACCTTTATGCCCCTTACCACATTACAATTATTTATTTACTAGCCCGAAGCTTTTTACCAGATCTTGAGTAACTTCTTAGCTGAGTTGCTGTAAATCCATCTTTTAGTTGTCAACACTTAAAGTAGTGCCTGCATATATAGTGGATGTTCAATAAATGCTGGATGAGTAGATGGATAGGTGAAACGAAATCTGACATAGTATTTTTACATTTCTCTAATTATATACCTAATCAAAGTAGTTAGTGAATGTCAATATGTGAAAGATAAATGAGAATCAAGCCTATTACAGCCAAGTGCTTCTCTTCCCCTGTAGTTTCA
>JAKSZT010054489.1:11711901-12069356 GCA_026826555.1 Tolypeutes matacus
GAATCAAGCCTATTACAGCCAAGTGCTTCTCTTCCCCTGTAGTTTCAAAGTTCTTTGTAAAGAGGAATTAGCAGTTCTTTAATGCACCCACCAGCACTATAATTCCTTTCCAAAAATGCCAGAGGTCACCTCAAAATTGAATGGCTGAGCAAGGATTAAAACAAAAGAATAGGCAGACTTCAGTTACGTTAACTGGATCACTGCTCCTATGTCCTTGTTAAATATGCTTTCTGGACCATAACAAGAAAGCATGATGGAGGGGTCGTGGGTTGAAGAGGTTACGGGAGAAAGAAGATTTACTGCTTGATATTAATCAGTTCATCTTCTAATATGCTTTTCTTCTGATTACCCTGCTTTTATTCTTCAACACTATATCCCTCTTTAGTGAAAGACAAAAGTTGCATGTCTGCAGATTTTGTGATGCTTATTTTTGTTACAAAGACATCCTTATTCAGACTCTCTCAATAGTGGCAATCCCCACGGAAATCAAAAGTCCCCAGAGTGTTTCAAAAGTGTGGAAAGACCTTTACATTTTCTTGAAGAAAAGATGATATGGAAATACCTAATTTCTTCTATGAAATTTACCATTTGCCTTGCCCCCGAGAAATGTTCACTTACAGCCCGCAAAAACCTGAAATCTCAGCCACTGAAATCTCACATAAATGCCACCAAAATCATTTCTCTGGTTTATTGGCTGATTGTGGTGAAAAGGGACCAGAATTTTGTATAAATAACTTGTTTAGGTTTATGTTTTGGTGACTGTCAACAGACTTCATTCAAAGAAGAGAACTAAACTGCAGGCAGAATATTTTATGCAACATATTCTGAGCTGAAACTATGTATTCATAGAGACAGAAAGGATAACCAACTGATGGCTAACTTTTTATTTATATCTCTTCTTGGCTATATTTCTTCTAGACGGGTTTTAAAAGTCCCCTGACTCATCAGATACATCTTCCATTTTCTTGAACCTCTTTGCATGTGTGGTTATAATTAAATAGCAAAAGATTTTAGTAGGCCAAACAATTTTCATATGTTTTAAAGAGAGAATGAATATTTATTGGGCTCATAATATGTACCAGGCACTGTGCTTCTAACTTTTTAATTTTATATACATATAAATGAATATTAAGATAATGTATTTCTAAAAGGACCTTTATGAGGCAGACATTATTAAGCCCATTTTACAGATGAAGGAACTGAGACTAAAAGATATTAAGTCACTTGCTCATGGTCTCGTACCTAGTAATTATTGGACATAGAACTCAAGAATTTTTTGATAAGACAAAAATTTTGTCAAGGTTACCACAACCATCAAAATAGGAAATCTTGCAGGAAAAAAGATAATGAAAAATGTAGAGAGAATGGAAAGGAATAGAGAAATTAAAAATGAGTATTTAGGAAAAAAAGCCCAGCCTCTTCTTCTAGACAGAAGGTATTAAAATTATGTGTGGGGGACATTGTGGGGAGGAAGGGGGAAAGAAGAAGAGGAAGGCAAAGGAGGGCAAAACAAGAATGATTCCATAAGGTTTGAACCAATCATGGAAACTTCTCTGAATCAAAATAGTAAGGGGATTACCAAAGCTGAATTTTGTGAAATGTACTCTTGACTTTGAAAACAAATGATAAAAAAAGCTTCTCCCACTTAAAATTAAACAAAACCTAGTCAGAAAAACCAACTGATTCTTAAGTTCTATATTTTCCTCACTACACTTTATAAGGGAAACCATAGAATTCTCTAACCATGTGGGTCCTAATATGAATGACTTAGATATATCTGATCCTGTGGTGGTGATCATGTCTAATTTCCTTCATATCATCTCCTTGTTTTAGAGTCCAAAGCTTCAAAATCCAGTTTCTCAAGGAGTTCTATGCTTGCTTTGAACTTTTGTGTACTTGACTCAAGGTCCGTGTTATCAAATTTAGTTCCACAGATATAGTTTGGTAAGATTTTAATAAATACATGGAAGCTATGATTATTTATGCTTCGGAAATATAAGGTTCAGCGAAGTTGAACAGTCTTTAAATGTTTTCCTTAAACGTTAAATTGCAGAAGTTTTCAGAGCTCATTGTGAATCTTCAAATGCATTATTTCTCAAATATGTTTCATCCTAGATTCTTCTGTTAGGGAAAAGGCTCACGATACTAGTGTTTTGAGAAATGTACAATAGGAAACTGTTTTTGATCAAGATTCCACAATAGGAAGACCTTGAAATGTCAATTGATCTTCAAGTCTTGCCTAGATAGATATCAACTGCTGCCTCTCTGCTTCTTTTTAAGGTTGATTTCCAATGGGAAGGGAAGACTGGCTAACTATTATCCCTTCTCAAACATTAGTAACTTGCTTTCTAAGAACTCCCTGCTTCTTCCCCTAGGATCTAGAAGACCAGAAATATCCAAAATAGCTTCTTAGTGAAAGTATGAGAACTTCTCTTTTAATGTCAGTGACATACAGTAGAAAGACTTTTGCTTGAATCTTGTTAGCATCAGTTGGTAGCTCGGTGACATCTGGCTTGTTACTTGATCTTTCTGAAACTCAGTTTTCTTCCAATCAAGTGAGGATAATGTCTCCCACATAGGAGTATAGTAGGAATCTATGATGCAGTGAATTATTTTATAATATACTTAGACAATGCTAGTTCAATAAAAGTGCTAGTTCCCTCTCCCTGGCTTAGTTTCATGTGTCTCTCAGGTGCTGGTCTGGTCCCCCAAGAACCTGGATCATACTAAGAGCATGTATTTCCCATGGCCTAATGTTTCTCTTTGCAAATATTATCAAAGCAAGTTATAAGTGAAAACAAAAAATCCAATCACCTGGATAACCAAAACTAAGCTAAGAACTCAAAGACATTGTAGTCAAAGTCTGTGTTCCTGTTGTACTTGAGAAATTCACATATAAAGAATATTGTTAACGCAAGGCAATTTATGATACCCAAAATAAGAGCATCACAAAGAGAAAGGGGCTATAACATTTCAATAAAGGGAGAAAAATCCTTCATAAATGGGAGAATGGGACTTGAGTTGTGAATTCCTGAAGGAGTAGGGTCTTTCATGGAAACTGCAGGGCTAATAGAGTTTAGGTGTGAAGATAGAGATTGTTTTAAGCCTGCTAAGCCCCCTTGGGTGTGCACATTCTGCATAGAGGTTCCTGCCCCTGAAACATAGTGGACTCTCTGGGTGGTCTGGATATGGGTTCTTTGCCTGGATATTGTCAGAGGTGACAGCCGGAGTGAGCTAGGGAGGCTGCTGCTAGAAACAATAGCAACAGAGGCAGCCCTGAGATTACAACTATACACCCTTCTCCCTGCCACCCGTAGTACCAGGAAAAACCAGCAGCCTCAGAGGTTTCTAATGGCTCCTCCTAAGTCAGTTGTTTTTCGTCCTTATCTGGTCCTCTAAACATGGCGAACGCAAGGTCATGGAGAAGTGTTTGGCTCAAGCCAGCAACTAGTATATTTTCTAGGTTTACTTTAAAATGTGGAAACAAAATCAAAACTTGGAAAGCAAGAATTAAACAACTTACAACAATGATGTTTTAGAAGTTTCCTAAAAAAATAAGTCATGCTAATTTAATATAACAATATTATGTTTTCAGAGTTAAGAGCCATAACATATGGCGGTGAGTGCCTGATGCCAAAGGAAAATTATGGGAAGCCCTGCCATTCACCAAGTTGTCACTAGAGGGAGAAGTTGCATGCAGATAGGGTTCAGCTTCTGGGCTTTAAAAGTGCAGATTTCTGCCCACCTCTGCTAGCCGGTAAGAGCTTTTTATTGCCATGGGAACCACTAAACAAGGGATAAATATGTCGACAATAGCCATAGACAATTTTATTTTGCATCTGCAGCCTGATGTTGCTCACTGGCCTATTAAGTCTGAGCAGCACAAGTCATCCATTATTGCTAAATGGTATCACAGCACATAGCTCTGTTCACACACTGTGGTGCATTGTGAAGGTCCCTGCTCTACGGAGAGCGAAAGAGTGAGCAAGAGAGACCCCTCTTTTCTCCCTCCGCCTTTCCCTAGCATGTTCCTCTTTCCAAGAGTCTGCTGAATCTTCAAATGTAGCCTGAACTTGTTATATCAGGCTAATAGACACTCACAATGATTAATCATGGAGAAAGCCAATTAAATTAGGGGCAGAGAAGAACTGAAAGAGAAGCATTCGGCTCTCTCTTTGGGGTTCAAAGGTAGATGTTTGAGGTGACTAGAATATAGCTAAATAATTTAGCTTACTAAAAATATTTCTTTAAATGAATTCTGCAATAGAGTTAAGACTAACATTATCAATGCCTGTGATATAACTGAGTATGTATTAAGACAGAGCAGTGTGCAGGAGAGAGCTCTAAGCCTTTAGAAAGGACTCTGGCCAGGGATGTAAATTAAACAGAGTTAAACTCATTAGCTCTGCCTTGATTTCCTTAGTTGTGCTTATCATTTCCTACATACCTACTAGGTGTATCTGCTGGATACAAGTATTAAGATGGCCTTTGTCCTTGAGATATGCAGTCAAAGGTGTTTTAACCTGGGGAGGGGGTAGGGTATATGGGAATCCCCTATATTTTTGATGTAACATTTATGTAATCTAAACCTTCTTTAAAAATAAAAAAATATATTATTTTTTTTAAAAAAGGCATTTTTACCCCCTGAGAACTGAACCTGATCCAAGAGAAACTGAGGTTGTTGTGGCAACAACACAGATCCCTAATGCACAATTAGATCTCTTCTCCCCACCAGGCCCCCTTCTCATGTTAAATAAAGGAGGGACTTCCTCACAAAATGCCTGGGAGTGCAGTGCGAGGAGGGCTTTAGTCACTAGGTCAGAAACCAAGTCCATTGGTCATGGACCCCTTGAGGATGGGCCAGCATGTGACACATGAAAGACATTAAATAAATACGTGTTCATTAAATGAAAATAAAGATGAATGAATGGATGGATAGATGGATGGATGGTGGATGAAATAATGAAGTAGGTGAAGCACTGTGAGAATTATTGGTAGATATGTTTAAAATGGAAACATTTAATTCTCATTGTATAATAGAGCATACCAAATCTAAACATTCATAATCAGCCTTTAATTATAGCTTGATCCCCCATGTTTTATCTTTCAATGAGCTAAAATTTCTCTTGTCACTCTAAACATCAAAATATTTAACTCAAAACATAAATGAATATCCATCTTTAAGATAGTAAACGTTCATGTGTAAGTTATTAGGGTGGAGAAAGGAAGTGAAATAATTGGCAGTCCAGTTTCTGGGAGTGGTTTTCTAAATCCATTCCTGTAGAGAATTTCTGGCCCTTCCTTGAAACTTCCATTGACAGTTTGGTTTCCTGGCACACAGAAAAGTCCCTAGCCTCTGTCTGGGATTTCCCAGAACATGTCCCCTGACTTCAAGGACAAGCAACTAAGAATGCAGAGATCTCTGGATTGTGGGAGACATTATCATCCAGCCATCAGTGATGCTACTGTGATGATGTTGGCCAGCTTTGGCTTCTTCCCGAAGGGGCCTCTGGTGTCTGCTTAACTGGAAACACACTTTGCAGTTACAGCTGACAGGCGACCTTTCCCCAAATGGTTCTTGTTTTGTGATTCAGCTTGTGAGTCATTTGGCTAACAACAACTTCCTTTCTGTCCCAGACACCCCCCTGAGAAATTTGGATCTATTCAGACTTGGGTGGGGGCAAATTCTAGGATCAGTTGCTAAGGCTGCTGGGTTGAGATTACTTGTCAGTAAAGTGGAGACTATGGAAACTTGCTGTAGTTTACTGAACTGTAGAAGAACTGATAGTAACATGGTAAGAAAGCAGAGGATTGCCTGTCAGTGATCATTGTCTAGTAGACCATTTTGAAATGCTGGTAGAAGAATGTGATGCTAGGATACTTCTAAAAATGGGCATATGTGATTATTTAGCAAGGAAACACCCATTGATTCATTTATACATGTCATGGACATTGTTGATGGCGCCCATCATCCACTCCACCTTCCCCATTGTATAGTAGCTACATACATGGTTGAGGTAGAATGGGCTCGCCCACAGTCATAAGGATGGGCTTTCATGCACAAGATAATCCTTTCACCTTTGTGACAGTGTTTGGGTCTGGAATGGGTATTTCATCCAGTCTTCAGATAACCAGGACAAGTTATCCTGCAGGCCAAACCTAGATCACTCCAGTCAGGATGAAGATCAAGATTTTTCCTTGGGTTGAGGACAGATCTTTCTGTCTTTTTCTGGATATGGGAAATCATGAATATAGCTCTGAAGCTTTCGACATCCGTATTTTGACTACTTGGAGAGGTAAGTCTTGGGATGAAGTTGGCAGCACACAAGGAAGAGAAAAGAGCTGGGAAGAAATTGCTTACAACAACAAGCTCATGGATGAAACCAAAGACCAATCTTCTGCTATACTCCTTTATATTATTGTTTAATCCAGTTTTAGTTTGGTTTTCTGTTATTTTTGACAGAAAAAAAATGTTTACTAATATAATGAATTGATTGATTGATTGTTTTAGTCATTATTCTATAAATATTTACTAGCTGTCTGTATGTGCAAGGCATGAAGACAGAGGTAGTGCTCTCCCTCAAGGAGGGTAGAGGATACTGGAAAGGCAGACATGTAAATGGAAAAGAAATGTATAACATGGTAAATCTATAGTCAGGCAAATATATATAATGTACATGGAAGAAAGAACCCTAAACATGCCTTTTTGGTGGGTGATGGAGGCAGACAGGTCAGCTTTGTGGGGAAGATGGCTCTACTAAAGTAACATCTAGAAATAAACAAGGCAGATAAAGGCAGTCCAGGAAGAGGGACCAATGCCAATGAATTTAGGCACAAGAAGCCATGGCTTATTTAAAGTAGGTGAAATCTAAAAAGCAAGGCAGGATAATGCCTAAAGATGAGGCTGGACAAATGGCCAAGTGCTAGATATTAAAGAGTCTTTCACTTAAGGTAGGAGGTAATTTTCTTTCTGTTGTAATAGGGAGCTTAAAAAATTTTTAGCAGAGTTTCCATTTTGAAACCATATATGCTATGAGTTCTTAACCTCTATATGATGGAAGATAGTAAATATTGTGGTTAAAAATATGAGCTCTAGAGTAAAAAAACCCCTGGTCTCTAAATCCTATGTCCCAGTGCCTCAGTTTCCTCATCAGCAAAGTGGTTGCAATGGGAATTACCTCCTTGGATTTTAGTAGATTTTAAATAAGAGCTTCTTAGTGTAGTGGCAGGCACATAGTATACTTACAGTATATAATAACTTTTCTGACCAAAATGTCCTGCCTGCTGATTTCAACACCTAACAATACTATACATAAATTTTTTTTTGGCATATGAACAAACTAAAGTATGGAAACCAGTGTCACCCAGCTCTTTTGTTATACAGTGTGTGGTATCAAACCTGGGACTTTATTTGTTTTAAATAATGAGCATCCATTGTTTTCTGCAGTTTAATGAACTGTTTGTCCTGGCTATTTATTTGAAGCTCAGTTATGTTTATGTTTCTGGAGCAATGTTTGCACACCAATAGGTAAGGTAGCCCATTTAAAAACAGGCATATTAAAAATGAACTATATTCTCCAAACCAAAAATCCACAGATTAAATGTACACAGCACAAGGTGTGCAGCATGAGGTCTATGATGGCTCATGATGGTTCTATAAAGTAGGCAAAGTAGGTTGACTATGAAAACTTTTTTCAAATGAAAGAATACCCTTGATACAGGCATGTACCAGAAATGGCTGGTATTCAGCTGGTGTATACACCAGTATGGCCACACTAGTTGTTTATTATTCATATCTCTTCTGATTTTCCAGGCTGTCTTCTTTTGGCCAGGGGTTGAGCCATTAAGTATTTTGAACATCATCCATAAGGCTAAGGTTCTTACTCTTCATACCTAAATCTCTCAGAGTGCCATTGGCAGGCAGAAGTAGTAGGCTAAGTCAGCACCAGTTGTATGTGAATTGAGTTCAGGGGGATAGAAATCACTAAATTTCTAGTGAAGGGCATGGAAGAAGGACTGGGGTAGCAGAAACAAAACACAATGGGGCATGAGACATCAACTTGCCAAAGAACCAGACAGAACTAGGTTGTACTCCATCTTCTTTCCGTGTGATTTTTTGCAGGTTATTTAATTCCTCTGCGAGTCAGCTTTGATGGAAAATGCAGACAAGGATTCTTACTACAAAGAGAAGTTGTGAAAATTAAAGAGATCATCATCTATTACCAAATTTGGCACATAGAGTGAATGAAAATGGTATCTGTTATTGTTACTGGTCTCTGACTAGCAGTATTGTGAAGATCATTCATTTTATGTATTATGACCTACTTAGTCAAGGAACAGAAATTGTGGATATCTACTAGAAATTTACAGTTACCCAATCACAAGAGGAGTTTTAGGGAATTTCCCTAAATATTTTCAGGATAACTCACTCCACTTTAGGTATATTATCATAATTATGGGTGATACAGCAGAAATTCACCAAATAAGTATTAAGATTGTACTTTGTCCAGGTGGGTAGGAACACTAATTCCAATTCCCTGGTACATAATTCAATGTCAGTCACATATCGTCTCCTTATTTGAGACATGACCTCTACTGTCAGTTTTAATGACTCTTTAGTGGGTCACAAGTGCTTTGCCTCTTGAACTAGGATGGGCAGGGAGAGAAATGCAAGTATCGTGGGCATGCACTCACACTTCAGATGATGGTAGACATCTGTCCTGTATCACTCTGGCCTTGACTCACTTCCCATGGTTGGTCACTGCCAGCAGTGGAGTGATAATAATGGTGTCTTAGTTCACTAGTTGAGACCTCCACAATCTAGGTTGCTTAAAACAACAGAAATTTATTGCACAAATCTGGAGGCCAGAAGTCTGAAATCAAGGTGTTGGGAAGGCCATGGTCCATATGAGGTCGGTAGTGAAGAATCTATTCCATGCCACTCCCCAGGCTTCTGACAGTGGTGGGTGTTCCTTGGCGTCCCTTAGCCGTGGCTCCACCCAGTCTCTCTCTCCATCACCATATGACCATCTTTTCTCTGTGTCTTCTCTCCCCTTCTTACAAGGGCACCATGCATATTGGATTAAGGGCCCATCCTACTCCAGTATGACCTAATTTTAACTTGCCTAATTCCATCTGTAACGACTATTTCCATATAAGGTGGCATTCTGTGGTACTAGAGGTTTGGATTTTAGCCTATCTTTTGGGAAAAACAATTCAACACATAATAAATGGCTTACTAGGCAGGACCTAGGCCAGTGTTTGCCTATGAATTGTACTATCTGAATTTTACAGAGCATATAGCTGGCTTCCATTTGCATCGATGGACCTTCCTATGGAGAGCTGGCTGTTGTGAAATACACAGTCATGGCAAAAGGCATGTTGAGATGGAGTGCTGCCCAAAGGCATGAAAGAACGCACTTCACTTGTCTGAAATGACATTGAGTCACATTTGAAATTCTGCCATGCTCTTGCCCCTCCTTCCTGGTATGTCCATTTGCTAAAGTACTTTTGCTCAGAGCAATGATGAACCACATCAGGTTCTTGTGAGTTGCTGACATTTAGTTCACAACAGATACCAGTCGCCCTGTAGTTATTTAATATAAGCCCCTACAAAAGTAAACAGGGTAAGTCAGAGTAACTATTTGACCTCAAGTGCCTGCTTACTGACTCTTGTTTTCTACAGGATTTTGATTTTTTTTTGGCTTATTCATCACATGGCACAGTCCTCTCATTTCTCTTCTGGGTTTCATTGACTTCCAACTTCTGTGCCTCCACTGCTTCTCTTAGTGAATTTCTTTTCATCTCAGAATAAATTCTCTGCTTCTTGTTGTGTCTTTGGATCAGAGAATGTCTCTATTATGGAAGACCATTGAGCACACTAACAAGTACCTTCTTTTTTTTTTTTAAAGCTTGATTGCTTGATTTACTTTATCCATTTTAACCGCCCCTCCCCCCTCCATTTTTGCTGTTCCTGTGTCCATTCGCTGAGCAACTCTCTGTGTCCATTTCCTGCCCTCTCTTCTCATCCTTCTCCTCCTGTCTTCACTGGGATTCCATCCTGAGGACCTCCAATGTGGGAGAGAGGCATTCTGCCACCTGTGCCATCTCAGTTCCTGGTTTTCAGTACGTCTTGTCTTGGCTCTTTCCTGTGTCTCTCTACTGTTACGTCATCATCTTGCTGTGTGACTCGGCGGGGCCTGGCATGCCTGTGTGTGTGGCCTGTTGGCACGCGTGCCTTCTATATTTTTAAAATTTTACCAGGAGGTACCAGGGGTTGAACCCAGGTCCCTCCATATGGCAGATGGAGGCCCAACCAGTTGAGCCACATCCATCCCCATCAGGTACACTCTTACCCTCTTATGTATTCCCTTGGCAAACCAGGGAGTTTCCATTAGGCAGTTATTCCAAAAGAGAACTTGGACCAAAGCTCTAGAAAGATTATGGAGAGAGGGAGTTTATCTTTTTTCTATAATCTTAGCATACTTTCGTCATCATCATGTCTGTTCACACATGTAAAACACTCTGTTCCTGTAAAAGACATTTTATAGTGTAGGAGAAATAAAAAGATCAGCAAAGGACTAATAAGGAGCATCGTGCCTTTAAATAGTATATTCAGGTTTTTTTGGCCAACATTAGCATAGTTTTGAATCCTGAGTTAACACGTAGGAAATTTCAAGCTATAATGCTCCTTAATCATCAATGTATCATAAACAGAAAGACTAGTTTGAGCAGGGAAAGCTGTGCTTTTAAATAGTTGGAACACTCTGGTAGGTTTTATTTTTATATGGAGTAAGTCTTTTTCTTAATGTGTAAAAGGAATCCCGAGGTGTAGGACAGGACTTGATGAAACAGGAGAGATGGAGTTGAACAATATATTTCTCAGAACAGATGGTGAAAAACATTATTTTCCAGGATGGTAGAACACAGAAGAGGTCAATGTTCCTGCTGGGACACTTAGGCTGTGTATACCTAGAGCAACAATTCAATTATTTTTGTGCAAAATATTATTTGACACTGTCTTATAGTGGATTCCACTAGAATACACTCTGAGACAGGAAGTTGATTGGCGTGGCCTCAGAAGTTAAGGGAATAAGGTAGGTAGAAATAAGCAGAGTAAAAAGCTACGGCACAATGCAATTGAAACTGAGGCCTCAGCTCATCCTGTGCTAAGCTCTGTAACTGGGCTGATCCTTTAAATTTTCTCAGATTGAAGCAAGGCGGTGAAGCCTTTATATCCCTTCTTCAAGTGGTAATTCACGACATTGCAAGTGATGGAACAAGTCTTAAACTTGGACGAGGCGAGTCCCTGAGGCTGAGCGAGTTCCACCAAGGGTCACAGCTGTGAGTGGTCAGAAGCCAATATTCCCAGCAGCTGGAGTATTAGTGCATTGGCCTTGAAGAATGGATTTGGAGCACCCTAGAGTATTGATACTAGAGCAGTGGTTCTCAGAATTTGGTACCCAGACCCAATAGCATCAACATCACCTGGAAAACTGTTAGAAATACAAATTCTCAGGCCCTACCCCAGACCTACTGTATCGGAAACTCTGGCAGTGTGGCCAAGCCATCTATGGCTTGCCAAGCTCTCCAGAAGATTCTGATGCACAGTAAAGTTTGAGAACTTGCACTGCACTGTCTAGTACAGGCACCCTAAAAATAACATCAACAAAAATATTTTGTTACTGTAATACATTTTTCAGTGTTTATATACCTTTTCTGATAATAATGCACAGATTTATGCACTTTGTCATATGTGTTATTTCACCAGCTGGAAAATCAGACATGATTTAAAGCCCCTGTCCATTTGACTTATGATTGCTAATTGTCACAGTAGCTAGGTGTCAGGAAAATGTGGAGTGCTAGTTCCTATCATACTAAGAAAGCGTAACCAAAGGAAAGAGCTAAGAGGAGTGAGTGAGGAAGACACACAAGAATGCAGGCATAGTCTTTATCCTTTCTTGTATGGGATTGTGAAAGTTCAACATTGTGAAAACCTCTGGCTTGCACTGGGATGAAGTTAGCTAGGTACCAAAGGTCTGCCTTTTTGCTATTGAGAAGAAAACAAATAGTCTTCCTGGTCTTATAGAAAATTTGTGCAAACATTGATTGGCCATGAAGATAGTACCAATAGCCAAGGGAAAAAAAAAAAGTCTGCTAAATGGTAAGTGATATGGTATTTACAAAGTGTGGATTTTCTATAGACCATGAAAATCAGAACATATTTTTAAAATTGTGGAAAACAGGAAACCAAAGATGAAAGTGCTTATTCATTAAATCTTATTTCTGAGTTCAGTTACATAGTTCATTGCAAAGCTGGTATCCCTGCCTCTAAATATGATTTAAAATATCCATGTTTTAGAAAGCTCTAAGACTTTGCAAGGACTTAGACAGCACTTTAGTTTATCCAGTTTCTGTTTCCATTATCTGCCTCTAAGAACCATTAGAAAACAAGGAAACCTGAGGGACAGAAGTTCTGTTTTCCCTCTCCCATCTCATCTTGATGGCCCGTTTGTCTAGTGTGTTGATGGTCCCCTGTGCTACTCACTTTATGCCTCTTATCTGGAGTGGCACTCAACAACTAAGGGCTTACTGCTCTCTTCTTTCCAAAGAGCAATTGGACTTCATTTACTTTACAACTACAGTTATTGACTGGGCTATTACTGCTTCCAAAAACCATTTTTACTGTGTGAGTGGGAGGCTTAGGTAGCCAGGAATACTTAATTAAATGCAATCCCCCCCCCCCCCCCAATGAATCCCCCATGGTGTACTCATTTTCAAGAGAATTTTAAGCTTCTTTAAGTCTAGGACAAAATAGGCAGGTTCATCACAGAGACACAGTATCTCTGGTAAGCCCAAAGATGCTCTTGAGTGACCCTTCACATCTGTTATTGTATTTTGCAGCTTGAGTTTCCAATCATTTGGGGGAAATGAAAACATTCTCACCACATGGATGCTCTGTTATAAACTTTCATCTAAAGAGCTACTCAGTTCATTTCACAGAAGTCCCTTTGAAATAATCTTCCATTATCTTCAAATACAGAGAAAATTTATCGTATCCCTCAGCCTGTTTTTCTCCCTGGGTCCTTTAAATGAAAAGATTGACCTTTCAATATGTTTGAAGGAAACTCCTGACAAGGCAGGATGTTTACGCTCATCTCAGGGAGAAGCTGTTTGAGTCTCTGTAGATATGGTCTCTCATGTCCCATCAGCAAAAGAAAACTACCCTTCAGCTGTCGTAGAATAATAATAAAAACATTCAGAGTTATTGTCAGCATGTATCCATTGCGAACTGAACTGGATATTCTGAGAACTGCTAAATGACAGCGCCATTAATTATTTATGAAGTAAAAATACTCTAAGAAATATATGATAATTTAATTTTGGAGTCTTAGAAAATTGGTTACAAGATATTTCAGTACAGCTTACATAAAAATTTGACTAGAAAGGCACATCAAAAATATCCTTTTTGAGTGGTAGTGTTTTTTTTTTTTTTTTTTCCGTTGATTGCTGCTGCTAAGAGAAATCCCGTGCTTGTGATATACATTACATTACATTAATTACATTCTCTACATTACATGAGACAGCAGGGCTTAGAGGCTAAAAGGACTGACTCCAGAGACAGGCAACTAACAGGCTTTGTGACCTTGGGAAAGTCACTTCATCTCTCTGCATTTTTGTTTATTCCTCTGAAAAACGGGGTATAATAAAATACTTGCCATAGATCTAACCCAAGTGATTAGTATGTACTTAAAGTTGAGAACCACTTCCACAGAGGGCTTGTTAAAACAAATAGTGGGGTCTCGCCCCAGAGTTTCAGATTAAATTTGTCTAAAATTGTCACTTTCAGAGGCACTGCTATAGAGCTCTCCAGGTATGGTCTGAAAACCTGCAAGAGATTTGGCGTGGGTTGGTGAATTAACTCTAAAGACACAGAATTCGTTTCCTGGCACATTTTATCCTAAATAGCTGCATTGGATCCAAGTCCTGGTCTCTTCAGCATTTTAGTCTGACTAAGCTAGTACTCCATTGTCCACTTCCTCCTGCGTATTATGCCTGCAATTCAGTTATTAGCTACAATGTGCTTTCTTTTGAAGAAAGGAGTGAGCTTTGTGCCTGAAGGGCTAGTCATTCCGAAGGCATGGTATATTAGTTTCTTATTGTCGCTGTAAGAAATTACCACAAACTTAATGGTAAGTTAATGTCTTAAAATAGCACAATTTTTTTTACCATAGAGTACCGAAATGAGTCTAAGGAGGCTAAAATCAAGGTATTGGCAGGGCTGTGATATTTCTGAAGGTTCCAGCAGAGAATCCGTTCCTTGACTTTTCTGGCTTCTAGAGTCCATTTGCATTTCTTCCTTCACTTCTGGCCCCTTGCTCCATCTTCAAAGTGCATCACTCCAACCTCTGCTTTCATCATCAAATCTCCTCTTCCTACCTTTGACCTTCTTGCTTCCCTCTTATTAATATCCTTGTGATTACATTGAACTCACCAGATAATCTAGGATAATCCTTCCATTTCACACACATCTCACATCTGCACAGTCCCTTTTGCCATATTCAGTTTCTGGTGATACAGACATGAGCATCTTTGGGGATCGTTACTCTGTTTGTCACATGAAGCTAAATGTGTCAAAAAATATTGCACGCAATGCTTTTTCTTACTAAAAAGGTAGGGGGTTAGATAATGATTTAGAACATGAATATGTAAGCCAATCATTGTGGTTGTTTAAAATACAGAGAGCATGATTTGTGATAATATAATCACTGAGTTTCCAGGCAGCTACAGTTTCTTTTCACAAACCTTAATTTCTCCTGCATCATTTTGCAGGCCCTGCCCACCCCAACCCTCACCCTGGCTTTACTGGGCATTACTGGTTATTCCTTTCTGCCTAAATCTTGTGACTATTTAACAAAGTTTAGGTTACCGTCTACCACAGGTTTTCATTTACCATAATCTTCACTGTAGATCAGTGATTCTCAACCTTGGCTGCACAGAGAGCCACCTGGGGAACTTTAAAAAAAATCCCTGCTTACCGGGCTACATGTAAGATCAAGTAAATCAGAACCTGGGGGGATGAAACCCAGGCATCCTTATATTTGTAAAGCTCTTCAGATTATTTCAATGTGCAAATCAGTGAGAGAACTACTGTTCAAGACGTCCTGTGTGCTCTTTCCACTTTTATGCCCTTTACCCATTTCCTACCTCCTGGTGCCTGAAGGAAAGAAGAAAACAGCAGGACACCCTGCTCTGCCAGGCAATCCTTGAGGATCCTTTTCCAGCTATTGAGTATCTAAAGCATTGGCATCACGATTTAAGAAGCAGGAGGTAACCTAGCCATCCCAGCACCCTCTGAGGAGTATAAGAAGTGAAGAAATGCCAACTGGATACCCCTGCCCGGGTCCCAACACTGACAGAAGCCACAAGGACCATTTGAGGGAGGGTGAGGGTTGTCCCTTGGAATGAGTCATGGTTTATTTGATGGGTCCTGTCTTCCTGCCTTCCTTCTCTTCCACTCTATTAAGACACAGGACAACCTTGGAAAGGAGGAGCTCAGAATCTGAAAGCCCATAAGGGGGTTCATTCCTCGTTCCTGAGGCGTGGCCCCATGTCTACTCCATGTCTCTGAATCCAGTTGAGAGGCAGAGGTCTCTCCGATTCAGGCTCCATAGCTCTCTTTCTGCACAGAGTTGGTTGGTGTTTTTTGTTTGTTTTTGTTTTTTATTTTGTATGCTTATTTTTCACTGGAATCAGGAATATCATGAGATCTTGGTATACGATTTTATGGAAATTTTGAAATTGGCATTTATGTTCTCTCTTTCAATAATATTTGCTAATTTTTGTGTGCTTTTACTATCAAGCTCATTCCGTATACTGCCACACTCAGCGTAAGCTACCCTCTTTCCTGCTTAGTTTTTTTCCCATTAATAGCACATATCTATATATTGCATTTATTTTGTTTAATGTGTGTCTCCCACCTTGAGTGTAGGGAATCTTCCTTTTTTAATTTTTGTCACTGCTTTATTCCAGTCCCTAGAATTGTACCTGGCACAAAATTGATACTCAATAAATATTTTTGAGTGAACTAATATCATTTCATCCTCATAACCCTATGAAATAAGTACAGCATTAGGCCCATTTTTAGATGACGGAACTGAGGTATTGGAAGTTAAGTACCCAACAAGAAAGTGTCCAAGCGAATGATAGAAGGCTGAACGGCCATTCTGGACCAGAAGGCGGCAATGGCACAGCATCCAAACCTATTGGTGCTTGAGTCCCACTTGCCATGATTTGGGTTAGAGCTCTTGCAGATAAAGATACCAGCGTACTGCTTTTAGCCTGGTGGTTGGAGATTGATCACTTGGGGCAATCATCAGGCCATCATTTGGGAAGATTCCTCTCCCTTTTACCTTAAGGGCCCAGAATCTAACTACTAGGAGATTGTGGAAAGGCAAAGTCCTAGCCCACCAACAAGGGAAGATTTAACAATGACTCCCCATTTGCCTCGTTAGACTGGTTGTTGTTCAGGTAAGTGTAGCCACCTTGCCCATCTCCTGTGCAGCTGCTTCCCTTGTTGCTGTGGCACCTCTCCTGACCCCCAAGGGCATCCATGGTGGCCAGTAGCCCTGACGCTGATTTAAAGGGGGGGACATTTGGTATTCAGCCACTCTTCCAATGCAGGACTCCTAGCCCATGCACCTGGGCTTTGCTCAGTGCTGCTGTGTACCTGCATGCCAGAGGGCTAATCGTGATCATGGGCTTGACTGCTCCCATCTAGGGCATAGACAGAATGGCCTTACTGGATGTGGACCCCAATCCTGGGGAGACTGGCTAAATTCCTGGGGGAAGGATGATAGCCACCCATGGTTCCCCTACCCCTTTCCTCATAAACCCCAGAAGGTCTGCACTATGCATGGTCTGACAGAGACAAAAACTGAAAACTGAAACCAAGTGGCTAGAAACCCAAAAATAGAAAAAATCAAACGGGGGTGGGAATCCCAAGACGTTTTAATCTGCCCACCCTAGGTTGTGGGCCTGGTGTTCCTCTGCTGCCCCACTCTGCCTCTTGTACCTCTGTTGCAACAGTGAGTCCAACCCCCAGCATTTTAGGGAAAAACACCCATGGTACCCCTGTGGCACTCTGAAGGGATTAATTTATACCAGCCTTAAGTCCAGGACCTTATCCAACAACCCTTGCCATGGATCCCTAACTTTGAAGATACTGATTTGAGGCTCTCTAGAAGAAGACATCTATAAATATGAGCAGGGTAAATTGAAATCCCACCCCCTTGAAATATAGCTAGTGACCAAAAAAAAAAAAAAAAAAAAAAAAAAAAGAAGAAGAGGAATGATGAAAGATAGAATCTAGGGTAAAGTGGAAGAAACAAACAAAAAATTTAAATTGAAGCATAAGTATGCAAAGGCACTGGTTGGCTTTTGTACCTCTTCAATATTAGTTATGAATTAACTTTAATATTTGTTGAAATTGACCAATTGGCAAGTCTTCGTGTAACTTGATCAATATTGGGGCTCAAATTGCAGTTATACTGGAATATTCCACTAAATTTAAACGTGATACTCCCTTAGGTTTATTAAACATAAAATAGAGGACAAATAGTGTGCCTCACCTTAACCATGCCTTGCTTAAATTCCTTTTTAAAATATCCCATACTGAGCATGGATGCTCTGACCCAATGAGTAATAAATTAGGATTAATTTAAGTTCCTGTCACTTACAGATTGCCTTGATGAAATGGGACCCATGGGTAAAATAGTTACTATGGCCCATTAAAGTGAAAACAGGACCTTTAAGAATTAAAACTTATTAATAATCTCTAATTAATGAAGGGGTGATTATCCCTACTGCTTCTCCATTTGACAGCCAATTTTGACTGCTATTAAGCCTGGAAAGAATGAATATTGCCTCATAATGGATTACTGCAGCCTTAATGCAGTGGTCCAGTCATTAAGGCTTCCTTAGTCAATATTATTATTGAAATTACTGATTCCATCTGTTGGAGATTGAATCATGGCCCCCACAAAAGGTCCCAATGGGTGTGAACTCATTTGTAAATAGGATCTTTGAAAGTGTTATTAGTTAAGATGTGCCCAAACTGAATGAGGGTGGGCCTTAATCCAATGTGGCTGAAGTTCTTAGAGGCAAAGGAAACTGGACATGGAAAAAGAAGCCACAGGAAACAGCCGGAAACTGGAAGTCAACAGAACCTGGAAGAAAAATAAGATGTAGCCATGTGCATTGCCATGTGACAGAAAAGCCCCATAGATTGTCAGCCACCAGAAGATACCATTCCCTGAGGAAAGCAAGCCTTTTAACCATTGAAACTGGGAGTCAGTAAATTCCTATTGTTAAGACAACCCATTGTATGGTATTTGTTTTAGCAGCTAAGAAACTAAAATACCATCCAATCTGCAACCAGTAAATATTTTGCTATTATAGATTAGACTTGGCTAAATTATTCTGCTCAGCACCTATTTCAACAACCTCTCAGCCTCAGTTTTCTTTCACTTCCAAATGGATGCTGGGTACCTTTCCCATTTAACCATTGGATGCCTCAGAAGCCTTGTGATTGCACACAATCTTTGCAGGCAATGTCTTACCTGGATCCACTTTTTCCCAGGAGCAATGTAACACTACATTGATGGCATCTTCCTGTGAGGAGATTCCTTTGACACACTCATTCAGGACACACAAATACTTCCAAAGGAACTCACAAAAAGAGGATGGGCCCCACACATGATGCATTGCCCCACCACCTTGGTTAAATTCCTAAAACATATTGGTAAACCAAAGGCCACTGTATCCCTGATACTGTAAAATAAACTGCTATTGAACCTTTCAGCACCCACAGCATCTTTTAGGCTATTCAGGTTCTGGAGGCAACATATTCCTCATTCACAAATTTTACTTAATCTCACTGGTGTTGTTACTTGCAAATTGTCCCACTTTGAATGGGACCTCTTCCAACAAGAGGCCCTAGAATTTGTCCAAACTGAAATCAACAGGCATTCCCATTAGTAGTTTCAGAGACTCTTTTATTGTGGAGGCTTTAACAACTTCCTGTCATGCCTCATGAAGGCCAAAAGTCCATGGGCTTCTGATGCAAGAAATTGCACCAGATGTCATCAGAATGGCAATTGCTGGCCATATTCTGGGCTCCTTTGGAAATAGAGGCTGTCACAGAACCCAAACCTGTAGCCCTTCGTACCCAGCTCTCCATTGTACCTTGGGTCATGAAAGTAGCACCCTGCAAGCTCAGCATGGTTTCCAAGGCATCCTTGTACAGGATGGACAAGGATCCTGTCCTTCTGGCCTGCAGGAGGGAGTGCTCCCCTGTACTCAGCCCATTGCAAGATGCCATTGTACTGGAAGCGTATACCCCTCTCCCAGATCACTTGACTATCTGGGAAGCCCCTGGGGATCAACTGAGTGAATAGCAATGGGAGTTCGTACATGTTACAAACAGTATTGTCACTAACACGTGTAATGGAGCTCAGAAACTTTGCTATTTTCTATCCCTTAACCAGGATGTCCCTTGAGACGCAAGGTTTGGAACAATTAGCCAAATGTCAGGCCAGGCCATCATCTTAGCACTAGATGACTTGGCCAATAAATAGCCCCATCTGCAGATTTTTATAAACCCTTGGGTCACTGCCAATGGTGTGGCTGTCTAGTCTGGACAATGCCAGCAACGATTCCTTGTCCAAGGTTTCCCCTTTTGTGGTAAAGATCTCTGGGAATCTCTTGCCTTATGGATATTCAAAAAATAAATCTAGGTAATAGCTGTCTCTATATAAACTAAGGCTACAATACAAGGCCTCTCTGTTGGAGTTCCAGATATTACAGATGGTAACCACGTCACTCATGTCACTTCCAATAGTACACAATGCTGGGCTCTTGGAGAAGGCAGTCAATGGAACTTCTACTTTCTTCATAGACCCCAGGCCGGTGGCTAATTGAGAGGCCTAATGGGAATTTAACTTACAAAGTGGCAAATGGACCCCTGCTGGGTATGACTATTGGCACAGATATTGATTAATCTAAATTCACACCCCCAGGGGACATGTACTCCCTACACCAATGCCACATATTTCGCTTAACTGCCTTTATTGTCAATAATGGGGATGCCTCTACAGTTCATGTGGTTTTTTTCTCTTGTTTTTTTTTTCAACTTCATTTTTTTGACAACCACCTAACCCTTGACTGTCTCAGGGTTATTTACTGGCTGCCCAAGGTGGGACATGTCCCATAGAGGGAGCCACTCTTTGCATATAGATTAATAGTACTAAACAGTTCCAACAACTCTTCAGAGAAATGCAGACCAATGTAGGATTAATACATGTTACCTGAGGTCTCAGATCTCTTTTCCTCCCTCCCCCTAAAAAAGTGGGAACAATGGTTTTGCAAATGTTTCCAAGCTTTATTACTCATAATTTTGACCTTACTAATCCTCTTGTATACTCTCGGTTGCTTACTACCTTTTCTTGAGAACCGTCTCTCTTAGTGTCTTAAAGTATCAGTCACCACCAGAGTAGATGCTTGCTGTTAAGGCTCAAGGGGTCACTTGTATTGTAAGACCTAAGAATTTATGTGCTGCCTGGACATCTTTGAGTCTCACAGGGACCCAAAGGCCTAACTCTGAGTTTTCTTGCTCTCCCAAGATATCCACTCCCTAGTTCCCCTACCAGCTATACCATTTGGCACTCCAGCTGATTCTCACCCTAATGGATTTCACTTACCTGCCAACCTGCAAAATAATTCATAAAAGCCAATCACATCCTCCTGCAGGAACCAGGGGCCACCTCATCCTCTTGTCGCTACAAAGCCTGCCTCCCACAGCCTCTGGGGTTCACTCTAGTCCCGATTACAACCCCCTGGGGGACACTGCATGGTACACAATGTCCTCATATCCAGTCTGTGAGTATGTGTGGCTAATACATGCTGTCATTCTCATCTGTACAGTGTCAGGTGTCAGGTGTTGAGGCATCTTATAGTATTTAGGTTGGGGGTTCCCTGTTTTACCAATGGGATGAATAGGAGGTGGTCAACCCTGGCAACTATTAATCTACTTTCTATCTCTATGGATTTGCCTATTATGGGCATTTCATTATGGAGTCAAACAATAGATGGCCTTTTGTGTCTTGCTTCCTTCACTTCGTGTAAAGTTTTTAAGATTCATCCATGCTGTAGCATCTTTTAGTATTTCATTCCTATTCACTGTTGAATAATGTTCCATTGTATGGATATACTACATATTATTTATCTATCCATCAGTTGATCAGTTGATGGACATTTGAACACTTGAGTTTTTCTACTTATTAGCTATTATGAATAATGTATGAACCTTTATGTGGTATAATGTTTTTGTTTGGAGATATGTTTTCTACTATCTTAGATATATACTTGAAGAGATATATATATTATCCTGGAATTTCTGGGTCATATGATAATGCAATGATTAATATTTTTAGAAACTGCGAAACGCTTTTCCGAGGTGCCTGCATAATTTTACTTTCCTACCTGCAATGCATGAGGCTTCCAATTTCTTCACATCATTGCCAGTACTTATTTTCCATTTTTAAAAGTATAGCTATCCTAGTGGCTGTGAAGTGGCATCTCATTGTGGATTTAATTTTCATTGCCCTAATGTCTAATGCTATTGAGCAAATTTTTATGGGCTTATTGCCCATTTATATATCTCCTTTGGAGAAATGTCTATTCACAGTCTTGTCAGAACATTATTAAATAACTTAAATGCCAGAAATAATTTAAATCACAGTCATATTTGAATAATAACTTACAGGAAGATTAAAGTCTGAAAATGTGTTTCTCTTGTTTAAATGCGGATAGGACAATATTAGAAAATGAAGGCAATGCAGGACTTTTTCTGATGAGAATAGTGAAGAAGATAAAACAGTATTACTCATTTCAATAAAAGGGACATTCTAAAAATTAAATCTAGTAAGTAACTGGAAAGGCAGAATGGGAGGAGGTATCTCAAAGCCAGCTACTTTAAATTTGTTATTCAATTCAATATTCACACTTGCTGTAAAATAGACATTCACATTTTGATTTTATAGATGAGGAAACAATCTTAGAGAGAGAAACAATTTCCCCATTGCTATACAACTATAACCAGGTGTATTAGTCAGAGTTCTCTCGGGAAACAGAATCTGCAGGAGATATCTGTCAATAATATGAAATTTTAAAAGAGTCTCTCACGCGACCGTGGGGATGCACAAGTCCAGGTTCCGCAGGCAGGCTGCAAACCAGGGGCTCCGATGAAAGCCCGATGAAGGGTCCTTGATGAGTTTCTGGGAGAAGTTGCCTTCCAAGGACGAGCTGGGAAATTCTCTCTGAATGTTGAAATCACTTCCACTTTTAAGTCATTCAACTGATTGGATAAAAGCACCACCCATTGATGATGTAATCTCCCTGATTGATGCAGATGTAATCAGCCATCCACGCAGTAAACTCACTGGTGATTGAAGTACATAAATGCTCTTGTATTACAATTAGCCCAGTGCTTGCTGGAACAAACACCTGGACACAACTACCTGGCCAAGTCGACACATTAGCCTAACCATCACACCAGGAAAGCAGCAATTTAATGCAAGTTGGTCAGACTCCAAATATCTCTAATCATGTTGCTTGTTATAAAATTGTGTACAACTGGTTTTTTGCTGCTTCGTATTTAGTAGCCTCCATTAATCAAATTTGGAGTTTTAAAAACTTGACACTTTTATGGATTGTTTTCTTTACTAAAAAGAAATGTGAAGTCATGTTCTGGGTAGTCCATGACTTCCATGCTTTATGAATTGGGGGTCCATACCAGACAGAGAACTTATTTTAAAATAAAAAACCTGATAAATATTATATGCCAATTGCTATTTGAGTGTTTTTAAAAAGATAAACCTTGTTATCAAGTACACCAGAATTGAAATTTATATTTTAGAGAGTTGCTTAATATTTCACTTTGATATTTACTCAAGATCTCTAAAATAAGTGTTGGCATATACCAGCTATTTCCCTACAAATGAAAATGGATGATACACTGAAATAGTTAGAGCAATTTATAATGTTTTAGAAATAGTATTAAAATCTGCTTATATTAATAAAGATTATTTATTTCCATAGGGCATAACAAATTATTTTCTCTGATAGTGACCTCAGTATTTCAACTCACATTTATATAATGAACTCCCTTGAAAAAATTGCTATTTTATGATGATATTTTCAAACCAAAAGTGTTATGTTTAAAATTGATACAATGACTAGTGATTGTGTCAGCCGAAGTCACAATTAATGATATGCATTGATTTGATCACTTAATAGCATTCATTTGACTATTACTACAAAAAATGTACACAATTATAAGTACAAATATAAGCATGGTATCTTTCAAATGAATATAAAATAATAAAGGTAATTATGGCAGCCTGTGGAGTTATATTTGAAAAATGGGAATAACTGCTTTAAGTATTCCAGGAAAAAAGTTTCAAGGCAACGAGATTGGTGGAAGATTCTAAAATCATACTGGTAAAGGTTATGGCTTCATATTTTCTCTGTTAGAAATGCTAATTAGAAGTAGATAGGCTGAGAGTTGGGAACATGATAGAGAGGAAATAAAATATAATGAGTCCTGTTTCACAATCTAGATAACTTGTCCAGCCAATAGTTAACTAGAGTATGTTAAAACTATTACTTTATGGAACCAATTTCTTTCATCTAATTTGTCATAAGAAATCTATCCAGGTTCCATGTAATTCATTCACTCACTTACTCATGTGCAAGGTAAGTTCTAATAGTGATCAATGCAAACATAATCTCTGCTTTCTGTCTTAGTTTGCCACAGGGTGGCCAATGCAAAGTACCAGAAATGGGTTTGCTTTTATAATGGAACTTTTATTTGGAGTACAAGCTTATAGTTCTGAGGTCATGAAATGTCCAAATCAAAGCACCATCGGAGATTCTTTCTCACAAAAATTAGCTACTGGTGAGCCTTCACATGGTGAAGATGGTGGCCTATCTCTGCCAAGGTCCCTTCCTTCCCTTCCAGAATCCACCATCTCAGCTGTGGGCAACCAGGCATAGGGCTTGTCTCTTTCTGGACCTCCTCTCTCAGTCTCGGATACACCACTTTCTTCCCAAGTTCAGCTATGGGCTATCAGGCATATGTTTCATCTCTTCAGCCTTGAGCTACTCCATGGGCCCAGCCTCTTAGAAGTTTCGTGGGCCCAGCCTCTTGGGAGTTGACTGCTAGTGATCCTTGAGTCTTCTCTCACATGGCAAGATCAAAAATGGCAATTTTCTTTCTCTGTGTGTCTCTCGCTGTGTCTCCATTTATATAAGGTAAAAGGGTGGAGACCCAAGTTGAGTCATGCCTCATTGACATAGTCCAATCAAAAGGGCCCCACACTCAAAGGAATGGATTAGTTCAAGAACACAATCTTTTTCTTTTTTGGGATTCATAAAAGAACTTCAACATGTCACACCTTCTTAGACCTTATTGTTTATTGAGGAAAACAGACATTAATTACATAAAGTACAAAATTAATGAAGGCCAGAAGAATTCCTTCCCCTCTATGACTCTTGGTAGAGTAGTCCCTTAGATCTCCAATTTTGAAAGCTCTTTGCAAAAATGTAATTGTTCCTGTACACAAGATTGTGCTCTCTCAAAGAACTGTATTATTCTTGCAGATGGTCATTAATAAAAGGATGGATCAAGTAGTAAAGCAGTCTATGGTAGTAAGGAACATTAAAATATGAATTTATTAGAATATATCTTTCCAAAGAAAAACCTCATTCATGAAAGACACGCTTACAAGTGGTCTTCATTTGTAATCACATAGAAAGAACCCCAGTAACAACAACTGGATCTCAAGGGGACCAGAGGCAGGAAATCAAAGGACAAGGTAGAAGCAGGTCACATAGGGTATAGAGCCTACAAGTGCAAAAAAGAAAGTTGAGGGAACAGAATCATCTAGAATTTAGAGTCCTTGTCACAGGCAAGTCTACCCACTGTCACTTTCTAAGCCCCCATCACATGAATAAATCCAACCATGTATGTGATTCTTATCTTTTTGTCAGAGGATTTCTAGAGCATGCAGGAACCTCAGGGATAATCTCAACATTTATCTACCATGGAAAGTTTAGCAAACAAAATAGGGAATTAAACACTAAAGAACATGATTTTACTTCTAATTACATTATTTCCATAAGTTTCCTTTTGCATTTAATTTCTACATGCATAACAGTATTAAGTGTCTATTTTATTATTTATTTGATGATGACTTTGGCATTAATAAATTATTATCTAAAAATGCTCCACGGGATGTCTGGTTTCTTTCCTTCACTAATTTTGCCTGCTTCCGTTTGACAGAGGCATATTTATCTCAGATTTCTGCTTTTTGCCCTCTGCATTGAATGAAATTTCTTTCAGACATTAACATTTCCAGATGTGATATTAGGTAGAGTCAATTACATAGAGAAAAATATCAAAGAAAGAATACCATGACATATGAGTATTTTTTTTTTTAAACAAGTATCTTTCTCAGTGACCATGTTGGAAAAACATCTCTTATAATTTTTCATATGCATTCATACACACACATATACACATACACTTTTAGTTTATAGGTGGCCTGAATTATGTGGGCAAATAGTCTATAGTGAATCTTTTTGTCCTGATAGACCATGCTAAGATGTGGTTTGTGGGTCTCTGTTTCAGTGTTGGTACAAAGTGAGGAGGTATGAATGTTTTCATTACTTGGTAGGTATTATTTTCTAAGAATATAAATGTCCCTGTATCTTGGAAGTATTATTTTTTTCATCAGTCTTAGTGATACTTACCAGGTCAGCAGCAAATAAGCAAACTAACCCCAAACTTTTGTTTATATCACTCACAAGTCATCAATTTCTGTTTTCTAAGTAATAAGATCTTTTGTATATCAAGTATCTCCTTCCTTCTTCTCCTTCTCTTTCCCTTCCTTTCTTTAGGCTCTTTCTTCAATGAAAATGGTTTTATTCTAAAAGTCAGTGGCTACTAAAACTGCACATAGACTACATGGAATGGAGTGCCAATTTAAAAAAATTATTAAACATGGCCTAATGTAACTTCTCCTGAAGGAAATTATTTACAATGCCCATGGAAGATGCTTTGTGGGAAAAAAAAAAGTCTCAAATTCAAATAAATTAGGAAAAACTATGTACTTTCTTAAAGAATAGTATTGTCATATTTAGCAAATAAAAATACAGGATACCCATTTAAGTTTGAATTTCAGATAAATGGGACATATTTACACCAAAATTGTTGTTTAGCTGAAATTCAAACTTAACTGGGCATCTTGTATTTTGGCATTCTTATTAGGGAATCACAAAACACGTTAGCATATGAATTTTTTTAGCTCCACTTTACCATTGAGAAACTGATAGGGTTTTTGAGAAAACAACATGAAGAAAAGAAACACTCGTAGAAAACAAAGAGGAATAGTGAATACTTCTGTTTGGCTACACCCCAGAATAAGTATGAGGTAAATCTGGGGAAAAGAAGCATAAAAAGATATTATGGATATCTTTATTTTTAGATGACCAAAATCCACATCTCTTTCATTTCATAATATCAACAGTAGTTCTTTGAGAACTACCCCTCCCGCCTCTTCAGTCCATTTGATCAAGTCGGGGCTAATCCAGTCCCATCTCCAAATTGGCCAAGTGATCATCCAGTCTATTTCTTCTGCCTTGAAACAGTGCTTGATTCAGGAAAAGGCACATAATCCAAGCTACCAGCCTTGGATTTTGTTGGCATGATTTCAAAGGAGGCACTATTTCCCTGGGGGTTGCTAGACTGATGGGGTCTGAAGCCAGAACTACTGGCAGCCATTTTTTCCTCTTTTGGAGAGCCTCCCTGCCAATAAGCAAACCCGATGAAGTCGAGCCAAATGAGGGAGCAGGAGGAAATCCAGTGACATCACCGAAGCACATGATCCAGCTGTGGCTGAGGCCAACATTGAAGTGATATGAGCCAATAAATTAACTTCCTGCTCCTTTTTTCCCTATCTTAAGCCACTTTGAGTTAGGCCTGTTACTTGCAACCTAAAGACTCCTAATTTCCACATAAAGATTGCTTAGACTTAGATTATGAAGAACTTAATGTCAATCTAAGAGTTTAGGATTTTAATATGTCTGTAGTCATTGAAGCTTTTTGAGCATGAATTAAAGCCTTAATCAAGAATGTGTAACATGGAGATGGATTAAGAAGAAAGATTCAAGATGGGAGTATATCCGTTAAGAGACTATCACTTGTTCCTGGGTGAGCAGGGATGGGACAGTAATCTGGGATATTGGATAACATTCATTCATGAATGACCACAGAAGGAATTAAGATGATGTTTATGTTTCCTAGGCTGCTGAAAGCACACACGGTGAATGGGTTGGCTTTTAACAATGGGAATTTATTAATTTACAGTTTTGAGGCTGAGAAAAACGTTCAAATCAAGGCATCATCAAGTTGATGCATTCTTCTGAAGACTGGTTTTTGCTAGCAATTCTGGCCTCCTGTGCCAGGTGGCTGCTGCTGGTCTCTGCCTGCTCTTCTGGGTTTCGCTGCTTTAAGCTTCTTGCTTCCGTGCTCTCTCTCTCTCTCTCTCTCTCTCTAATCATCCCATTTATAAAGTACTCTAAGAGGGTTAAGGCCCATCCTTACTGAGGTGGGTCACACCTTAACTGAAGTAGCCTCATCAAATGACCCTGCTTACAACAGGTCCACACCCACCTGAAAGGATTGACTTTAAGAACATGCTTTTCTGGGGTATATACAGTTTCAAACCACCGCAGATGAGAAACTGATTAAATGAGGGCAAAGTGGACAGACCTATTATTATTCAATATATAATGTTTACTAAACTTCTAGGGCAATGAGACTTATCAATGGAAGATTTTAATTGATTTCCCTACAGATATAGATCCATTTGAAAAATTATAGTCTTGAGGAATTAAAGGGACAGAAGAGACAACTTGCTAAAATTCCCTGGAGCCTTGTGATTCCATCATTTGATTAGTATAAAGGTTATGATAGCTATTGCCAGAAGCTGTGAGACTTCCTCTTTGGATTCAAGTCGTATTTATCTTGCCGAATAAACATCCATTTTTAAAAGCACAACCATTAATAACTTGTCCATTTTTACATTTTCCTGAACCATCATATTTTCCCAGTCTATAGGTTAATATATATGGCAGTTGCTTTTAAGCTTTTAATGGCCATTTATTTATTTCTGCAGTATGTTCATTCAGTGTTTTCATGGAACATCCAGACATTTATTAGTCATTTGTTTACCATTACACAAATTTATGAAACCATTTAATGCACCATCTTCGTGAGCTGTCAGAGAAGAGTTATAGTGCAGAGGAGAAGAATATTTGGAATTTGTTAGAAGCTTATCCCAATACTATTAATTATGTTTATTAGAGAACTGAAATGATTCAAGTAATCTCACACAGACATAAAAAGCTGACTTTAAAAACATACTCCCCTTCAATTTGAGAGGCTATCGCTTGGAGGAAAACAGGCTAAGAGGAAGATGTTTGCTTATTGTAGAAGCACATTTAGAAAATGAACTAAATAACTGATATTTAATAACCTATTAGACTCTAGCTAACATGTTTCCTTTGGGGTACATGCTTCAGAATGGTCAGTGGCAAGGTGTTTCTGATAATTCGGGAATAGGTCTTCCTTGGATGAGTTCTAGGGGCCCCTTGCTAGTAAAAATACTCTCTTATTATGGCAACGAGATACTGAGCTATTTCCCTGATAGCCCTGATTAATAAACACATAAACTTTTGGAAGCAAGTGAAAGAAATAAAGTTACAAACCGACTAAGTTGATAGATTTGTGTTTGAATCATGTCTCTGACTCTTCCCTTAGATGAGTGTCTTGACCTCTCTGAGTCTCATAATCCTCATCTGTAAAATGGGATATGGTAATCAAAAGGACTGATAGCATGAACATAAAATGTGCAGAAGAAGGCCTACTACATAGTAAGGACTCGTTGACTATTAGGTGTTAATATTATTTTTCTCAATTCACTTTAACATTATCTGAGTGACGCCCTAGGGTTAGTGATATGTACACTGTTTGGATTGATTGAATGGCTGATATCTACATAGTATCAAAAGACATTTCTCTAGCTCATAGAGCATGATGACAGTCTTATCTAAATTTCTGCTTTTACTCAAGAGTTAAACTCTTGTTCTTAACTTAAATCTTCAAGTGGGCTTTCTTTGCTGAATACTGTGTTTTAAGGCAGCATACAAAGAAAGAAATGGTATTAAAATTGGGATATCCCTCCCTGCCCATGCAGATTCCCCATGTCATATGTGGAATTCAGTAAATTTCCTTCTTGGTTGAGTTCCAGCCCTCACAGCGGAGCAAAGACCCAGAATCGCTGCCTCCTGCACATTCTCACCACCCACTGCCCTTCCATTGACTGAAGACAATCTCCCTGGTTTCTTTGGTAAGATGGGAGGAAGCTGTTGAGTCTTATTGCAAGAATGAGCTAACACCTTTTGGTTATAACAGAACATCCAGGACATTTTAAGATGATGAAGAGGAATGAAAATGAGTGATAACTAAATGTGGTTACCAGTCGATGTTAACATATGTCATTTGAGCCAAATGGCCTCTAATCAGGGTCTCAACTCTATTAACTAAATATAGCATGGAGTTCAAGATTCTTATTCCAACAAGAACCTTGTGCTGCATGAATCATACAGCAGTCCTTAAGTTTAACTGTGCGTCAGAATTACCAGTGATTCTTTGTAAAAACGAAACTGCCACCTCTACACTCGAGTTCCTTTTTTTCTCTTTACTCTCCACCAGTCATTCTAATGAAGAGCCAGACCTGGATACTACTGAATTATGAGGAAGAATGTGGGTGAGACGCTAACAGCAGACAGCTAATTTCACTTCCAGACTAGCCTACACAATTACAAACAAGATTTAGGGGTGAGTGAGCTGATATATATGAGTATGAGGGGTTCTTTTGTCCACTCATTAGAAAGTCAGACTCCCCTTTGAATGATTTCACTAAAACATTTCTAAACCATTTAAAGTCACATAGCCAAAATGATCTCTTGGCTATTCACCTTGAATTCTCTTTGTCCAATATCTAAGTTACGGCTGGGAGAGAAGGGGCAGTTCTATAATAAAAGGACTTTTTGGTGACTCAAATGATTTATGTTCACTGTAGACAATCTCAAAATCAACTAAGGACTTTTTAGTGTTAATGTAATCAAACAGAGCAGAGTTCAAATTCCATCTCTGACCCTCACTAGCTATTAGATATCATCAGCAAATCACTTGTAGATCCTCACTTTTCTCACCTACAAAATTGGATTATTAATTAATTTCTAGGTATGTTACAAGCATAAGATATAGTCTGTTGAATATCTATTCATATAAACCTCAAGTTTTTCTAGGAGTCCTGGATGTGGTTCGGTTAGTTTTTTTAATAGAAGATAACTACTTGTTATTATTATTAATACTAGGTAAAGTTACTAAATACCAGGTACTAGGAAAAGATACTAAGCATTGTTATTGGTACTAGATAAAAGTCTAGGAAGTGAGATTATGTGAAATCATTTAAATATGGCCAACGAAACACCCTTCCTTGATAGAATCTTCCTTACTGAGGGCAAAGTAGTATTCCTTTTGACAACATTTAACTCTAGCGATTTTGTCAGTAGTTGACATATTGGAAGTGTCACTTTTTAATGCCCAGAAATTTATGTCTCAGGTTCTAAGATTAAGAGCACAAAAAGGAAATAAAATAGGCACATTTGTAAAGACTCAGCAGCATTTTCCAAAAGAATAATCAAGGAGAATTTACCTTCTTATTAGGAACTAAGTCTGAAATGAACTTGATAATTATTTACGTGGGCATTCATTCTGTATTTAACTTTCTGATGCTCCTTGGGGGCAAATACTCATAATATTAAACTAACCTGCATTCTTTTGTGTTTTATACAATGAAGATGATGCTATGGACACTGGATTTTGGTGGTCAATTGCTCCATTTTGCCAAAGGCTAAGGAGGAGCCTGGGATGCTGAATTTTCAGTTTTAAAACTGGGACAGTCTTGAGTTAACCACGATGAGCTGTTCATCCTATTTGCTACTCAATTTCCATTTTAAGCTCCTTCACACAGAGGCCTCTTCTACAGTGTGCAATGTAGCAGGTAGACCCATAACTAGGAACTAATCCACAATGTGTGAAACTGCCCGTAACCCATCCCCCATCCCTACCACGCACTGATACTAGTTTAGAAAGACCAAATGTACTGCCAAATAAAAAATATGGAGTTGTCACTGACAGTCCACTTATGACTGAATATTCATGAAAATTGTTATACCTATATATTCAAAGAAGCTATTGTGTGTAAAAGTACCTAAGAAGCTCATATGAACATTATTATTAAGAAAAAAAATTGTCTGTTACTGGCACTATGGTTTCATGTTATTTAGCAAATACCTATAATAAACCAGGCTTTATTTAACATTCAAAGTATTTATTGATGCAAAAAATCATCCATTTCCAATGTGATAGTGATCGGTGGTTGAAGAAAAGTTCTATAAGTGACTTAGTTATCAGTATCTACAAAGAAAAGAGAAAATTTCACTGAGAAAGGGTGAAGTCTACTGTCTTCTTTTAATGGTTCGAGTGAAAGTGAAAAGACATAACAAACCCCAGATGGTCCTGCAGCAGTGATGGGAGGGTTAATTTTTTTACAGATATCATAGCACTGGAAAGTGTCAATTGATTAAGAGAGTTTGCATTTCCGAGTGTCTTAGCCAGCAACCCATCTGTTTCACAGAAGTTTGTTAACACAGCTGGAAAGGATGGAGTTGCCAAAGCTTTTCTAAGCTTTTCAAGTTTCATTTTTTTTTTTTTTCCCAGTAAAAGAGCTAAAACAATTAGAATGCCTTCTCCAAGGAAGTAAGAGGGGAAAAATTTTTTTTTCCCTCTCTGTTCCTTTGTCCTGGTTAGGAATTAGCCATATTTGTGCCACTATTGAAATATAGAAAAAATACTAGTTCCTAGCAGACCTGACTTTTCCTGTTGGTTGCTCTTTTTTGTGCTAATTATCTTCTGGTTTTCAAGTATGCATCATCACAAATTAGCCAGGGGCTCATGATTCCCACTCAAAACCCCTCTCTTTGGTTGAATCTTACCAGCCCCAGCTCAACTTCCAAATCAGATCTCTTACACAATGATTGGTTCTAAGCCATGCGGAGTACTAAAATGGAGATGATCAAGACAACACATTCTGCCAACTTAAGTTTAGTGCTGGACTAATTATCTTTTTTAAGTCCAGTTAAGAACTGGAGTGCTCCCTAAAGTTTACTGAGAATGAAGGTAGAAGGACAGGCGGTGCTGACTGCTTGCCAAAGTGTGTCCCGATTGTTTTTAAAACAATTTGTGATGGTGATGCCCACTCTGCTTCTAACTGAGAGAGGACTCTGATCCTATGGGATAGATGGATGGAACTATCTTGCTTGCAGTTGCAGACTTTCTCTGTTCCTTGGGATGGGCATTGTCCATCATCATCTCCTTGTTGGTTGTCCTGGGTGAGTCCAGTGAACTGGAGAATAGGTTTTGCAACTCTGCTGAAATTCAGAGCTCAACTGGCACATGGGCAGACCAGAGATTTAAGTCTTCAGGACATATATTTACCAAGTATAGTGCTAATTATAGGTTCAAATAAAAGGGGCAGAAGAGCCAGGTGTAGAGAACCTATAAACGAGTCTAACTCTGTTACACTGGGGAGCGTAAATTCCAAAGTAAGGGCACTGGCAGGGTGCTGAATTCCCGAGCCATCTTCCCTGCTCATAGTTTCTGGATGTCTCTAGAGCCCTCAGGAGCCCCCCTGCTTGAGGCACTGTGTACTGTGGCAGTCAGTGAGATCCTGCTGAGATGTGCATAAGCGTAACCTCTGGAATGACCTCCCTACTCACTTTGAAATCTCTTAGCCATAAAAACTCCTTTGTATTTACCATGTCCCCCTTTTGGTCAAGGTCTTTGTCCAGATGCATTGCTAGTTGGCACTTGGTAATAATCCCTTGGTGCCAGGGACACTCAACCTCGGGAGTCATGTCCCATGCTGCGGGGAAAGTAGTGTGTTTATATGCTGAGTTTGGCTTAGAGAGAGGCCTCATTTGAGCCAGAAGGAGGCATTCAGAAGGTAACTCTTAGGCAGTACAATAGACTAAAGTAGACTTATTAATATTCTACTATAGACTTATTATTATTCTAGCAATGGAAAAACTCTTATCATTGATAAAGGCAGTGGCCACCAGAGGTTCTGAGGGATGGGAGAGGGAAGAATGGGTGTAATAGGGGGGCATGTTCGGGACATTGGAGTTGTCCCGCATGACATTGCAGTGATGGATACAGGACATTGTATATTTTGTCATAACCACAAAACTGTATGGGACAGAGTGTAAACTAAAATGTAAACTATAGTCCATGGTTAGTAGCAATGCTTCAATATATGCTCATCAATTGTAACAAATGTACCACACTAATGAAGGATGTTGTTAATATGGGTAAGTGTGGAAAGGGGAGGGAAGGGGGAATATGGAATCCCATATATTTTTTACATAATATTTATGTAATCTAAAGCTTCTTTTAAAAAAAATAACTTAACAAACATATAAAAAAATTTGCTTGGGCAAGGGAACAGGCAGAGAGGGGCTATCATTCATTGACTGTGCTTTAAGGCTGAGCATACTACAAGTTCTGTGATTACAAATTCTTATTTCTTTGCCCACTATCACATTTAATGTAGCTATTACTTTATAGGTGACGAAACTGGGACTCAGGGGGCTAAAGTTGACAAAAGTCACAGAGCTCTGAAAGCCAGAGTCAGGTCTACAAGGTTACAAACTTTATTTCTCTCTTACTCTATCATCTTCTTGGCCAAAATGCAGGAATTCCCTTTTAGAAGGTTTAAGTCCTTTTGCATGTGGTAAAAGACTACTTACAACAAGACTTCTCTGTTTTCCAGCTTAATTGCATATTTGTGGAATGGAAATATACTTAAGCTCTCTGTAATAATTGCACTTTGATATTCACATTTTTAAATTTTATTCCTTTAAAAAGGATGTGATGCCTTGATATCCCAAGCACAAGGTCTGTCACTGTAATTACCGAGGTCAGGACAGCCGACATGACCTCTGACTCCAGAAAGCATACACTTTAGTAAAATGGTTCTCAAACTTCAGCGCCAATAAAAACTTCCTGGGGCCAACCCTCAGACACTATGATTCTCAAACTCTGGGATGGTGTCCAGGAATGTACATTTTAATAAATCTTCCAGGTGATCCTTATATGGCAGGGTGGGGGGAAGGGTCCTCAGAACAGTGCTGGGAGAGAGACTTTAGACATCCAGATTGAGAGCTTATCAATAGTAACTTCAGATTATGTTAAGTACATTGTAGGAACAGAACAGGGTGATATGAAAAAGATTAAAAGAGACATTGAACTTAGACTGGGGATCAGGGAGGGCTGGAGTTAGCTAGGTAGGGGCCGGGCCAGGGGAAGAATGTAGACAGAGCAACACAAGGTGATAACATTACCGCAAAGAATCTGAGCTGCTTCTCTGAAGGTATAATTGTTCTCTTAGATTTGTGCAAAGACATTAAGGCTTGCACAACAAAGAAGCTCCTGTTCCTACCAGTTCCCACCAGAGAGACAGGATTAAGACTTCTAAGCTAAGTGATAGACTGCTTATGGCTTTGCTTTCATCCCCCACAAAGAGGCTACTTCACTGGAATCTCACTTCAACTCTTCCCAATTTTGAGCAATATCAAAAGACAGGAGCACTTGCTCTAATCCACCACGATCGATCCATTCTCATTGTCTTGATATGTTGGTGGATCTTGTCTAACTACTTCCTGTGAAAGGGTCTGGCTGACCTCAAGAATCTAAACCAAATATGTAAGCATCTAGGTATGGGGTGAACTCACACACTCCCAAACAAGTAAGATTGTGTGGATCCCGTGAATATGATCGTTTTGTGTGGCTGGACACGGCAGGGGGAGTTCTACCCTCTGTGGAAGATCAGTCTCCTCAGTACAATCAGTTCCTCTGAGGCTCCAGCTTGGGGTGTGGGACCCACACAGCAGAGATGTCAGATGCTCAGTCGTTCACTACGGCCACGGGCTTTGCACACTCCAGCATTGAGGTGATTGTGTCACGATGGTGCTATTCCACCGAAAGCATCATTTGTACAGCTGAGAAACGATGAGCCTTCATAACTAAGCGTTTTCAATAGGTGGCTTTGGAGGCTCAGGACAGAATAGGTAACCATATTAAACTTTATAGATGATTAAATTCTCTCCCACCCAGAAGAAAACACTCAAAACAAAAATTTTCTTTCTTTCATTTCTTTCTTCCTTCTTTTCTTGCTTTATTTAAGGAAACATTCAGAGAGCACCTACTATGTGCTTTACTGGCCAGTGGGGAAATAAAGTGCAGAATCCCTGCTCATATTACTGTCAAAAGCTAGTGGGGAAAATAGTTGCATAAATGATAATTCCAGTAAAATGATATGTGTAAAATAGAATAATAGAAAGATTTTATTAAGCATTTGCTATATGTCAGGTGCTACTTAAAATGCTTTACAAAGAGCAACTCACTGAATCCTTCAATAAACCCTAAAAGATAGGTAGTAGAAGTACTCTGATTTTGCAGACTAGGAGTGTGTGGTACAGACAGGGAAAGAAAATTAGCTGAACCTATATTTAATCCAGGCACTTTGATTCCAGAGCGATCACTTTATCCACTTTGGTGTCATACTGCTCAGATATGAATAGGATATAAGGTAACAGAAGAGGAAGTTTTTTTTATGCTACTGGATATCAGGAAAGACTTCAAAGAGGATGTCAGCAGCATCAGCTACTAGATCGGCATTGGGAAGGGGGACTCTAGAGTGGCCTCGCCAAGATGAATGTTCCCCTTCTTCCTTCAAAGAGTGTGGAGTAGAGTGGGGGAGATAAACTTCAAAGGAAGACAACTTCTATTGTATACATTAAGTGCTAACTTAGAGATATGTACAAAATGCCAAGCAGCACAAGCAGCACCTAACTCATCCTAGGGGTTAAGAGAGTTTTGTGAAGGCAGGGGATTCGTTTTTTTCTGCATTGCTCTGTCTCTGGCAATGGACGTTTTGTTGAATGCATAAAACACTGAAGCATGATAAGAACAGATAAGAATGATAAGGGAGGGTAAGAAACTTTGGGAGATAATCCTAGAGAGGTAGATTCCTAGAGTCAGAGAGTGAATCAAGGGTGGAAGTTATACAGGCTGCCCTGTAGAGGGCAGATGTAGTTTGAAAAAGCATATTTAATATGGTGTTTTTGTGTGATGTATATATATATATAATAGAAAAGATAATGCTCAGCAAAATGTTCTTGACATGATGAACTATCCAAAAGGTAGAATTTGTGTTCATGAGTCTCAGACTAGGGTAAGCCAACTGTACAGGGTCAGGGAAATTGCTCCTCACCTTCCTTCCATGTTTTAAAGAGGTCTCACCATGGAAGCCAGTGTAGAAGAGGAAGCTGCTCCCATGGCGTCTTTTTATTATGGAAGAAAACACTTACGCTCCCAATAGATTTCTCCTTAGTTTCCATTGACCAGGGTTGAGGCATATGGCGTTCCCCAAACCCATCACTGATCGAGTCAATTGAATTAACCATGTTTGTACTGGAATGGTCATGACTCAACTCCTGGGCTAGGGAAGGGTCACCTTTTCAGAGTACCAGGAGGAATAGCTGTCCAATCAACACTGGCTTTGGGCCAGCAAAGAAGAAGACTGGTGAAAAGCTGTTTGGCAACCAATGGGACTGTCACCTCAGTGAACCTCTGGTCTGGGTAAATCAATCTTGCAAAGGAGTTTATATCCCAATTGAAAAAAATGGCTGCTGATGCTGAAAGTCACTGGGGTACTAGTAGAGGGTGTTGAGGGTTTCATTTATTTATTTTAGGATAAAAAAGATGAATGAGGTCAGTGGATGTGTCTCAAGCAGTTAGGCACCTGTCTCCCAAACGGGAAGTCCTGGGTTCAGTTCCCGGTGCCTCCTAAAGAAGACGAGCAGCTGCTTCAACCAGCAGACACCACAACCAGCAGACGCTGCAACCAGTGGGAAACAGAGGTGGCTTAGGCAGTTGGGCACTTGCCTCTCATGTGAGAGGTCCCAGGTTTGGTTCCCAGTACCTCCTAGAGAAGACGAGCAGACACAGTGGGCAGACACAGTGAGCAGACGCAATGAGCAGACACAGTGAGCAGACAATGAGCAGACAGAAAAGGGAGCTATCTCAGGGTTGGGGGATGGAATAAAAAAATTAAATAAATAAATAAATTTTAAAAAATGAATGAAAGGGTATTTCTAAATGAAAGGGGTGATGATTATAACAAGGATAACAAAATATTTACTAATAATTGTACAGTGCTGATCTTGTGCCATACATAGTGCTAAAGTTTCATATATGTATATACACATATATAATATATACTATATATATAATGTATTTATAATATATGTATTATTTCAGTTAAACTTCACACTATTCCTATGAGCTAGGTAATATTAATATCCCATTTTACGGATCAGCAAACCTAAGAACTGTGAGGTTAAGCAACTTTCCCAAAGTTACATGGCACAAACCAGGTAAAACATACATATATGAAGATCAAGGTAACCCAATGGCTATTTTTGAACAATATATGAATAGCAAAGACTCCAGACTTTTAATAATGAAAGCTAAATTCATCTTATTTTTAACCGTGGTCAAATTTCATTGACATAATATTACAAGGCTTCTAAACATATTTGTTGAAAAAAGAAAAATATGTGAAGATTTTCTTGTCTAAAATAAGGTTCAAAGCCAAATCTGTGCCACTACATTTCAGGACTTATTCCTTCCTCTTTATAATTACTTAAGACCACAATTCAACTCAGGTGAAAGAATTCTTTACTCCTATTTTGACCCGGAGAAGGGGAGAAAGGCAAAGGCAGGGATGGTTTTAGAATGTGGGGAGATATTCTTAGTTTTAGGCCTACAGCTATAACCTGATGTTCTCGTGGGGAAGTTAAACAAATAAACAACAGAGCTGTCTAGTCCTCCACCCTGTACATCTCATTCTATGGTCCTTTAGGGTGTCTTTTGGATTCGAAAATATTGTTAACTGACCCAGTCACCTGTCCCTCAACAGTGAATATTTGTGATTTTAAAATAGATATTGAGAGGATGGGAATATCACAAGTCCATATTTCTTAGGTTATGCAAAATGAATGTATTTTTTTAAATAAAAAAGAGTAAAAGGGAATACATAAAAATGGTAATCATTTTATTTAGGATGATGGTTATGGATGATAGTTAGATCTTTTTCAAGTTTTTATATTTTATATAATGCGTTCTTTGATACTTAAAAACTTAATTCACACTTTTAGAAATAGCTGTAAGTTGAAGAGAATTTATAGGTAGCTCCTACTTTAGATGCCTTATCTCATTTGAAAGAAATGTTGACATGACACAGCTGCCCAGAATTTTTATCTTCTGTTCTCTTATCTTTATTCAGAGCCTCCCATTTCTCTCCATCCTTACCAGCAGTGTTCATGCTTCTATTTTTCTGTGTCTTAGAAATATGTAATTGTAATTATACAAGAAAACTTAACTACATTACTATATATTCCTATAATAATAACTTCTGAGGAGTCAGAGTTTGAATGCCACCGAAGACAGAAATTACTAGTTGAATTTGAGGTAACAAGTGCGAGTTGGTCTTCAGAAAACACTGCCTTGTAAATTCATGGACTTAAAGTGATTTTTAACCAATATAGGTCATTTCAATGTCCTTAAATCAATCAGAATTAGGCATAGCTGTGCATATCAATGACTCAAAGTAAATAGAGTTTAATGATGGTGAATTTATTTTTCTGTCTCACTTAATAATCTGGAGGTGGAGGATCTAGGGCAGATATGATGATTTTTCTCTGCAAACTATCAAGTAGCCAAGCTGATTTCAGGTTACTGCCTCACCATTCCTGGGATGTCTCTCTTTGACATGATCCTATACAGTGGCCAGAGCTCCAGCCATTGCATCTGCACTTTAGGCAGCAGGATAGAGGGCAGAACAAAGAAGGAGCATGGGTGAGTGCCATGTGTTGTTTTTTTTTTTTAAGGTTTCAAGAATATGCCACATAAATTTATTTCCAGTTCTTGGATCTGCCACTTCTAGACTGCCTGATCCAGCTCAAGTCAGCATCTCACTTAGCACCTGGCATAGAATGAATATTTATAGATTTTTTTAAAGAAAAGAATGACTTGAGGTATGATGTTAAATGATAGTATAAGAGGTTATAACTTTTAGTGTGTGATTTTTAACTATGTGAATATATGTGTTTATGCATATATAAAATATGTGTATGTACATGTGTGTGATATGAGTCTACATATTGTTCTAGGTACAAAAATACAGAAAAACTTCCCAAATTATTCAGAATGAGATTATGGCTAATTTTTAATTTTTCCCCTTTATGCTTGTCTGTATTTTTAAACTGTTTTGCTCTGAGCAAAGTTTTTATAATCAGAAGAAAACAGAATATTTTCCTTCATTTCTTCATCTTAAAATTTATAACTCCTGAGGTTATTTTGAAGGTTTATTATACACACAAATGCACACATATACCTTATAAACTTGCTGATCTAACAATTTGAATTTACTGTGTGTTTTGAGGACTATACTTTGGATTGTTAATCAGCTGTGTAATAGCTATATATACTCCAAGCTTCCAAGTCTGTTCTGACTTTTTTAGTTGTTTTCTGTCTCTCTCAGACCTACTCAAGTAATAAAAATCAATGAAAACTATCATCTTCTCACTCTTCTGGCACAAACTGAAATTCTGAGGAGTTGTTAAAAACCCACTAGGATTTAAAAATGGAAATCTACCCAAATCTTCAAAATTGACCATAATCAGAATGGTTTTCATGATCCAATTTTAATTCTAACGATCTACTGCTATATATGGGTATTAGATACCATTATCTGATATGTATAAAGAAGCCAAGATTTTTTTAAAATGAGAGTTATATAAAAGTAATGAAATTACCACTGAATGGGAGAATTTGAGTTTGTGATCAATTGAATGCCATGTAAGGAAATATGACAAAATTTAGAATATATATCAAACCGGGTAACTTTTGCACCTAGCAATCAAGAGATCCTTTAAGCTCTGTCCCTTTATACTGATACTTGCTAGATCTTGTTGCCTAAAAGTCAAAAACCACAAGATCCTTAAAGAGGGATATATGAACTGGTCTCTCTCCAGTTTTCCAGGCCCGCATAACATTTCTTGTGCCTTCAGTGATGAAACAGGCATGGATGTGAGCTTCAGAATTTTTGAACAGAGCAAATTCATCACTGCATTCTTAATGAGCCAACCTTTGAATATTGAGGACACCAGTTTCTTTCTTCAATATCCTGTTTGGTCTGCCTTAGACATATACAAGCCAAGTAAAAACCATTTTAGCATCCATTCAACCCCACAGTGTAAAGCCAACAATGTTGCATTTTATAGGCTTGGATGCTGCTATTGTCCCACATAAGCTCTGGACATTAAAAAGTCCTGCCTCAAAGCTTCTGAGTCGACATAGCAAAAACGATTCTAAATCAGTAATGTACATCAGGGCACCTTTGGAAATTCTCATGTAAAAGATTTCATTTTTCAGGACAGCTTCACTGCACCCTATCGATGGGAAAATACGGCTTTGTCCTTCTGAATACTTCCAGTTTGACAAAATAGTTTAAAAATTAAGGCCAGATACAAGGTAACACATTTCCTTTTTTTCCCAATCTTTGCTTTTGTTTTCATTACAAAAGATGACTCATGGATGTATTAAAAAAAATGAAGAGAAGGAAAGATGTAAATAAGGAAATATTTTTTATTTTATCTCTGTTGTATTCGTTAAAATGAGGTTACGAAGCCTGGCTTCATGGATTCAGCTCTTTCATACCAGTTTGTCTAGAAATCTATCTCCTGGAAATAGTAATGTCAGTGATAATCACAGCTTCTATTTATGAAGTGTCTGCTGGATTTCAGACATTGGGTTAGATCCTTACATGTATCATCTATCTCAATCATAACATATATTCAATAACAGAAACATTAGCATTCTATAGTTCAGATGAAGAAATGTGAAGTTCAAAAAGGTTGAGTGTCTTGTCTAAGAGCACTTATTTAAAAAAAAGAGTCAGGATTTAAACTCATGTATTTGAACTCAAAATCCCATGTTACCAAGACCCATGCATACTTCCTATTATGACTAAAACATTATGCTAGATAACGTGGAGAGTTCAAGATAAATATACACATGATTCTTGTTCTCAAGTATCTTGCAATGAATTTGAGGAGACAAAAATAAATATGTCAAGATGCAAAATGAAGAAGGGAGTTTTACAGATAACGCACTCCACAAGAAATATGGATGAGCTGGCAAAAGAATCTGGAATGAACAGAGCAGTAATCATGGAACTACAGTGGACACTGACAACAGCCACGGAGTGCTGGGCGAAGGGAGAGGCTGCCGAGATTCCAGCTTCATAAGTGAGCTCTGGCAAGAGCTGGGGACCATCCTCCGTTCCTCAACCCTGCAGACACAGCTGTAGAAGCCGTGGTAGCTGTGGAAACACGGCCCAGGTTCTGGGGGTTGTCAGCGAGAACCAGGGCAGGCAGAGGAAACCTTGTCCTCCAATAGGTGGGGTTGGAGGTCTAGATCAGTCTGGAGGATCCACGAAGGGTCACTGGACACAAGCCTCAATTTCAGCCATCTGGGAAACAGTGGCTTCTGGCCTCCCACTAGCATCTACCTGGCCGTAATGACCCAGAGCACCTTTCTTTGGTTGCTTTTTTTTCTTCTGCTGTGTGGGGGGTTTTCTTGATTTGGTGGAATCCTGATGGCCAGGAGCAGATGCTAAGCTCTGTTTTGATTTGGTACCTCTCAGCAAAAGTGGTTTACAGTTTCATATCAGTATGTACCAGGGCATGAGAGCCAAGGTGCCTTTTTTTTGGTTGGTTTTCTTTCTTTTCCTTTGTGTGTGTGTGTGTGTGTGTGTGTTTGACATGGCAGATCCTTGGTGGGGGCAAGGGGAGGGGGCAGGGTAGCAGGGAAGCTGGCCTTGGTTTCAGCCTGGACAACAACTTCTGCATCCTATAAGCATCTCTTGAGAGACTTGGAGAGGCACAATGTGGTTTTGGCATGAAGACAGACAAATAGGCCAATTGAATAAAATTGAAAGTCCAGAAACAGAACCATACATCTCTGGTCAATTGATATTTGACAAGGGTGCCAAGTACATACAATGGGGAAAGGAGAGTCTCATCAATAAATGGTGCTGGGAAAACTGTAAATCCACATGAAAAAGTATGACATTGGCCCCTATCTCACATCTTACACAAAAATTAACTCAAAATGGATCAAGGACCTAAATGTAATTGCTAAAACCATTAAACTTTTAGAAGATAACATATGGGCAAATATTCATAACATGCATTTCAGCAATGACTTCTTAGATATGATGCCAAAAGCACAAGTAATAACACAGAAAATAGATAAATTTGACTTTATCAAAATGAAATACTTTTGTGAAACTAACGACATCAAAAGTGTTTTGAAAAGACAACCAACAGAATTGGTGAAATTAGTTGAAAACCATTTATTGGATGAAGGCTTAATATCCAGAATCTATGAAGAACTTTTACAATGAAACCACCAAAATACAAACAACCTAAAAAAAACATGCAAAGACTTAAGCAGATATTTTTCCAAAAAGGATAATACAAACGGCCAATACACACATGAAAATATGCCCATCATCATTAACCTTTAGGGAAATGCAAATCAAAATCACACCAAGGTCCTACTTCACACCCACAAGGTTGGCTATTATAAGGAAAATAGAAAATAATAAATGTTGGAGAGGATGCAGAGAAATTGAAACTAGTGCATTGTTGATGGGAATGTAAGATGGTAGAATTACCATATGACCCCACAATTATACTCCTAGGTATATACTCAAAGAAATTGAAAACAAGGTCTCAAACAGATATGAACATCCATGTTTATAGAGGCAACATTCACAATAGCCAAAAGAAACAACCCAAGTGTCCATCAACAAATGAATGGATAAACAAAATGTGACACACACACACGATGGAGTATTATTTGGCTATAAGAAGGAATGAAGTTCTGAGACAAGCTGCAACATCGATGAACCTTGAAAACATTATTCTAGGTGAAATATTCAAGGCCCATAAGGATAACTATTATATGATGTCACATATGCAATGTAACAATAGCAAATTCACAGAGACAAAGTAGATTAACAATGACCAAGGGATGAGGGAGGGAAGGGGGAATTGCTGCTTGATGGGTATAGAGTGTTTGTTAAAATAATAATAATAATAATAATAAAAGAATAGGCCAAAAAGAAAATAACACAGTATATATAGAAAGAAATAGAATGTATGATTATAGTCTCCTAAGTATTAAGATGGTTCACAGAAGAGAAAACTCAATATAGGCTGAAGAAGCCAAGATAGTTTCGTGAAGAACTGGCTTCTGCTAGATGCATATATTTTGAATGGAGCAAAAGAAAGGGTTTTCCTCTTTGTTTTTTATTGGTTGAGGAACAGGAATAGGATAGAACATGATGTAGTTTTTGGAGTCAGGAGTAAGAACAATGTCAAGGAGGAGGTGGAAGATGAGTGAAAGATAACCGATACTCTAATAATAATAGCTATCATTAACTGAGTGTCAGGGACTGTGTTAAATGTCTTATAGTCATTATTACATTAATGAATCAAATCATGTCATTATCCCAAGATATATAATAAGTGTTGAAATCTTTTATTAAATGACTCTGTTATTAAATAACCCTGACAGTTAGGTATTAAACCATCCTTATTAATGAGGAGAATGTGGAACTCAGAGGTAAAATAACTTGCTCAAGTTATTTACTACGTGATGAAGTCACAATAAACCTGAAGTTTTTTGACTTGCAAACTTGAATTATTAACCACTCTATCATATTGCCTTCCAGGATAAGTGAATTTGGATATTGTGATATTTACTCCAAAGTGAAGGCTTATTACTCAGGTTGAGTTAAAAATGAGTATAACAAAGAAAGTAGGAGATACAAGTTATCATTTGTTTTACCCATTTAACAAATATTTATTGCATGCCAAAGTGCAAGGAATTGTACCAGGTGTTACACAGAAGTCAAACAAGAGTGAGGCAGGGTCTTTGACCTCAAGGAGGTTCTAATCTATTATGATAGGTGAAATATATAAACTAATACATAGCATGCAAAGCATTATGCAATATATATTTTAGAGAGGCAAAAACAAACAAAAAGAAAAGGAGAAGGCTGGTTCCACAGTCCTAGAATGCTTGCTCTCTCCCACCGCTTCTTTCCCCACTTAACCCAGCCTCACCATCGTTGAAGCCTTCCTGGGCACCAGGAAGAGAGTGGACAGCAAGAACTTCAAGGACTACATGAAGTTTCTGGGTATGAGTTTTGCTACCAGGCAGGTGGCCACCATGACCAAGCCTACCACAATCATTGGAAAAATGGGGACAGTATCAACATAAAAATACAGAACACCTTCTAGAACACAGAGATCGGCACCAAGTGTAGGGGTAGAGTTTGATGAGACAACAGCAGATGACAGGAAAGTCAAGCGTACTGTGGCATTTGATGGAGGCAATGTCTGCATACAGAAATGGGACAGGCAAGAGATGACATTTGTGCAGGAGCTAAATGGTGGTAAACTCATCCTGATACTCACACGAGGCAGTATAGTTAGTATTTGTACTTATGAGAAAGAGGCATGAAGGTGCCCACTCCATCACTGACTGCTCCTCTGCCGATCAGCCACTCCTGGACTCAGCACTAGATTGCTGCCTCTTTCCCTCTGACATTTTGTATAATCCACTTTGGTCAGTGAATTCTCTTGGGTCAGGTGGCATCAACCTGGATCCAGTTCTAGTTTCAGCAAATCCCAAAACCACCCCCAAAATTTTTTTAAAAGGTGAAGGGATCATTTCCAATGAAATGGGGCAAATCAGAGAAGGTTTCAAGGATGTAGTGGCATGAAATATGGATATGATTAAGATTCTAATAGGATAAGAAAGTGGTAGAGTCTATTACCCATAGAGAAGCCAGTGTGGACTCAGAGAGGAAAGATCACATATGGACTTAGAGTGATCTAACTAGTGTTAAATCTAGTACATAGAGGGATATAATGGGAGCAAATACTGGACAGTTTGATGAGGTCAGATTGTTGAGAGTCTTAATGTCAACCTTGTAGTCTGGACTTGACTTTGTAGACAATGAGGAGCTACAGAAGAGTAATGAGGAGAGAATATAAGCTCCAGAAAGGAAGGGACTTTTCTGTCTTATCAACCCTTACCTGGCATTTTTTTTTTTTCTCTTAATAAATACTTGATGAAAGAATCAATGAAATGGCATCATGTGATCCAAGATATGTTTTATGAAAGCAGCAATGCATAAAATGAATTACAAAAGGAAAGTACTGGACAAAAGGAATGCAGTTAGGAGGCTGTTGTGTTCATCCAGACAAAAAATGATAGAAATCTTAAATATGATTTCAAGGAAGAATTCAAAGGAAAGATATGGAAGTAGTCATTATTGAAGCATGACCAATACCTATCGACTCAGAGGATATGTGGAGAAAAGTGAAAAAGGAGTCAGATATGAAACCCAAAACTGAATCTAATGGGAAAATACAATACAACAGAAATAGTTGATTCAGGAGTTAGAGTTGATTTGTTCATATATTCAAAGTATATTTTCAGGGAGCTTACTATGTGCCAGGAAGTTTTCTAGATATTTGAAATATGTCAGAGAATAAAACAGACAAAATCCCTGCTCTCCTGGAGCTTACATTCTAATGAGTGGAGGGAGGGAACAATGTAAAACATAAATGATTAATTATTTAGCATCTTAGAATGTGATAAGTAAAAAGAATCAAGATGCAGTGGCCAGTGACAGGGAAGAGGTTGCAATTTTAAATGGGGTTAGGGTTGAATTGAGAGAGGAAAGGGAGTTAGATATAATCTGGGCAAGGGAGATATTAGAAGTCATTTGCTTCAAGATGATGGCAGCTAAGGAATGAGTAAATACCATCACTAAGGAAAGGAGCATCTCTATTTTGCCTGAAGAGTGAGAATAGAATTTGGGGGAAATACCTACAGTTAATGACTAAAAGATGGAAAAACAGTTGAGTGTGACAGTTTGGAGTTTCTTTTGGATCCCAGAAAAGATCATGGACTTAAAGCTAATCTATTCCTGTGGGTGTGGGACTCTTTGATTGGATTTGATTCAGTTGGGGGCCTTTGATTGAATTACTTCAGTGAGGCATGACCCAGGGTGGGTCTTGGCCCTCTTGCTGGAGTCCTTTATATATGGGAGAAACATACAGAGACACACAGAAAAAGGTAGCAGAGACAGAGAAACCCCGAGAGACACTCAAAGAGAGTGAGTCCAAGAAGAGAGACTAGAGATGAGCCATATGCCTGATTGCCCACAGCTGAGCTGGGGGAGTAAGTAAGCCCAGAGAAGAAGATAGAGACCCAGACAAGCAAGTGCCTTCATGTGCCTTGCACATGGAAGGAGTCCAGGATCACCAGCAGCTGACCTTCAGTAAGACAGCATCTCTGATGATGCCTTGATTTAGGCACTTTCATGGCCTCAGAACTGTAAGCTTTTAATCTAATAAATTCCCATTATAAAAGCCATCACATTTCTGGTATATTGCTCCTAGCAGCTTCTAGCAAAATAAAACAAGGAGGGATGAAAGAAAAAGTTTTATACTCATTTAGAGATGAATAGGTTATTTTTTAATCTGATTTAAAACAACTATCTATCCAGAAATTAGGCCCAGGTATTTTAAGCTCCTTTCAGGATCTTCTGGCTTCTTGCCAGGTTTAGCAGGAGGAGCTGGTTGCCTTATATGAACCTTTTAATTTTCACCTAATAGAAAAAGTCAGAGGATGAAACTGCAGGTGTAAATAAAACGAATTTGGCAATTAAGTTTTTCAATTTTGCTGTACTCTTACTTTATCTAGCAGTAAAACAATGATAGAACTTGACACATAGAAGGTTGTGAGTCCATGATGAAGGGATTAAAATTGAGCTAATTGATGCCCAATCTTTGGGGATACGTATTGATGATTCAGGCTAATGACTACCTTTTAGCAGAAGATATTTGAGTGATGTGATGCTCCAGCTTTGACTTAAGGGCTCAATCTAGTGTGTACACCATCTGCTGAGTCCAGGACCCCAGTGACCTTCCCACACAGAGTTGAGTCCCCAGAAGGTCATTAGGTTCAGTTCCCTACCTCCAGGCAGTCAAAATCTAAAACATCAAAGCTAGTGATTATCTATCTCTTTCATTAAAGTAGGTTGCAAAACCTCTTTTACATTCAAGATGATAGTTTATATTGAGCCAGACCTCTTTTGATGAAATTGAAGTTCATTTTCAACTGCTCTTATTGAGTGTTTGAGTATGTAAGAGAGTCTAGCTTTTAGGTACTTTTTGACCACAAGCTTTACAGTTTGGTATCAGTAGAAACCATCCATCTGCTTTTAGATGGAAGTTACTGAAATGCTTTTTAATTTTTAAAATTTGGTTTTTAAGAATTATATAGCTTGGGGGATATAAACTACATATTTGGTTCCTCAGAAATTTGCCCTCTTGGGTCTTCTGCAGGTGAGCAGGAGTTCAGCTATAGAAAGATAATCTCGGTTCTATAATAAATGCAAAGGAAAATACTGCTTTTGATGTTTTTTGTTTTTTTTTTTCCCTGAGTTTAAAAAGATCTCATCAAATGTTTTCTCTATTCAGATAAGGGAGACATGGGCTATGATAGCAGCTTGTCTGGATTAGAAGGTTGATTGTTTGCACTCTTGTTTAGTTTTGTCCCTTAAAGTAGAGCAAGATGTCAGGGGTCTTCTGTGAGGGAAACTGAAGAGGGCAGGGACACAGGGTGGGGCCTGGAAGAAAAAACTGACTGTGAGGTATGTGGGGGCAGTGTGGGTGGATAGAAGCAGGGATCAAAGAATTATCAGGAGCTCCTCTGCCTTCCACAGCAGAAGAGTCTTTGGCAACCGTTTGATGTCCCATTTGCCCTCTGCCCCCAATCAGAAATGTGTCTAGGGACTTAAATAAAGAAGGATACAGGCAGAGCCAGTTTATGCGTCTCTGAGGCAGATTACATCTTTTGGGTACCTTTGAAAGGAAGTGTGCAGAAAAATTACTATAATTCCTGACCTAGAGGAGCTTACATTCTGATTCAGTAGACAAAACCTGAGTCACTTGGCCAATTAACTTTGCTATATGGTTCTCCAACTAAGAACATAAATATTTGATTGTGCACTGATTATGATTTCTGTCTTTAGCACAGTATTAATTAAAATAGTAATATAATATTTTAACAAATCAGTTACTCTCAGGAATATAAATGCACCAGAACACAATATCATCATTTTTCCTTGTATGATGGTCCTTCTCCAGTCCTGTTCCTATACTGACCTTCTTTTTCTTCTCTGTGATCCATTTCTGGTGTTTTGATCTTTGTGCATTTCAAAGCTGGAGTGAGCTTTATACAATGTTATGATCATACTTTATTTTTCTTTGAGCAAACAAATAATTAAGACCTAGCTGCACTATAGATAATGAGATTTTGTTAGTTCAGCATACTACTGTGGCCAAATTAACCTAAAATTCAGAATTCTTGAAAGGACAACTCTGAGGTGATATCATGAAGAATATGGACTCTGACTTTTGTTAACTTCAAAATGACAACTCAAGCAGCTTCTGGTTCAAAGGCAAAAAAATTATGTTTTTTCTTGAATTAAAAGAGGAATCCTGGAGATATATAAATATGTAAATTGAATAACTACTATGTGGTTTTGTTTAAATCAATGTGCCCTTATTCCATGAAGTTAACTTCATATTGAGCTGACATTTAACACATAGTTGGTTCTACAGAGAAGCTAGAAAATAAATAAATATATAACTCCCTTTCTCATTCAACTCGGGTCCCTGAAATTTTTTGTTCTAGCTTCCTAGATTTTTACCTGAGTGATTCTTCCATCCACTAGAATTGGAAGCACATTAATCTCTTCTTTCACCTTAATTAGGGAATACAGAAAGCATAGAAGATCTGCAAGGAAAAGTCATCCAAAACTGATAGTGGCTTTGGAAGGCTATTGAAAGTACATGATATACCTGCCCAGCATGGTTGCTTAACCAGGATCATGTTAGTAAGTTAATTACTGGTCTTGAAAAGAATACTATCATTTTTCTCTGGCTAGAGAAAAAAAAATGGAACTATGTTGGTCACAATAAAATTATATGACTATATTAAATATCAGGACTAGAGGTAATGTTTTGTAACCCATTTTCTTCCAAAAATGTTCTCACTATGGTCTTGGAATTTATAGGCAAGAAACTTAAGATAAGAGAAAGATCATGTAAAAACACTGGATAACTATACTTTGCCTTTAGCATACGGTACCTCTACACGAGAAATTTCTGTGTATATAACTAAAACAACTTTGATTTTGAAAGAAATTCAAGCCAATCATTGAAATCAACTTTGAAGATAAAAGAAATTTGATGATTCAAATATTATACCAGTTTGTATCCTTCAAAGGAAAATTCTGAGATTGGTGTGTGGTGGTGGGTTGTGTGGGTGGTATATAGAGACTGAAGAATTTTCAGAATAATCTCTTCTTAGTAATTTTACATTTCTCTTAATAATTTTACCTTCTTTAATAATAAAATACCAAATAATTCTAATTAAAATGAAGCATAGGAGGTGGGCTATATCAAAGAATAAGCAGTATGATTATACTATTATTAGGTTTCAGAACTCATATCAAACATTTCATTAAAGACATTGTTTCAGAGCAGCAGTTCTCTATGGATTGAGATTATAATGAACTAGACTAAACTAAAATATTGTACAGGATAAACTGGTTGGAAACAAGGTATGTATGTAGTATCTGTGTAAGAAAACCCTGTGGAAGGCAGTTCAATGGTTTTGACAGTAGGAAAGGTGGTAGCGATTAAGATATATCTGTGATTTGATGAGATGCACCAAAAACAGTGTGTATGTGTGTTGGTGGGTATATGAGGAAGTAGGAGAGCAAGAAGGGGACATAGTAAGATTCAATGTGCAATCAATTTCAAATGAAGAAAGGGGTCCAAGAGGCCAATATACTTAGATATATATTAGGATTAATATAAGCAATCACTCTCAAGCTTTCAAGAAATACAGTATCTTTTAAAAAGAACATTGGTAAATCTGTAAAAATGATCAATGGGACATGAAAAAGCTTGCTTTTTATTCCAAAACTTTCAACCAGTCACCTAGCATCCTTTTTGCCCCAACTGCTGAGAATTGAAGATAAATGGAGTACTTTGAAGAGAAATGGAGTGTTCTGGAAAATTAGTTCGAGTATAGAGGTTAAGAAAGGGTACTAATTAATCTTTTTTTTCCTCTCCTTTAAAAAGCAAGTTAAGATACAGGCCCATAAGAAGCTTTATATATTGTATTTACATAAAAATGATAAACAAGTGTTTAAATATTTCATGGCAAAGGTCTATGCACTGAGTCTGTAATATTAAAATCAACTAAATTTGCCCCTTGAATCTACTATGAAAAATGACATTTAAGGCCTGACTTCCAAGGCCAACAGAGAACAGATGCATCAAAGTCTGGGTTATATTACACTAATCTCTTAAGAGTCTTTTATCTAATCTCCCTTTGGCCATTGCTAAGTGTTGGGGATGATTGCCTCTATATAAATATCAGAGATTTTCCAAGTTTCTCTGGAGAAATTCACCCAATAGATATCAAAATCAGTCTAGGCATTCTGTGTCTTTAGTTTTCCTTTTGCAGAAATAGAAATTAAGGCAAATCAAATCTTTCCTAAAAAAGCACCTGCAATTTACCAACTTTTAATTGTTTTTTATTTTTCATTTCTGTACCTCTAATAGTGTTTAAGCAAAGAGCACAAGAGAATATTTAATTTACTACTTCCTGAATTAAATTGTCATGCAAATTAACCTTGACCTATAGGCCTGGATGCAAGGAAAAAAGTTATGCCAAAATGTCATTTAGTGGAGAAGTGAGTTTTGTGATAAAAACCATAAGGATCTACATTCCAAAATAACCTATCTTTTTAGGCAGCAGAATAACTGAGTGCTTAAGCACGTAGGTTTTAGTCACACAGATATGAGTTGAAGGACTATCTCTGCCACGTAATGTGGTTAAGAGTCTTTCCAAGTTAATAATAATTTTGAATTTCTAGATTTCCCTAACCTATAATATACAGAAAATACCTACCTCACAGGCTTGTTGTGAAAATTAGAAGAAGCAACTTATGTAAAATGCCTGGCACAGTATCTGAAACCAAGTAAAACTCAATAAAGAGCAATTGTTTTGTTCCCATTATTTGTGACCTGTAAAACATGGACAAGACTGAGGAAAACTGCAAAAAATGGGCCTGAAATGTTTGAGACCTATCGACAAGGCAAGTGACACTGTTTTCCACATCTAGGAAAATATAGAGACCAAAAGTCCCAAATCAGACATATAGTAATAAGGGGATATATTTTTCAGTCCTTTCTTTACAACTCTGAGCCCCAGTCCTATCCCTTCCTCCTTTATTAGACATCATTGATATGGACATATGAATCTGCTTTAGTATTTTTCTCTCATAATAAAATGTGTTGATTCTCTTGTGGTAAATGTGCCATATCTTTATTCATCTTTCTATTTTAATCTCTAAAAAAATACATGGCACATAGAAGTTATACAATAAGTACTGAACTGCATTCTTTGAAGCTCTCTACCATACAATTAGTGCTATTTCTTTGTTCAATAGTCATTGGACAATTTGGTTTATTGAAATGAGCTTTTTATTTTGTTTTATTTTTTACCTTTTTAGCTTAAGATAGATTGAATTAATGTTTGGGATCCCTATTAAATGCTATGTGGTCAACCATTGAGAGTTTATTTTTCTGGTTATACATAATGCAGCTGAAAAATGGATTGGCACTTTTTTTGTACATAACAAGAGTTTACTAGAAAATTTAACTGTTTGGAAATTGACCTTGGGATTTGCTTATATTTGTCCGGTGACTACTCTTCCAACAAACTGTTATAATATTTTGTTTGCACCTTGCTCAAAATCTGCATTTGTCTTTCCTCCCTCACTCAGTTGTGAAATGGTGGAGGGCAACATTGCCTTACTCATTTGTTTCCCCTTCAGGACCTGGCTCAGTCCATGATTCCAGAATCCTTGTTGAACTACAAAACTTTAGCATCCTTCCTGAGACCCCCAGTCTTTTATTTGTCCTTGTTGAGGTTTTCCTCCCTCTTTTTCATTAGCATTTCCACTGAGTAAGGAGGCAAAGTCTCTAACATCTTGACATTTTTCTCCTATGGTTTTCTGGTAGAGATAAAGAACCATCAAAAGGAAAGTATATTTTATTTGTGTAGCAAATATTTTCTCCCAACCTGTCATTTTTCCTTTTAGGTTGCTTAAGATATCTTTTCCCATACAAAAGTTTTTGTTTTATTATTTTATAATTTCATCTGATTTTTTTTCTTTATATCTTTCTTGTTTCCATTTTCCTTACTAAATATTCCTCACTCCAAGGCTATTTACATGATATTTTTCTTTTAATACTTTTTTTTAAATGTTTGATCTTTGACTTGAGTTTATTGTTGCCTATATGCATGCAATTGGGGCTACATTAATTTTCTTCTAATAAATAAGTATTATCCTAATAGCAATTAATGGTAAATCCATCATTTCCCCACTGGTTTGTAGAGCTATTTGTTTTATCTATTAAGTATCCTATATATACATGATTTTTAAATTCAGTTCTTTGATTTAATTACATATGTCTGAGCAAGTATTTTATTATAGTAGCTTCATATAAAGTTTCATAAACAATAAAGGCACTCACCACATCATCACTGTGTTTTCAGACTTTTAGGCAGCTTTTGCTTATTTTCACTTCCACATAGACTTCAGAATCATTTTATCAAGTTCTAAAAATAGTTGCAGCTTTTTTTTTTTTTCAGAAAATTGAAAATAATTTAAATGTCCACACAGAGAAAAATGGTTGAATAATTTAGTTCTTTCAAATTGTATGTAAATTTGGAATAAATTTAATTCATACAAATTAGGGAATATTGTGAATCAGCTATCAAACAGAATGTGGTAGCTCAAAATGCGTATAAAAGTCAATGCACATAAATGTAGAAAGGTGTCAAATATAATCAATATAAAAGGAAATTTAAAAAGACAATATAATCCCATTTTGGTATAAAAAACAAACCAGCCTTTCCTACATAGGAGTGTATATATGCACTGTGCACTGATGTAAAATTCTTAGTAATGACTCGCAGGGAGGTGGACTTGGAAAAAGGTGGGAGCAATAATTTACTTCAGGTGCTTCTGTATTTTAAACAGATCCCTCTTTCATGTATTAATTAATTAAAAATTTAAAAAACTCAAATGTCTGAAATTAAGAGAAAAATATATTCTTCTTACGCAAAAGAGCAAACAACAACAACGAAACCAGAATTAAATCCTCATCTACTCTTTTACACTTTTAAACTTTGTGAATCTCTATTAGAGAATCTGTCATCATGAAGTAATTTATTCAAAATTCTCCCACAACTTGTAATATAGTCTCAATTTGTGGACAGATTTCAAATAGCATGTAATTCTAGATCAAAGTATTTTATAGTCCAAGTTTTCCAATGTAGAAATGAGGCGTTTCAGATGTTAAATAACTTGGCCAAGTGTAATGTGAAATGTGCCCAAACAAAAATAAGCTTTATAAAGGAAAATCAGTTCAGTTGGTAATCCTTGCCTGATTCTGCCCAAATTTCGTTTGTGCAAGCCACTATGGCTCACAATTTCATTATCTTAACTACCTGTGTAGTTCTGTTACTTTAGACCTTATAATGACCACGAACAGATTTGTTGTGTAATTAAGAAAACCGTAATCAGCTAAAGTTGCTGTCTAGTTGCTGAGAGCCAGATGCAGCCTACAGGCTGCTTTGTTTCCCCTGCAGAAGACTGGTATAAAATTTAAATTAATGGACAATATTTGGAAAGCAGGAGCTTTTTCTGATTATTCCTGAAAAATTCAGAATATCTAGAAACAATGGATTCACTTTCTTGCACGTTAATTTAAGGCCATAACTAGGAATTGTTTAGGAATCTGCTCCTGAAATCCAGCAACTTACCTCACCACTGTACTTCATGGTTAGCAGCTGGAGGAGCAATTATTTTGCATGATTGGATTCACGATGAATAAGTGACCATCGGTCAATATATGTAACACATTAGATGTCTTTAAACTTGACCCCAACTAAGAAACTGGAAATTGAGGTGTCAGTGACTTCGGAGCTGAAGTCTCTTAATATTCCCCTCAAAAAAGGAGCCTTTGAATTTTTATCTTGGCTGCAAACCAGGGGTCACATGGTGGGCTCTGACACCTGTGGCAAGAAGGCCATATCAGCAAGACCTTACCTTCTAGCATGACCTCCCAAGGTGGGACTCAGGCTTTGTTAATATGGGTAGTATCCCTATTATAGCAAGTGTTCCATTAGCTAAAAATAAAGATCGCCTCTTGATTAAGAGCCAGTGGGATCTATCTTTGCATTTTAACAAACATACATAGAACATATGTGCAAAGAGATGGAGAGGAAGATAGGAAAATGGAGGTCTCTCCAGCTGCTTCTTATATAACTCCCAAAATAGAGAGCTCCGTCCCTCCCAGGGCAACCTCTCTTCTCCCTAATTGGTTCTTCCTGTGACACATGGAATCTCTGTCCTGGTTTCCTTCTTCCCCACTCCAGCTTTCTTAGCTCCACCCTGTGGGGTTACTTAGGCTGGGCTCCAGGTTCAGCCCTCATCAGAGCCCCAGGCAGAAAGCATTTACTCATTCATTCATCCATTCCTTCTTAGTCATTCAGAATGGCCTAGAGATTAAATGCTTAGCCCTTGGGGCCTGACAACCCTGCATTCAAACCCTGGCTCTGAAATTTGTACTGAGTTACTAAGTATCTCCTAGAGTCCCCTTTCTCATCTGCGAAGTGGAGATGAAGACAGCACCTACTTCCAGAGCTGTTGTAAGGATTAAATGGACAATGGCTGTAAAGTGCTTAGCCCAGACTCTGGTACCTAAGTGGTGGGCACAGTCAAATGCTGAGACCAAGACTTAATTCCTACACAGCTGGAAAAAGAGGACCCTGTGGTTCAATTGAAGACTCATGTAGATATTATGTACTAACAAGGTTTTGCAGTCAAATAAGTTTGGGAAAACTAAATGAAGCCAAATTGCAATGCTTTCTTTCCTGTGGGACATTAATAAGCTAATGTGCATTGTCATTTCTAAGAAGGGATATGTAAGCAACATGACCTCCAGTTTTTTTAAATTTTTAAAAATAATAACACTAGTAACTAACTTCTATTGTGTGTTTATTATGCACCATGCACTGCTGGAAGTGCTTTACCTGGATTACAATACTATTTTTTTTTTTTATTATGGTAGGATATATATAGCAGGAAATTTCCCATCTTAACAATTTTTAAGTGTATCTTTTTGTGGAATTAATTACAATCACAATGTTGTGCTACCATCACCTCCATTACCAAGAATTTTTCATGACCCCAAACAGAAACTCAGTGCTGATTAAGCAATAATTCCCCATTTCTCCTCCCTCCCCAGCCCCTTGTAATTTCTAATCTACTTTCTGACCCTGTTAATTTGCATATTTATATAAGTAAAATCATACAATATTTGTTCTTTTGCACCTAGCTAGTTTCATTCAACGTAATGCTTTCAAGGTCCAGTAATGCTGTAGCATTTATCAGAACTCCATTCCTTTTTATGACTGAATAATAGTCCATTGCATGTATGAGCCACATTTTGTTTATCCATTCATCTATTGATAGACACTTGAGTTGTTTCCACCTTTTTGCTCTTGTGAATAATGATTCTATGAACATTGGCTTACGAGAATCTGTTTGAGTACCTGCTTTCAATACTTTTGGGTGTATACCTAAAAGTGGAATTGCCAGGCAATATGGTAGCTCTATATTTAACTTTTTGAGGTCTCACCACACTATTTCCCACAGAGGCAGCACCATCTACAATCCTACCAGCAATGCATGAGGGTTTCGATTTCTCTATATCCTCACCAACACTTACATTCCTTTTTATCTTAATAGTAGCCATCCCACTAGGTATGCAGTAGTATCTCATTGTGGTTTTGATTTGCGTTTTCCTGATGAGTAATATCTGTTCAAGTCCTTTGCACATTTTTAAATTGGGTTGTCTTTTTGTCATTGCATTGTAAAAGTTCTTTATATATTCTGGGTATTAAACGCTTATCAGATATATGATTTAAACCATTTTTTCCTGTTCTGTAGGTTGTCTTTTCACTTTTTTGATAATGTCCTTTGATGCACAGAAGTCAAATTTATCTATTTTTTCTTTTGCTGGTCAGACTTTTGGGATCATATCTAAGAAGTCATTGCCAAATCCAAGGTAATGGAAGTTTCCCCCTGGTTTTGGCTTTTATGTTTAGGTACTTAATCCATTTTGAGTTAATTTTTGTATATGGTGTGAGGTAGGGTTCCACCTCCAGTCTTTTTCATGTGGATATCCATTTTTCCCAACACTATTTGTAGAATATCCATTTTTCTCAACACTGTTTGTCTAAGAGACAATTCTTTTCCCCACTGAATTATCTTATAATTATCTCATTGCCTCCAACTTTATATTTATTAAAGGAGCAATTTTATGAAGGTGCATTTTGAAGTATTGTTCTGAAGAATGCCAGTTTGGGAAATGCTGATCTATTGCATGTGACATCTCAGATTTCTAAATTTTGGTTTAAGAAAAGTCATGTTCAGAGCCAGAGTTTTAGTTTGCCTTCTATGAATTGCTACTTTGCATTATTTACTTAGCTTTTGTAAAAATAATAATAATAAAAATAAATATGAGAGCAAATAATTATAGTGCTTATCATGTTCCACGCACTCTTCTAAGTGCCTACACATATTAACACTTTTAGATACTTCATTGGTAAAATGCGCGTCAGAATATATTAGCTGCTTAAAGGAAAGATCAGGACAACAGGCTGTCAGAGAGGGAGGTCTGTCTAGTTCAATATCCCTATGTTTTGCAGCTGACAGGGCTAGTTAATGGTATAATTGAGACTAAAGGCCAAACTTTTTAGACTCTTGTCCCTTTGGTTCCCAAACTGATTCTGTGATACCCACCTGGTCTTTCATCCTGGGATTAAATATTTAAAATGGTTGGGAGAGGTCACTTCACTCAGTTGCACTTTCCTAACATATGAGGTCTTCTAAAATTCCATGCTATGATTTACTGCCTTCCCAACTTAATGATTTCGAAATAAGTCCTACAAATTCAAACAGGATTCAGCTGTTCAAAATTTTCCTCTACTGGAAATATCCTCCAGAGAATTTGATTTAAGACTGTGACCTTAGAAATGTTGTATTTTCCTATCTAAAATCGAAAGGGAAATGACAGAGCAAAGAGATTTTACAAACATTTTTTTGTTTGTTTCCCTCTAATGCTCCTTTGAACTCTTGACTCCAGATTCTTTGAGAAAGAGATATACCCATGGAAATTCAAATTCTCCAATGGGACCAAAGGGCAGAGCAAGATTTCCTACCTTATCAGCTTTGTTCTGGAGGAACCATGAAGGTAGGATGTAATTCTCCTCTCTTGGGCCTTTATGCAGAAGCTGTTGCTGAGGGTACTAATGAGTGCAAACTAAAATGGGAAGGAACAAGGCCTTGTGCAGAACTGAGCTGGGATGACTGACTCATTTCATTCAGAGTATTAGATCACCTTCCCCTGCCAGGGACTTCATCCGCTTTCAGTGTAAGTCAGGTCGAACCAGGACCCACAAGGCAAAACCCTTGCATCATATTATCAAGCCAGGCAGAGTCCGGGGTCATGTGGACTGGTTTCCAGCTCTAGGGCTATGTGCTACTAATGACACTGGTCACATTTAATTGTTTTATTTTTCTTTTTCCTCTTCCCTGTGAGCTCAGCATTGCCTTTCACTTTTTTTTTTTTTTTTTTTTTTTTTCCACTTTAGGGTGGGAACCACTGGGAACCAAACCATAAGGTGGAACAGATGGTCCATGCTGTAGTGTACTGTATGAATTTAGAGCCTTTTATCTTCCTTCCACCCTTTGTCTGATAATAAGTTAGTTATATGAGATAGAGAGATTGGGAGACAGGTTTCATAGAGATGTTTAAAATCCTCTTAGTCTGAAGATCTGTTAAAATTCCCTCAGAACTGTCACTTTAAAGTGTTTGCAGTCACAAGGACACACTAGTATCACCAAATCTATTAATACTTTTGATCCAGTGAAATTATATTATATCCTTTGAATGAGTGGAGCATAAGCTTCCCTCAAACAACCTTATATAAACTGAATTACTTAGGAATTTTTCTCAGGGACTTCTACTCTAATACTCATGACTTTGGCAGTGGTATGCTGGTAAATACATAGCAACTGACTACGTGGGGGACAAAAGTCCCATTTGTAGCATCTGCCGATTTTTGTGGTGGAAATAGTCTTGCTATGACTGATTTCAAGCTACCCAGGTGACATCACTGAAGGCAGAGTTTAGAAGCGATATGAAGTAGCATATCAGTGTATGATATTTCCACCTTTCAGATACAATAGACACATGACCTCGATAGCCTAGGTAATAATCAAATGTAATAAAATATTAGGATTTGGAAAGATAGTAAAATAGTATGGTGTATAGCAAAGGATATAGTATTAGTATTAATAATAATAGTATTGGTATTGTTAGTATTGTTTATTATTAATATTATTAATGCTATTCACACAAATACTATTAGTATTATTAACAAAATGGGATGCAAAGGCACAAAAGGGCTTATTACCTTTGTTTTTTATATAATCTAATTATAAATTTATGCCATTTGAGTTTTAGTAATGACCACGTTTGACCACCCGTTTGCAAAATTCCTGAATATTTAACATCTGGCTCCTGCAAACTGGCACACTCCTGCCCCTGGGGAAGAAACAGAAATCAGTGTGGTCACAGGGAAAGGGCATTGGACTGAGAAATGGCTAATCCAGGGAGTGAATAATGGTTAAGAGCAAAGGGTCAGGTTGCCTGTGTCCAAAGCCCTGTTCTCTGATGACCTTGAACAAGTTACTTAGCTTCTCTAAATTTCAGTTTCTTTCAGTGTGAAAGAGGGATCATAATGGATGTTGGGATTTTAAATAAAATAATGTTTTGCATGGTAGCTGTGCATGGGAAGCAGGCAATATGTCTCGTCTGCTATTGCTATTACCAAATTTCAGGTAGGTCAATAAATGCTATGTGATCATGAACAATTAATTTATCTTATTGGGTCTCAGTTTCCTAATATGTAAAAGGAGTTAAATGCAAAATGATTTATAAGATTCCTTCTAGTTCTCAAATGCACAGTGATTAACAGCTTGGGCTTTTAAGTCAGATAGCCCAAGTTCAGATGCTGGCTTTCTTCATACTAGCTATGAAACTTTGGACAAGTTAATTAATTTCTCTTATCTTTGATTTCTTCATCTGGAAATCAAGAAGTAACAACAGAATCAGCTGCACAGAGATTTTGTATATATTCATTGCCCTTCCTAATATTGGTAACTCTTTAAAAAATCACCCCCAGGTCAGTCCATATGGCCTTCTGCTCTCATACTTAACACTCATAAACACTGGGCATGTGGCTGCACAACGAAGTCTTTCAGGATGCGCCCATCCCTTATTCTGATGCCCCTCAGTGGTGCAGAGGGAACTAAAAGGCCGGAGAGGAAGTGAGAGTGATCTCATGCAGTTGCTTGGCATTGGCTGCCCCCTCCTTGGGGAATAATTACTTAATAAATCCAGGCTTTCTACTTCAATGGCTCCATAAAGCATGGGGCTAGCTTTCCAGGTCAAATTCAGAGTTAATGCTGCTCATACCTGAGAGCAGAGAAACTCAAATATATCTGGTTGTGTTGAACCATATTGGGAAATCTGATTCTTGGTGAAGCATTTTTTCTGGGACATCTAACCTAGGTTCACCCCAGAGTGAAATCCCCAACCAAACTGGGTAGGTGGATGTTGTGAGTACCTTTATAGAACTATAACCCCTGGAGGTAGTCCCAGTAAGATAAATAGAATGATCATAAAAGGGCATTCACAAGTAATGTGCAAGTTGGTAGATGCTGGGGAATGTGAGTACACAAACACACACATACATATTTAGGATTACATATGTAGGTGTGTGTATGTATATACATACAAAATTTCTAAATAATCATTATTTTTAAGATATTTTTATGTGAAAAAAAACTTTGGGCTATGACTATTACAGAAAAATCATTAATATTTTAATTTGTTAGGAGCTTATATAAAGTGATAGAAAAAAGGAAAGTATTCAACTTAATTTAAAAGCAGACAATTAAAGAGTCTTTTGTGTTTTTTGCAAAAAACACAAAAGGTTAATAAGCATATGAGAAGTTCAACAAGTGTGGGATCAAAAATGCAAATTAGAATAATATGGATGTTCTATTTTTCTCATCAAATTTGAAAGGTGAATCAAACAAATAATGCCTAAAGAAGATGTTTTAATAATGTTTAATTATTCTGGGTAAAATCATTAGAAGGAACATTTAATAGAGAGTTTAGATATTAACCACATTCAAACATATGGAGAAAATGCCCAAGAATGAGGTTATTTCTAGCTAGTGGGATTATGAATCATTTTTACTTGAGAATTTTTAAAATGTTCTCCATGGAGCCTATAATCAGAAAATTGAAAGTTATTTTTGAAAAAAGTAACTGCCACACCATCCTGAAATACATTGTGGAGAGGAAAACTAAGGACATAAAAGGATACAAAATATTGGAGTAAGTTGCGTTCACTTTTCCAGAATGAAAGTAACTATTTTCTCTCAATTTGAACATAGTTTTTGTTTGCTTGTTTATTGCTTTGAGTTTCAAATGCCTAGAAAGCTCAATGTGAGGCGCATTGAGTCTAGGGGGAAAAAATTAAATATGAAGAAAAGTTATCATGTTTAAGCAGAGTGGTTTCTAATGGGACTGGCCTAATTGAAAATGTCTTTGAAATGTGTTTAGCATTTTAAGAAAAAGATGAACCATTGCCTCACATCGCTTGTGAGTTGCTGCACATGGGGTTTTCTGCATTGGGCCAAGAACTGCAGCTGGAAAAGAAAAGCCATTAAAAAAGGATGGCATTGCTTTGCCACCCCAGAGTGGCATCCCCAACCAAATTGGACATTGTGATTGCATTTATTGAACTATAAATCTTAGGGTTTATATTATATATGATTTTTATTTCATGCTCACAATGTTTGGGGAAAAAGAAGTGTAAATCGTGTTTCTCCACGCATGTGAACTAAGTGCTGCAGCCTGCCCTGATATTTTTCTGCTCTTTCTATTCAGCCAGCCTGAGGGGGAACATTATACCTCGGGTAACAAACCCAGTTGGTAAAGGAACCTCCCTCACTTTGCTTACTTATTCTAAGTTTCCTTAAGGTACCCCTGACTTATTGGAGAGCTAAAACCTTGTATTGGTCTCCTTCCTTGCAGTTGAAATGTTTGAGGCCAGCTAACCTTTAAAAAAAAAAAAAAAAAAAGCTCAGCAGCAGTTTTATATTAACATGAATTATTGGACTGGCTAAGAGTTGGTTTCTTTTCATTCTCATGATGCCTTTTTGGAGTGATAGTCACTCTTTTTTTTTAATGACCCAGGCGACATTTTAAAATGATTTTCTGCATGGGCTGGAAATGTTTAGTATGCCTCTTTTAAAAAAAATCTGTGTCCGTTGGCAGAAGGAAAGGGTGGGTGGGGTGGGGTGGAGGCCTATAGAGGATGAATTTATTTCCTCTTTCTTTCCAATCCCACCTTCCTTTTTCCTTCTGTACTCTGAAGTGTCTTTCATACATACAGAATATCAAGGCTGTCAACTAACATTTAGAGAAGAGAGAAAGAAGGATCATAGATCATAGCTTAATCTATTATCAAAAGGTAATTCAGTTTGACTGTACTTTTTGAATGGGTAAATGCCTTATTTAACAATTAAACATATTAAACAATTTACTGTTTGTCTTGAAGGCGATAAGTATGAGACTTTTAAGCAGGAAAATAACATTACAATATTTGCATGTTAGTTTCACATGACGAATGAATTAGAGAAAGATCAAGAGTGAGGACAGAAAGTATTATGCAGATACTTTGTAATAATGCAAGCAAGAAAGGATTGTGATTTAGATAGTAGGAGTAGCAAGAATCATGAATCGATTACAAGTCTTTAGAAGACAGAATCAGGAGGACTTAGTAATTGTAGGTTGTTGGTAAAGGAGAAAAAGACACTAATGCAATGAGGACTGAGAAATTTATGGCTTAAACAACTGAGAGATTGGTGGATGACTCTCAGTGAGAGAGCACAGATGAAGATGCAGTTTATAGGAGGTGGAAGTACACAGAAGTTCAGTTTGGAATGTATTGAAGATGAGATTCTTCTTTGAATGATATCCAAATGGAAATATATCATATGAATATAAAGATCTGGTGTTCAGGAGAGATATCTGGACTAGAAACGTTTTTTACAAGTCATAAGCATAATTGAGTTAAAGAATATAGGAAATCACCCACAGAGAAAATGTAAATTGAGAAGGGGTCTAGGATGGAATCTTTAGAAACATCAAGGAAAGAAGTCATTTCTAGAAGAAAATAGTCATTAGCAGCTGCAAGTAATGCAAAAAATGTTAAGGAAGCAGAAGACTTAAAAGTGCCAAGAGGTTGTTGATGACCTTGCCAAGATCAGTTTAAGTGGTATAATGGGAGTAGAACCCAAACAGCAAGATGCTGAGAACTAAGAAGTGCAATTAGCTAGGAGGGAATCCATGGGTTGATTCATATGGTTTTTTTTTTTTTTTTTGGACAGATTTAATTATAATAAGCTGAATCTCTGTTGTGGGAGAGGTTAGGGAATGCCATTTGCATTTGGCAACAAACATGTCATTCCTTTAATATTTACAGCTAATTAAAATTAGGTTATTTTATTCCTTTGAATATTTTCTTATAGTACAACCCCATGAGGGATTGTTATTTAAGAATTTTACTGTGCATTTCCGTGTGACCATTTCATAAAATATTTTTTTCTAGGCCTCTCAATAGGGAAAAAAGGAAGAGAAATGGTGATTTTTTTCTACTAGGGATGGGATAAGTGGTGTTCTCTAACTAAAATAAAACATTTAATTCTGAAGTGCAATCAGTAATGTTGAGTTTATTCCAAAATAATAAATATATTCAGTCACTGGAGATAGACAAAAATTAGTAAACAAAATATAAACAAAAAGATTCCCACCCATAACTCTTAAGAATACAGTGATTCTTCAAGAGGGGAGATGTTTTAGTGGTTGTTTTTCTTTAAATAATAAATATTAACACAATGTGGCTGAAGCAAATAACAGTATTTAGTTTTCAAAGATGGCGTTAGATGGAAAGTACAGCCAGCTGTTTCCTCAGGATAGCAGTATCTCGAAAGTAATTTTAAAATGCTTTTCCCTTTTACTCAGGAAGAATTGGGAGACAAACTCACATTATGATTACTTTTGAAATTTCATGGATATTGGAATACTTCCAAATTTGACTGTAAGATTTCAGAAAGGAATATTTATATTCCTTATTGAATCTAGAGTCTTCTATACTTCAAAATTTTGGGTGATGATTCAGAAAAGGAAGATACACCCCTTTTCAGTGATTGTAAGATGAAATTTATACCAGAATCTCAAAGCGCTTTACACAAATTAACTCATGGTCCAGTCTCTTTAAATTTTTTAATGAGGATGAACAAGGCTCCCACTCAGCATATAGTAACATGGAGTTTCTGGAAACCTTGGATAAAATGAATGAGACATGATATGGCTGCCAGCAAGTTTGCAGATGAGCCAAGAATAGCAAACACAATTTCTGCTTTACCGTTTTAACCACCAAGCACACGGAAATTCAAAGATATTACATGATTAGAACAACAAACCAAAACAGGGTCTAGAAGAAAAAGTTCTTGACTTGGAGTCAGAGATCTGCATTCTAATCTGCTTCTGCCTGTGTGTGAACTTGAACAAGTCTCTAAACTTTGGTGGTCTCAGTGGCCTCCTATTTCTATCTGGGGTGAATTGATTTCTAAAGTTCCTTCTAGACCTGATATTCCAAGTCTGTGGGGACCTTGAAAAAGGTGGAAATGCCGCAGCAGGGCATTCTTGTGTGTGTCTTCATTCTTGACCTTAGCAAGATTTACTGAACTCTGCCTTCTCCTTGGTAGTACCCAAAACTAGCTCTTATTCCTTTCAAATTGCCATTCCCCTGATTCCCTTTCTAGAACGGCTACAAAGAAATTCAGTTAAGATATTCTAGATTATTACATAATCAGCCTCACTCTTTATCCCTTTCTCCAGGGATAAAGAACATTAGGTAAATAAAAGCAGAGTGGTTACAAATGCAGGGCCTGGTATCTTACCTCTGAGGAATAAAACCGAGCACTACAACTTATTTGGTGTGTGACTTTGGAAAAATTAATTAATTTATCCAAGCCCCAGTTCCCTCATCTATGAAATGGGGAAGATAATATACTACCAACAATAAACGTTCCTGTGAGGACTAAATTAATACAAAGAACTTGGCACAGTGCCTGATACATAATAAACAGCCTCACCTCCCTTCTCTTTCTCCTTTTCTTTCTCTTTGCGAGGTTCCTAACCAGACTCACTTCTGGCTGTCATCTTATCACAGGGGTTGGAGGCCTGGGAACTACATTTCCCGGAATCCCTTGCCATCTGCCTTCTGCTTAATATTCCTTTAATGTGAATCATTTGTGAGAGATTTTTGAAGGCAGAAGAGAAATATAAGTTCATTTAACTATGCCCCCAGGGCTGTGCAGGTGCATAGACTTTGGTAGTAGGCAGGCTACCAAACTCTAACTCTTAAGCTTCATTTTTCCAGCTCTTCCAATGTTTTTTTTTTTTTTTTGAGGTACTGAAGGCAAGGGATTGAACCCGGGACCTTGTATGTGGGAAGCTGGCGCTCAACCACTGAGCCACATCAGCTTCCCTGAGTTGGTTTTTTTCACTTGTTTTGCTTGTGTTTTTTTTTTCCAGGAGGCACCTGGAACCAAACCCCAGAATTCCCATGTGGGAGGCAGGTGCTCAACCACCTGAGCCACATCTGCTCCCCTCGAATGGTTTTTTAACAGCCTAACTCATGAATTCCTACCTGATATATTTTCCTTCTTCTCCTGCTTATTGAATTCTATCATAGATTACTGAGTAAGAAAAGGGAGAAGGAAAATAATAGTAATGCTAATAACTGTTAACATTTAGGCCTTTAATCAAATGACATAGTTTTAGTGAGTGCTTCCTAACTACCCTAAAATAGCAATCCTGGCCTCACTCTCCACTCCTCCGCTTTTTAAAACTCTCCTTAGGGGCACAGATGTGGCTCAAATGGTTGGGCGTCCATCTCCCATATGGAGGGACCTGGGTTCGATCCCCAGGACCTCCTGGTAAAAATTAAAAAATATATAAATAAATAAACTCTCTTTAGTAGTTACCATTATTTAAAATAATAGTGATATTACTTGTTTATCTTGTTCAATGTTCTTCTTTCTAGGAAATTATTAAGCTAATGATGATGAGGATATTTGTGTGTTTGTCTCACTGCTGTATCCCCAGCTCCTCTTAAAGCAGGGATTCTTAACAAGGGGTCCATGAGCTTGAACTGCATTCAAAAAAACATTATTCTTGAGGGGACATGTTGGTGCAGGTATGATATGTTTATTAAGTAACACACAGTATAGTGTGGACTTAGTAAGGGGTCTGTGGTTTTCACCTGACTGGCAGAGGGGTCCGTGGAACAAAAAGGTGAAGAACCCCTGTCTTAAAGTATCTGGCAAATACTTGTTGGTGCTCAAAAAATACCTGCTGAGTTAATGAATGGAGTATTTGTTATGTGCCAAACCCTCTCTTAAGTTCTATATGTATATTTTCTTATTTTGTCCTTTTAAAAAAGCCTATCCAATGGATATTGCTTCATGCTTATTTCACAAGAGCAAAGACTTAGACACAAAAGTGGTGGAACAAGGCTTTGAACTCAGATAGAGTGACTCCCAAACCTATCCTTTTAACCACGATGCCACTTGGAATGCCTACTTTTTTTTTGGTATTGAACTGTTTGGTAGCATTCTGAAGTCTCATAAGAATTTGATGTGGTATATATTTTTGTTCCACTTATGAAATGAGAAAACCGAGTCCTACAGAAATTAAGCAATTTTTACAAAGTGATAACAGCAACTAAGTGGCACAGTGCAAATCCTCACCCAGGTCTATCTGTCATTAAAGTTCTGGGATTAAGAATCCTACCAAACTGGTAACATTTTAAAGATCATCAGATGCTTTGATATTGAATTAAAATAAAGCACATAGAGAAAAGCTATGTTTTATATTCTACCTGTGAGCAAAACCCAGAGAAATAGATTTAAATCTCCATAAACTTTTATTAAAACAGACACATTTTAGTACAAGGAAGGTCTTCTTGTCAGACGCTAATGTAATTTTGGTTAAAGCTATTACTTTCATTAAGCAATAACTGTTGCCAGGGTGTGAGCCTATTTAGCTTGTAATAGGGAACAGTGTAAATGCCATGCCCCCAGTTCCAAAGCTCAGCAAAAGCAAAACAGCTGTCCACTATGAGGCATTTTTATAGGATGAAAGAACAGCTCAAATTGTTAAGGAAAGGCCAATTTTATGAAACCGCATTTTATAAAACAAGCTGGGCCCTGACTAATCTCCTTTCTTTTGTTGGGAAAAAGAAAGGATAGTGGGGAGTGCATATAGCTCGGTGGTTGAGTGCTTGCCTCCCATGTACAAGGTCCAGGGTTCCAGGGTTTAATCTTCGGTACCACATAAAAAAAAAAAGAAAGAAAGAAAGAAAGAGAGAAAGAGAGAAAGAGAGAAAGAGAGAAAGAGAGAGAGAGAAAGAAAGGAAAGAGAGAAAGGAAGGAAGGAAGGAAGGGAGAGAGAGAGAGAGAGAGAAGAAAGAAAGAAAGAAAGAAAGAAAGAAAGAAAGAAAGAAAGAAAGAAAGAAAGAAAGAAAGAAAGAAAGAAAGAGAAAGAAAGGCTAGGATGTGGGCAACAGAAGCTCTTAGAATGTCTCTGATTATAGATTTATAGATGCCCCTTTGGAAGAGAATCTGCTCTCCATCCAGTGATCACAGTGATCATATGAAAATAGGAGGGAGGATTTAGTCCAACAGAGGAAAAAATGCTTGAAATAGACATTGTAATTTTTATTGGGGGAAAAAAAACTTATTATCCAAAGCAGTAACTGTAGATGGATGTTCTTCATTGACTGCAGTGATCCATTTGCATGCAGGAGGGTGTGATTAGGAAATGAGCTGTCCTTTCACTCACGAGTTCCTCCCAGGCACCCAAGGTTTTCACGCTCCAAGCATTAGACTCTGCTAAATTGGGACTTGTGGGAAGAAAATTATTTTTCTTCTTCCTTCAATGTGCATGTTTCTCATTTTCATCTTTGTAGCCCTAATCTAATGAAGTAGGTGTTTAGTCAATCTCACGTGATGCTTACTTCTGCCATGATCATGTTTTTACTTGACAGTATTTCATTTGCAGAGATAAAAGAGTGTCAGTATGCAAGGAAAATTTTTTTCTCTGTGTGATAATATTGTTGTTGAATGTGATCATGTCTTTGATAGTTTTCATGTAATAGAAAGATGACATCATTAAGGATATAAGAATAAGTTAGTATCTGGATGTAAAGAAAGAATTCTAGACTGGGAATCGGGAGACCTAAATCTTGACCTTAGTTGTTCCCCTGTTTAACTGTGCAGCCTTGGATAATTCAATTAACCTTTCTGGTCTTCAGAGTCTTCATCTATTAAAAAAAAAAAAAAAAATAGAGACTCTCAAGTCCTTAAGAGTGTATTATCTCATCACAAAAGGAAAATTATTATAGCCGAAGAAAAAATTCGAGATTAGACAACCAGTCAGACTTTTATATAGGTTACCAGAACACTTTCTCATTTCATTCAAACCAGGCCAATGATGACCAGATGAACCCAAGGATAAGACTGTTATCTAACTTAGTCTCTCGAGATAAATGATACCTGAACTTAATTGTGAGGACAGTTCAGTAAAATCAGAGGAGTTTGGGGTTCTGAAGATTGCAGTATTCTCATCTTATTTACAAGCATAGGCAGGATTCCTAATGTATGGCCAATATATTTTCTTAGGAGAATTGAGAAGTCGTTTCTTTATCTGTTCTTGTAAAGGTCTAGCCATCGTGATGATGGGACGTCATTTAACAGCAGGGCCAGTGATGTACAGGATGTTCCCCACTGAAATGAGGTGTTAGCCAAGGCAGATTTTGGAGTGCTGGAGTTATACTGAATTTTTAAAAAGTTGGTGAAATCGCTTAAATCAATTGCACTTATAAGGAATGTGGTGGTGAATGACTACACCATGGCTTTTAGAAGGATACTTCTGTCCCTGACAAGGTGAGCAGCAACTTGGCCTGTTCTTTAACTGTTTTTGCTACACCCAAGGGTCATGGGTGTAGCTCAGAGAAATGAGAAATGCACTGTATGTGCTATGCTTTTTTTAAATCGACCTTTCTGAATTTGTGAAATAGCTTGGAACATGTAAATGGCGTGTAATGCTAAAATGCCTCCTCATGCTTTGGCATTAAAGCCCTTCCACTGCTCCTAACTGGTGACAATCATGGGGTGTGTCTGTACAATTTAGACTTCAGTAGAATACTTTCTTCAGATAGAAGCTTTGGGTGATTTCCCAGGTTTGCTTTTTTTTTTTTTAGATCACTAAAATGTGTTTTTGACTTGATGCAAATTAACTTGTGTTATTATGTTACAATTAAATGTGTGCAGCTTGACAATTATTTTCATTCTCTTTGAAAAACATTTCTGTTTGTTTATTTTTTGTTAGTTCAGAGGAAACATAATCCATTAGAACAAGGCTTCCTAAGCCATGGAAGTAATTTGGTGGTGAGATGGATTCAGCATTATTCCCATGACCTTTCCCACTTTCACCTCTTTTGTGCATTCATTTCATCATAGAGGTGGAAATATTAAACAATACAGTCAGTTATATGTTAGAGATCTGAAAGAAACATATGCTAAGTATTTTAAAAATCTAAATTGGCAAACTGAAAATGTGCTGACATAAATTTTCCTAAAGTTTAACATCATAACATGGTAATACAAAAACACTATGATCCTTTTGGTATTTTTTTATAATACTATAATCATTTTTAGGAAAGCATTTTTAAATAATTTGAGAAAGCTGAGAGTATATTAAAAATGAAGTCTGTAAGTCAATATTTCATTTGTGTGATTCAAATAGCTCTATGACTTTGTTTGCATTTGGTTTATTTTATATTATCAGAATCTCTTAATTTAAGTAAAAATGTGCCTGAGGGACTAGTTCAAGAAAATAATTGAGAGGTAATAAGGCTTATTTTTAGTCTTTGCAGTATTATAGAGGAATACATTGAGAAGTGGGAGAGGAAATCTACTAATAGAAACTACTCAGAGGGTTAGCCATCATATTTCCTTCATTTTTTGTTCAAGGACCACTTTTAATTTTAATCCATATAATGAGTTTACTAGCACCTACAGCTTCAGAATTCCTCAAGGAACATGTAACCTCAGGCCACCTTCTCTCTTGAGGTCACCCGAGGGAGGGAGTATGAGCTGTGAATGGACTTTGGAGAGGCCATAATATCCCTGAATAGTTTGTAAAATTTGGAAAACATAAACATTGTCCTGGGAAAATGGTCCAGGATTTTACTAGTCCTCAAAAACATTCATAACTTACCAAAAGTTAATAACGCCTGTTTGAGGTAGAAAGTTAACTACTAGACTGTCACCTATTTCAGAGTTCCCAAATTTTGTATGTTGAGTGATTTCTGTGTCCCCCACTTCACAAGCCATTGATGAAGTACCTGCTGATGGAGAAGTGTAAGTGGGAAGGGTGGGGTAAAACAGAAGAAAAGGCAAAGAAAACCAGCTACATAGAATGAGCACATGCACACTGTGTCTGTGCCTTTTTTTCCATCTCTCCATGAAGGAAACTCTGTAGGACACAAAGAAGCTTGAGAAGGAGTCAGTAGTCTCCACTATAGAACTGTCTCCCTTTCACAGGCTTCCACCGCAGTAGCCCTTTAAGAGCCACTGGCCAAAGGGAGAAAGGCCCTGCCAGAAGCCAGGGCCCCCAGATCATTATCAGCAGATCACGCTCCCCTAGCCTCTCAAAATGGCAAAAACTCAATTGAATCAGTCAAGTTTGAACTGCAAGGGCATCATTAAGATAAACTTAATTATGCACCAAACTTTTCTTTCCAGAGAGCCTTAGCTTGGCCTTCTGGGAGGACAGTTTTCTATATGCAACATAAAATTCACTCTTCTGAACACAAAATTTAACTTAGATGATCAGCCAGGTTAGTAACAATTATTGAATTGATGCTAGACAGGAGCATAACTTACAATGTGTCAAGACAGCAGGGGCATACCACACTTGGTCCCTCAGTCCGTCTTTCTCATTGTAGCACCATCTGCACTGACAGATTTTGATCCAGCAAAACATTTACTTTGCTAGTCTTTCACATAAATATTTTGCTTCTACCCCTGTGTCTTTACATATCATTTTTCCTGCTGAAAAATACTCTATCTCTGCCACTAAATAGTTGACTTCAAATTTTAACTCTGTGTCTTCTGAGTGGAGTTTTGTCTTCAAGATAAAGTGGGTAAGTAGTAGAATAATTTGTTCCAATTCTTTTTTCAGCAAATGTTTCTATCCTTCAAGTGAACTTTACATTGAGGTCCCAATGAAAAGAGTTTATTTTTTAAGTTGTTTAAAGGGTGCAGTTGCTGGTTCCTAAGAGGATAGAGTGGGGAGCCCAAACTAGGGCTCTTGAGAACCGTGTTAGAAAACACACTACCAGAGATGGTCCCTAAGGTTTTGATTATCATGTCTGTAAACCATTTTAAAATACTCATTGACCCTAGTTACCATGTGGAGAAGCACATGTATTACTGAGTTTAACCTATAATCCCAATGCTTGTAGTAGTTAATTAAGACTGTGCAATCCCAAGATCATCAGTGAATGTGCTAATCAAGAATGCACAGTCCTGGTCTCGGACACCTTTCCCAGCAGAAGTGGCCACTTCAGCTGGTTGATTATTTGTATCTGGAATAATAACTGCTACTTGGATAATGATATCAGAAATGGAGTATTTATTCATAAAAATAGTGAATTCTTAACAATGATAAATGTTAAAATGGACTCAGGGCAATTAAAAAATTCAACATATATGTACTGACTAAAATATTTAGAAGAAACTTCCCACACTTGCATGAGAACAAGAATGCAGGAAAGATTTGTGGCCTACACCTTTGGAAAAGATGTCCTAAGTGAAGCCCTAGATTCCTGTGTCCAGCCTTGGATTCGGCTGTAATGGTGATAGAATTCTGCACCTGGAATGTTGTTGTGTCTGCTTCTGGAATATAGCTGTGCATTTTATTTTTATTTTTATTTTGCAATTTGTAATAACAGTACCTAAAAGAACAATGAAATGAGACTTCCTTGAGCCAACAGAAGAGATTGTAGGAACAATTTTGCTCTTGCTTTCTAAGGATTGATTTATATGCATTTTGCTTGAATGTGTGGAAAAATTTAGACTGAGACCGGATTTCATTATAGCTTGTAGCCTGGTTATAGTTAGAAGAGTTAGCTTTACTTCACCTTAAAATTCACTGGTGGTCACTAATAGAGACCAAATAGTTGTTCATGACCAATTGGCTCACATTCATTTTCCATTGATCCTTACTGCTTTAAACTCCTTTGTCTCAAAGGATAATAGCATGTTGGGCACATTATTTATATACTACAAAATGACATTATTTAACTTTGACCCCAGTTAAATCATTCAAATCTGTGATTTTCCTACAATAACTTGATTTTGTGCCAAGAGAACTTTCAGGAACAGCTGACAATTCATTTGAAACATTTAATAGATGTCATTTACTCTAGAAGAAACATATGTATATTCCTAGCCTTAAAAATTTTTTGTTTCATTTGTGAGATGAGATATTTATTCAGAAAATTTCATACAAAATATAAGGAGGTGTATAATCAGTGAAAAAATAAATGGTAAGAAAATAAATATAATATTGATTCAAAGAGATGGATGAATCTGTGACTATTATGACCAAGGAAGATAAGAACATTGAAGCATTTCTGTCATATTCTTGGGATTTAGACAGGGCTTAATAGAATATATGCAGGAGATCACTTTAAACAGCTTTTAGAAACAAGCATGGGTTGGGTTGAGCTTAGGAAGTGCCCTGAAGTGCAGGTGAAAGAGCTCAGATTTTGAAGTTAATCTGGCCGGTGTTTTCCTAGGATAGAAAACTAGCATTAAGTTTAATGAAGGATCAGAGGGTAGAAGTTTAAGACATCCTCCCCTGAAAGACATTGAAATTTCAAGTGATTATGAAGCTCAACTACCTTCTCCTTTCTGTAAACCTATTTCATTCTTTCACCTCTCCCTAATCTTTCTTTCCCTACCTATTAATCTTTTTTGGTTCTCTCTTAACTAGATGTGACAGACTTGCAAATTGTTCATTCATGCAATCAAATATGCAAAGGAAAGGTGGCTTCCTTATTTCTCTATAACTAGTCTGATCTCTTTCAGCTGACTTGAAGGTTAAACTAGTTTTATCCCAGCCATGTAATTTTAGTCTGATTTAATAGCATAAATAATTTTTCCTCTGGTGTTACCCAGGTAATTCGCAATCAATCAGAGTTCTCTCTCTTCCTCTCTTTCTTCCCAAGACAACAATTGAGGTTATGGGAGGAAGAAAATTTAGATGCCGCAGGGCAGTGGGCAGGAGATGGAGTGGGTGTGGTTGGAACCTTTGGGAAGCAGATGCTGAAAGAGAATAGGAGTGTAAACTGTTGTGGTGAAACTTTGGCAGTGAGTGCTAAAAGGGAGATGAAGCAGGGTTGGGCAGGGTAAGCCTTCAGGCCATGATTGCATAATGTACTGGAACAAAAGGCACGTTCTTAATCTTAATCTGTGTTCCTGTGAGTGTTAACCCATTTGTAGGTGGGACCCTTTGAAGATGTATTATCAAAGTATGGACTCATTTGTGAATAGGCTCTTCCAAGATCATATTTAGGTGTGGCTGCACTGAAACATGGTGGACCTTAATCCATATTACTGGAGGCCTCATAAAGAGAAGCCAGACTTCAGAGAAAGACATAGGAAAAAAAAAAAAAGAAGTAAAAGGACACCAGAAAAACAAACACAAGGAGGGAGAGATTACCATGTAATACAGGGGTTCTTAACCTTTTTTATTCCATGGACCCCTTTGCTAGGCAGGTGAAAACCACAGACCCCTTACTAAGTCCACACTATACTGTGTGTTATTTAATAAATATATCACACTTGCACCAACATGTCCCCATAAGAATAGTGTTTTCTTGAATTTAAATTCAAGCTCATTGACCCCTTGTTAGGAACCCCTGATGTAATGGGGGGCAGAGATGCAAGCCAAGGAACCCCAAAGATTGTGGCAAGCCAGCACCAGAACTCTATAGATTATGGAGAGAATGCATGGCCTTGCACCTTGATTTTGACTTTCTAGCCTCCCAAAACCGTGAACCAATAAATTCCTGTTGTTAAGCTAATCCACTGTGTGGTATTTGTTATAGAAGCCATGGTGATCTAAGACAATACCTGTGAAAGGAAAGATGGGAGAAAGCTGCATAGGGCAGGAAGACCACAGCAACCTCTCAGGGAAAGATTGATCATTAGAGAGATCCTGCATCAGGCAGAAAGGACCAGGTCCTAGTACCCCTGCTGTGTTCATTCATTGCAGAGGACATCGCTGATGGAGCATGCTCTTGGCTCCAAAGGCAAGGGATACTGAAGGCATTTATGGAAGCTGTCAGCTAACTTCACTTCACGCCATGCACTTCCATGGCTGCAATAGGTTCTTTGGATTCTTGTGTAATTGTTTTTGTTTTGTTTTGTTTTGTTTTGTTTTTGCTTTGTTTTTTTTTTTTACCTTGGTATCTGCCTTTGCTGTCTTTTCTCTTAACTGATGACACTTCTGAGGGGCAACTTGTGACATCTCTAGGGCATCTGCTGTTTTCTCTTAGTGAGGCTGGCTAACTTGGGATCTTTTATCCTTTGTCTTGATAAGAGCTTATTGATCTTCCCTGGGAACTTGACCCCAGCTTAGCTCTCAGTATGCTACAAGTATCTTTGAAATCTAAATATGACTCTGCATAGACCATATTGCTATGACACCTTCTGGCAAGATCCCCAGAGAGAAAGCTCAACTAACTTTCACATACCTTCATGGGGGTCATGGGAATGCCGGAAAATATTATACCTGAGAATTGAGAGTGATAGAGCTAACATGCAAAGTACAGGACACCATGTCAAATTTGAATGTGATCTTTTTTTTTTTTTTAGTGCAATCATATTACCAAGATTGCATGGAACATATTGATAAAAATATAATAATACTCATTTATTCAAAACTCAAGTCCACTATGGACTTGACAACCCTAGAGAACAGCTCTGTATAACTAAGCTCAGATCCTCTCCTTGCTAATCACAGTGAATCACAATATATGATTATATACTTCCACGTTAGTGTGGGGATAGCTTACCAGGAGATATCCTTCCAATGTCCTAAAAGAAGTTAAACAGAAGTTCTTATGCCTTTGGCATGACCCTCAACCTATCTTTTTTCCCCCCTCTCATATTTGGCCTGCACAAGGAAACCTGGGACATTTCTAATCACCTGCCTCTCTTCTTTTTCTTCCCTTCTTCACATAATTTATTGGAACCAGAAAGGGTGGGCTTTGGCCTCTGTTTCTTGTATGTCATAATCTATTTCTCCTTACACTAGCACTGTGATCCAGTTGTGAGCCTGACTTTTGATAAGTTCAAAGAAAAGTTGAAGAAATATTAGAAAATCCTTTCTTACTTAATGATATGCAGTTATTATTACTTTTGCCTTACTAAAGAGTTAAACAATACCAGCTTTCAGTCATTCATTCATTCATCAATTCATTCGTCCAAAAAATATTTATTAGGTACATAGTAGTGTTGGGCATTCTACTTGCTGAGAGAAATCAGTAAACAAAGAACAAAGTCTCTGTTTCCATGCAGTGCAGAGTCAAGATATTTCTAGACTCAAAGCTGAGGAAAGAACCTTTGTTTCAGGCAGAACTTTTCTTCCACTTCCTTAAGGTAATTAGCCTCATGGTTCCACCTTGGAAGTAGAAGATTACAAAGAAACATAACTGGGGAGGGGATAAAAATAGGAGTGTTGTATTTGGGACAGTCTATGGTTATTTCAGAGAAAGAACCTCTCCATATGGGTGTCATCCTATCTTTTGTGTGTGACTGGCAAGTCCAAGGTTTACCCGGAAAGGGGTGAGACTCAAGAACCCGCATTCCTAACAATTCCCAGGTGACACTGATGCTGCTTGTCCCGGGACTGTACCTTCAGAATGACTAGAGTAAAAGATAGATTGAAGCCAGGCAGGGCTAGAGGCGGGACCATAATTAAGTATAATTTCTCATTTTATGGAATATTTTTATTCAGTCCTCTCAATAACCTTTAAAAAAAGTTAATCTTTGCTCTTTCCCATCAGTGAAACTTCTTTAAAAATAAAGAAAAACATATTGCTGACAAAGTAATTTTTCAAGCCAAAGCATCTTCTGCTTTCCACTACAGGCTGTTTTGTAAGTAAGGAGAAATCTCAGGCCTTAACTATTGCATGAGAGATGGAAGTAGCATGTAATGGCGTTGGAGCCAGACAAAACCCCTGCTCAATAGGAAATCGTGTGCAGTTTTTTTATCTTCTCAGAGTCTTGGTATCCTCACATGTAAAATGTGACTTAGTGGGAAGTTATATGAAATAGGACATAGAAAAGCAGATAAAAATTAGGCAGAATATATTGCTTGCCCTCTTTTTCTGCTCTAAATAAAGCTAAATATATACTATACTATTAAGTATAATAGCTAAATATATAATATATAATACATATGTATCTTGTTTTGTTCCTGTTTCCTGACACTATTAGGAGCACCAAATGAGGGAAAGCAAGGAAGAGTTAAAGCTTTGATTTTTTTTCCTGCACTTTCCCAGAATGCCCTTTATGTTTTAACCTACCTCTTAGCTTTCGGGGGTGAACTATGCGTAAACTCTGAAGTCAGGGAATGCTGTCACCCCTGCCCCAGGAACCACATACCCACTTAGGCCATTCCTCTGCCCTCGTGTGTCTTTGTTCTTCTGAGTGGGTGGGCGCCTCGGAGGTCATATGTCTTGATGACCTTTGCTTCCAGCAGAGTATCCTCTGCCTGGTGGTCAGCTCAGGGCACTTGCTCCCTCACGTCCCATCTGCAGACAGTCCTGTTCTGAGAGCTGAGAGCGCAGGGCTGCTCACTGCATTACTCAAAAGGGAAAGAATGATGAAAACCACTTGCACATGATACAGTTCAGCCCTCTGAGCCTGGTCCTTGCCAAGGAGACACCTCCCACAAACACTCACTGGACTTATTATCCTGGTTCTGAGCTCCACGTGAACCACGTTCAGTGATCTCTCAGTTGTTTCTGGTGTTATTAGTTTACTCGTTTCCAATTAGATAATACCATGCATATTGCTATAATTAACTGCCAGCTAGGAGCTGGTTAAAAACTGCAAAGCATAAGTTAGTTATCTGAGGCAGCTGTGATGTGGTGGACCAAGTAGTGAAATTGCATTTTAAAGAACTGGTTGTTAGTCCTACACCTGCCCAAAATTTAACTGAGCGAACTTGGGAAAGTTATTGAGCCATTTCATTTTCCTCTTCGGTTAGAAGGGCACAGTGATACATCACAGTGAAGACTCAATGAGAGAGTATATGTGAAATCACTTTTTAAACAATAAGATATTTTATTATTAGGAGTATTACTAATATATTAAAGCATACCATATATAGTTATTGTTATATATTTGTTCTGTAATATATCATATACAATATATATCCACTATACATTATATTATATATAATATATTGTATAGTATTTATTATATATACACAAGTATGATATATGTTAGGACTATATATTATCATTATTAGTAGTAGTATTTGATATTATTATAAACTAAGTGTTTCAGAGATCAGATCATGAGACCATGACAAACAAATTTTAAAGTAGCCTTTACTTTTTTTTTAGATATTTTTTCTTTATTAGAGAAGTTGCAGGTTTACAGAACAATCATGCATAAAATACAGAATTCCCATATACCACCTCAGTAGCAACACCTTGAATTGGTGTGGACCATATGTTACAATTGATGATAGCACATTTGGATCATTGCACTGTTAATTGAAGCCCATGGTTTAACTTAGGGTTCACTGTTTGTATAGTGTAGTCCCATGGATTTTTAAAAAAATAATTTTTTTCTGTTGATAGAAAAATCTAGAAGGTGAGCATAATATCGTCCTAGAGGAGGATAATGATTTTACTCATGGATAGCAGAATATAATGAGTAGAGAAATTGGAGAATCATGGATCTTGTGAAAATTGCTTCAAGAAGTAAATTAAAGCAGAAAAACAAAACAAGAAATCCCTGTGCTTCTATACTTCCTCTTACTCATAAAGCCATGAAGACTGATTAAAATGGATTAGTTTCAATTTTTTTTTTACTCATATCAGTCTGCCTCTTGACTCATCTTCCCCTGGAAGAAACTTAGAAATTAGTTGTCCCCTTATCCGTCACTTATCTCACTCCTGTGTACTATGTGCTCTAATTTATGCCTTTTTTTTTGAGCATTTAAGGCCCCTCTGCATCCTAAGTCATCTCTCCACCATGAAGGCACATGGACAATGAATGGCAGCAGGGGACATGTTCTTTGTCAGGGAAAAGGAATCTTTCCAATGTTGTTACAAAAACAAGACTATTTTTACCAAAACAACAACATAGAAGTTATTAAACAATAAAACTAATCGATATTACAAGTTCCTACAACCCATCCATTTGCAGGACTCAGACAAACAGGCACCATTTGGCACTTTCCTCTCCTTTCCATCAAACGTCAAATTTATCACCAAGCACTGCTAATTTCTCTAAGTCTTTATAGAACTCATCCCTTTCCTTCACTCTCTGCTATAAGCACCTACTCCCAGCTGCTGTCCCCTCTTCTCTGGTCTGCAGCAATCATCTGTTCTTGGTGCAGAGATTTTCTTTCACCCCAGAAATGTGAATCTGTCAACTCCAATCCCAATCCCTTCTTTCACCCTCCCTGCCTTTTAGGCTTCTGCTGTCCTTAGGGTAAAGACCAAAATCTTTACTGTGGTTTACAAGCCTTCGAATTGTCTGCCCCATCTACCTATGAATGTCACCTGTGCTTCACCCTGTTCTTCTGTAACTCTCTTCTTTTTCTCAATTGCTCCTACATACCAAGGTCCCTTCCCTTCTGCCATCGGGTCTTTGGGGGCACTTTTCTCTGTATGGGATTTCCTCTCCTGACCGCTTCAATATCTGGCTAACATCTATTCATCCTACAGCTTTCCACTCATGTGTCACTTCTGCAGGAAGTTGTTCCTAAACTCCCAAGACAATCTCAAGCCCACTTGTTAATGCTCATACATAACCTGATTCATAACTCTCATCACGGCTGGCTTTCATTTAATTAACTTTTCGCTTCTCTCAGACTGTGCAGGAGATTCCTGAGTGCAGATTAACATGGATTCCTGCTCACCAGGTATCTCCAGCCAAAAACTAAGGTCTGACCTAGAGTAAGCTCTAGGGTGACCAATCGGCCTAGTTTTCCCAGGTCTGAGAAGGTTTCTAAGAAATGGGACTTGCGGTTTTACAAACAGTAGGATCCTGGGCAAGCCAAGACAAGCTGATCACTTTAGGGTGTACTTAAAAATGTGTTTAAAAATGAACTTTAAGGATTAAAACCTTTTAGTTCCATTTGCTGACTTTGTTACCCATCCTTGGCTATTAAGATCCTAAACCTATCTCTCTTTTTCTTTCAAACTTTAACAAGTGAAATATTTTACTGCTGCAGTTAATTGCTGTTGTGTCACCTTCATAAATTTTTACAGCATTCCCTAATTGTGGTTTAAATTTCCCAGCGGGTAGAATTCTTTATGAAGTCAGCTTTGGATGAGATCTAATTTTTCTTTTCTTTTTTTTGAAGGAGGGAGTTCATTCACATCCTGATTCCGACACCTACTATATCGCCTTTGGGAAAAATTCAATGTGTTTTCCCATTTATAAAGGTAGACCTGATCATTCCAAATTCTAGGGAAATGATAGCAATCAATACAATAATGTATATAAAACAGCTGAGATCATATTTTCCATGTAGTAGACACCCAATGCATTTACTTTTCCGTTTTTATACAGGAAGTTTCCCCAGTAGAGGAATGAAAAGCATCCTTCCTTTTGCTTTGTTCATTCACAAGAGACATAGATCAGAATGGTATTTCTCTTAATTGTCCACTGTCAACTTGGAATCTTTGTCATTTGCAAAGAAGCCTTCTATGTCACTTCCCAGAGAATATTTTAAACAAAAATCTTTATTTTCTTCAGAACACATGTATAAAGCAGTTTTGTGCTTTTTTGGTGATTTTATTAGTAGATATTCAGTTTTCATCTAAGACGTTCTAAGCAGCCTGGGGCAGAAGGCCACATGGCAGCTGCAGGGAGAGCAGGCCCTCTCTGTTTCAGGTGAAAGCCCCATGCTTTTGTTTCCATGCGACTTCAAGGGAAGGTTCTGTGGCAGTATTTATTTGGTTTATGGCAACCTCTCAGATGTATTGCATCTGCTTTGCAATAAAGGATGTGGGTCTCCCTTCTGGTGACTTGCTGCCTGCCTCAGACAACAGGCATGTTTGTATTCCTCGGCTTTGATCTTTTGTGCTTGATATCTAAATGAAGCCTTTCTTGTGCCTTCAAAGCTAAGTGACTTGTTTGGCTTCCAGTTACTAGACTGCTCTGCTCCTGCCGTCAGTGGGGTTCCCCTATTTTTGCCTCCATTCTCATGCCTTCAGTGGGAGGGCTGTAGGTATCTGAGCTCAAATTAGTAAAAATAGGGGGCAATGAGCAAGGAAGGGCACTGGTTCTTCCTGGGGTGGTGCATGCCAAGATTCCATCTACCAATGGTGGGACCTGGCGTTGAGATTTCAGGGTAGATAGGGGAAGGGGAGGACCCCAGAGAAAAGCAGGGCATTCTTAAAAGAACGAGCAGCATCGTGCTAAAGCATGGATGCCATGTTCAGATAGCCTGGGCTGTGAGCAGTTCATGATTAGCTGTGACACAAATTTGGCAAGTTACCAACCTCAGTTTTCCACTCTGTGAATGAGGGGTGATGATGGTATCTAATTCGCTGTGAGTGCTAAGTGAGAAAATCCAAATAAACTGCTTGGTACACCACCTGGTACATAGCAAGGACTCAATAAATACTATGTTTTGGTTATTAATAATAATGATGTGAATTTTTATTAATATTATCTACTGTCCAAATTAAATGATCTCTCCCATTCCCTAAGTGGAGAAATGGTACTCATTCATAAAAGCCAAATTCAAAAGTCTGCTTCTGTGAATATTCCCCCAATAGCCTTGTCATCTCATTAGCATTTATGCTGGATACTGAAGCTACACAGATAAAAACATTGTGTCTGATTTAAAGAGTTCTTTACTCTGCTTTTTTTGTTCATTATTTATATTTTTATTATAGGACTTAGTACAGTCTAACTTGAATTAGTTATTTAATTAATTTGTTAATGTATAAAATGGTAATCTCCTTGAGGTCAGGATCCAGATATCTTCTACTACCACACCCCAGCTCCTGCTACAGACCCTTGGTCATAAAAAGTAGGGTAGTAGCTAAGTGCTCAAGTGTACTACTTACTAACTATGAGGCCTTGAGCATGCTGTGTAAGCTCTCTGTACCTTAGTTTCCTCATCTGTGAAATGGGAACAATTGAGACTGATGATTAAGTCTGCCATGAGGATGGAGCAAGGTAGCATGTGTAATATACCTGCTATATACTGATTGCTCAATATTCTAATAAGCTACAGGAATGACCTGCTGTCATGAGATCCTGGTAACTTCTGTTTCCTTTTGTTCTGCCTTGGGGTCTCTGTTCTACTTAATTTGTCCTGTTCTGCCTTATATTTAACCTATCAAGTTCTTCAAATATTTTTAGAGGGAGAGTGTGCAAATGAAACCTAAATAAACAGTGAAGATTTAGGAATTTTTGGATGTGTTGTGTGCGTGTGAAAACAAGAGTCTAGGTATGGTAGCTGAGTATCTGTGGACTGCTCACTACACTTATTTCACTTAGTTTCTCTAACAAATTGGACTTCTCAGAAGGTTTATTGACTATTTTTACAATTCTGTACTTTTCTTCTGTTATAATTGCAGTGTGTAGTAAATTAGTTATGGGGGGCGGATGTGGCTCAACTGGTTGGGCATCCGTCTCCCATATGGAGGGACCTGGGTTCGATCCCTGGGACCTCCCGGTAAAATAAAAAAAAAAAAAAAAAAACAAAAAAAACGTAAATTAGTTATGTACCTTAATTTAGACATGTTCTTAATCTTAATCCACACTCCTGTGGGTGTGAACCCATTGTAAATAGGACCCCTTGGAGATTTTTACTTAAGGTGTGGCCCAATTGAATGAGGGTGGGTCTTAATCTGGATTACTGGAGGTCTTATAGATAGAAAGCAACAGAGAGAAGCTGGAAGTCACCAGAACCCTGAAGAAAAAAAAGAGGACATCACAATGTGACCCGAGGAAAGCACCTAAGCCAAGGAACCCCAAGAATCACCAGCAGCCAGCACTAGAAATGTTACGGATTTGGGGGAGAAAGCATTGCCTTGCTGATGCCTAGATTGTAGACCTCTTCTAGCCTCAAAACCATGAACCAATAAATTTCTAATGCTGAAACCAACTCATTGTGTGGTATCTGTCATAGCAGCTTGACAAACTAATACATGGTGATTTTTTTGTCTCCTCCCTTTGAGGTCCCCTTTTCCTCAATACCTAAAAATGTATGGTGATATTTCAGATCCTTCTTAGAAATTAAAGCAGAGAAACAAATAGAATATGCCCTAATCTTACTCCTTCTGGTTTATTCCTCCCTCCCTGTCCCCCACCAAATTTGCCATATAAGTACTTCCCTTAAAGAGCGCTAGTGGGTAATCTTTCCTGCTCCTCCAGATGTTTTGCAATTTTATTTTATTAATGTCTCAGTGATATTATTTACCATATATCTCATTTATAAATCTATAAGATCCTGAATTGTCCATAATTTCTTAAATAGAGTGAGTGACCTCCCTTGTCAGTAAAACTGGATTCTTTGGACTTGATTTCTTTTTGTATATATAAAGATTTAAAGAAGGCAAAATCCTATAATGTTTGTTTGAATTTGTATAATTTCTCGATTAATAAAGACAATTAGTGGAGAAGATATTAGAAAAAAATAATTTTCTTTTTGCTTGCCAATGCAAAATATTAACACAGGTTTTCCTATTTGTTTAATAACTATGTGAAGATGATATAAATTATGTAGCATCATTCCATAAATCAGTGATTCTCATGAGTTTTTTCCAGGACTCTTGCAGTCTTAAAAAATTCCAAGGACACCAGAGCTCTTTTGTTAATGTGGCTTATATTTATTGATATTTGCTATATTCAAAATGTAAAAAATAAACATTTAAAAAATATTTATTAGTTCATTTAAAAATAACAATAGTAAACCCATTATATGTGCACATAAATCCCATAGTTTTTTGAATAATAAGGATATTTTCCAAAACAAAGAAATGTTTAGTTAAAAGATTTGCTTTGTTTTACATTTTTGCAAATCTCTTCAATTACCGGCTTAATTGAATACAGCTCGAGTTTCATTTGTTTCTGCATGCTATCTGTTGCAAGGTGTTGTTTTGGTAGAAATATATAGATAATATGGCTCCATGCAGTGTACAGTTGGGGAAAAGGAAGAGTATTTGAATTTAGATAATTGTGGATGAACTTCTTGGATATTACATGAAAACTCTACTAGTGTTATTTTTTGAAGATTAATTTTCATGTTGAATATGAAACAATATTAATGAATTTTCTGTATTTGATATACTTACAAGGGAATGAAAGTGACAAGGGCAAATAATGTCTTAATAATACCAAAAATATAATTTTATCCTTGCAGAACCCATGAAAGTATCTCAGGTACACAGATGGATGCTCAGATCACACTTTGATTACTACTACCATCTATTGTCATTAACTATTATGATTTTATCTTGGGACACAATAAAACAGCATTATTGAGGAACCAATGCTAGAAAGTATTAGTGATTTGTCTAACCTTCCCCCAGCAAACTAAGAACAGAAGCAAATTTGAATTCAATCTTCCTCTTTATCTCTCCTGTAGGACATATTTTTTCCAAAACAATGGGGAAATGTTGAAAGATGGAACCATGCGATGTAAATTTTCTCTAGGAACCATAATTCTTGAAGGATCTCTTGGGTTAAAGCTACTGAGCATTGAGTAATTGTTCTTTTGGCATGGCTGTAAAATCACAGGTGAAAACATCTCACATTTCAATTGGAAACAACTTCCAGGGTTAAATTTAGGAAGAAGCAGAACACTGACTGAGAAGTGGAAAAAGAGTTTGGGAGAGGTCAAGAAGAGATAATAGAATACATAACTGAGGTTCAAGGCTCTCAGAGAAAAATTAATTCTTTCATTCATGTCAAAATGAGCCTGAAATTTTCTCCTCTAGGACTCAGAGAAGAAGAGTGAGGAAGTAACTGAAGACCTACCTCTTTAACGATTTCTCCTTGTCCTTTTTTCCCCTTTCCATGCCCCCATTCCAATTTTCAAGTCCAAAGCAAAGAAAGAACAGGGTTCCTTGTGATATTCATGAGTCCCTTTGTCACTCTGATACTGTCAAAATATGACAGCAGCAAAAGGAGAAGCCAAACGAAGGGAATAGAAGAAATCTAGAAACAAAAAGAATCAATACTAGTGTAATATGTTTAATGCGGTATTATGTTAGATGAAGGTGGCAGCATCACTGTTTCTGCTTTAACCAGATATGGCATTTAATACTGTACTACATGTGTGGCCACCTGTTCCATGCCGGGGAAAAAGCAAGGAAGAAATTGTTGACACCCAGCATGTCCCATACCTCTCCATAGTAGAAAAACTTGATTAATTGGGAATGTCTAAGAAATATAACAATGTCTCCATTAAACCTATATGACAACTACAGATTCCTCCATAATTGGAAAATACCTCTAATGTTAAAAGAATTAATTTTTTTTACATCTCATGGCATATCTTGTTGGTACATTTCTTTTCAAGAAATTATGCAAGGTAAAACAAGTACTTCACAAGGCAAATCTAGGTTAAGCTTCTATTTTTCATGTTAGTTTAGTAAATAGCATAGCTAAATTGCTTGCTAGGAATAAAATTATATACCTAAAATAACCACTCAATGTTCAATTTGTTTTACAAAATTAGATTTTGTTAAAATTAAACTTTACTAAACCAAGTGTAAAACGAAGCATTTTTCATTAGGCATTTTAAAAACATTTTAAAGCAAGACATTGATATGTTTGGTAAAGGAGAAAGTCATTTTGATTTGAGATTTCCAGGACATGCAAGAGCTTTATAATATTTTTCTACAATGACTAGAAAAAAAATAAAAACTGCCAAACAGTTTTGTCACAATTAAATTTGTTGTCATTTATTTATGAGCAGTCCTTAGTAAATCCTTTAAAAAGTGTTTAGAAGTGTTACTAGTGAACAGATAATGCGAGGGATCACATGCATTTGTCCAAGAGCTGTCCATAACTGGGTCAGCATCTACCTCCTCAATATTATATTACTTGGGACTTGAATAGTAATTGTACAATATTTGTTGAATTTGTTGAATGAATAAATGTGTAAAAGGAAAACTGCCTTTATTAATTTTTAAGAAATTTAGAATTTTATGAATAATGAGCATCATTTGGAATTAAATAGGTTTTAGAGCAGCCTGCCTCTGTCCAAGTGTTTCCTGCCTGGGTGCCACCTGTAAAGAGCTGGACTAGACGGGGTTGAATAGATGGCTGGGAAGGAGAGATCCTGTGGCTCAGACTGAGCCTGAAAGTACTGCCAGGAGGGTGCTGGCAAAAATATGGGGCTGAGAAAGAGGAAAGCCCTATCTCAGAAGATTACTAAGATTGGAGGGAAAAGGGCCAAGACAGATGATATCTGGGGAAAAAATAGCCAGTGAGATCAGTAAGCAATGGGGTAGGGGAAAATAATTAATTGAGAAGTAGAACAGGGTATATGGCTATGCTTTGGAGCATTCAGTGTGCTAAGCCTTTCATGGGGGAAATATCTCCATCCTCCAAGGAACAGAAAGAGCTCCTGGTCACACCAATCCAGACCAGATACCCCAGTCATTCTGTCCTGCTTTGCTGGAGGAGAATATTTCTGAGAACCAGATATCACCCTTCCCCTGCCTGTGGGACAGAGAAAAATAAAAATAGTGACCTTTCTCTACCCATATTCATCTTTCTCGCCATCCTCTGTGGGTCTTTGGAATCCACTGCTTGGGAGACTCATTCATATTAGAGACACTGTGTCTTACATCTAAACCCACCTGTAACAGTTAGGTATTGTGTATGAATTCCAAAAATAGATATTGGATGATGTTTGTTGACTGGTCTTTTCCACTGGGCATATTAGATTATATTGGATTCAGAGGTTTCACTTTTACTTGATTAAATAATGTTTAAGGCTTTGATTGGGCCACGTCAGTAGGATGTTGAGTCCCCACCCCCTTGGTGGGCAGGGACTCACGCACCGCAGAGAAGGGAGGTTGGAGTTTTGATATTGGAGCCCAGGGAAGTAAACACACAAAGAAGCAGATATGTGAGGAAAGAGAGCAGGTGAGCCCAGAGAGAATTGAGTCCTGGGGAGAGAGACAGGCCGAGAGAGCCTGATAGTCTGCATTTGACCTTGTGGAGAGAACAGAGCAGCTGAGCCTGGAGAGAAACGAGCCCCAGGAGAGAGACAAGACTTATCCCAGCCTACAGATGATATTGGGAGAAGCTGGGACCACGGAACCCTAAGAGAAAGAGTAATGCTGGACCCTTGCAGACATTGGCAGCCATCTTGCTCCAACACATGGCAGCAGACTTTGGTGAGGGAAGTAATTTATGCTTTATGGCCTGGTAACTGTAAGCTTCTACCCTAAATACATACCCTTTACAAATGCCAACAGATTTCTGGTATTTTGCATCAGCATCCCTTTTGGCTGACTAATACGCTATCTAAATCCAGGATGTCTTATACCAGCTTAGACCCACCAACCCAGACTCTCCTCCATTCAGGGAACAGAATCCATTTAATACAATTTTCATGTAAGCAAATCCAGTTATCTTTCACCCCCTTCCCAAGTACATATCTCCTGAAGTTGGAAAAGATGTAAATAACCCCTCCTTCACAAAAATACATTGACCATAGTTATTAATAAGCAAGCAAGCAAACCAATGAAAAACAAATAAATACATTCTTTTCAAATTTAGGGCAAGAAGTGAAAGGGTGGCTTAAAGCATTGCAGTACCCACACCCTTTGCCTATATATGAAGGCAAGTTGAGGAGTTTAATGACATGAGTAAGGGAAAATAAAAAAGAGAATATCAAACTTCATTATGGCTTACTGTTTAGGGCAGTCTGTGAAGACAGAGTGCCTTGGTTTGATTTCTTGCTTTGCCACTTACAATTCATGTGAACTTGTTATAGGGAGATAACAAACAGTTCTTCACCTTATAAGGTTTGGGATATGATTGAATCAATATATAGAAATATAAATTTATATGCATGTGTGTATGTATATTTAGAACAGTGGTTGGCACTTGATGTTTGTTAAGCATTGGGATGAGAGACAGGAATCTAAGCTCTGGCCTCTGTTTCCTAGCAGAAAAGAAAACAATTTAGGAATGTAAGGCACATAAGCTCAGTCATAGAGAAGTTAAATACTTGTCTAATGGTACTCAGGATAAAACAAAATCCAGTGCTGTTCAGTGTTTGTGTTGAGGGTCTACTCGTTTATCCTAACACTGTCTCTTTATTGGCTCTTTCATTTAATTTTAAGTTCTCAGGTTTTATAGATCAGATCCTCCAGGCCCTTACATATCTGTGACATCGCAGGGTCCACCATGCTATTGAATCGTGGCTTGACCTCAAGCAAAATGATCTGCTTTTCTTACTTTCAGGTTGTTTTAGGTACCAGATGTACAGGAAGACAGGTTATAGCTGGCTTCAGCAAAATGGTTTGCCTGACATTCCCATCAGATAATCAGGAAAAGAAGTGACTGTCTTTCTTTAGTGCCACAGTTTGAACAAATGCAAACCTCTAAGTTGGACTTAAAAGTGATTTAGTTTGAAAGAGCTGTGGTTATAGCATCCTCACCTCTAAGAAATCAGCCACTGATCCTCTTTAATCAGACAGGAACTCTCTGTCCGATATGGATAGAAACTCATCTTTCCTCCCAAGGCTCTGACTTGAAGCTGGAGATGCAATGAGATTCCTGGCAGAGCAGAATGCCCATGTCAATCTTGCCTTTCCTTCGGGACTGGGGTGAAAATTAGCGGGTGCTCATTTTCCATTGACTGAGCCTCTCCGTCTACCAAAACAGACATCAGGAAATGTGCTCATTCAGGGTCTCAATCATTTCAAGTCTGAGTTAGAAGGGTTGGCAAACACATACACACGTCACTAATATTTACTTTAGGCTAAGACTTTAAAATGGCATGCGCTCTTCTCTGTCCATCTCCAGCATCTCACTATACCTTCTTTTTTCCCCCTTTTTCTTTTATTTGTTTATAAGCCCTGCATTTCAAGTCACTGAAAAATCCAGGTTGTTTTCACTTGCAAAGTGACTTTTCATTCAGGAAGGAAATTCATAGGAGCAAAAAGACCCAGTTAAACCCATACTAAATATCTTCATCTTCCAATGATTCAATAACTGGCATTTGGTGATTCCTTGCATTATTCCCTGAATGCCATGACCTATATGTCAAAATGAGAGGTGGCTTGTGGATGTTTCTTTTCTCTGAAAAGCAATACTCCTGGGACAAAGAGGTTCTTTTACTGGGCAGTAATGATGGCCACGAGGTGGGAGCCATAAGCCAGACAAGCCTGGGCAGAGTGCATGCTGACATTTTTCATTCCTAATATCCCACAAGTATTTCAGCTTCAACAGAGCTTCTGTGCAGATGAAGAGGAACTTTTTTGTTTCTAGATTTTGTTATATTATGTTTGAAAATTCCTACCAGCCTCCCAATTACCCATTGGAAGATAGACTGGTAAAACTATTTTTCACCAACATTTTATTCTCCATTTTACCAGCAAAAAGAAACACTAAGATTGCTGTTGTTTCCTTAAGTAAATGGGAATCTATGTTGTCTTCCCCAGACTCCCTCACTTCTTTGCCTGTGGGCTCAGAAATCCTAGCACATATTGTTTAGCTCGCTCTGCCCACAGCCCAGGCCCTCAGAGATGTGCAAGTAAGCAGATTGGATCCTAGACATTAAAATTACAAAAAAAAAAAAAAAAAAAAAGAAAGAAAGAAAAAAGCATGGCCAATTTTTGTAAACATGAATGACCTATTCTGAAAAAAAAGAACAAACATTTTACACAAAGACGGATTGAGATGTGTGGGGAGAAAAACTACCAAAGTCAGCAGGGGATGGATTTAAGTGCTATACATGACTTTAAGAAGCAGCCACATGCTTTTATCACCATGTTTTGAATGGGAGAGGAGAGCAGATTATTTCTTCCTCTGATAATCTCACTACTTGTTTTTTGCTGTTTGTTTTGCCATCTAGAGATAATATGCAAGACTTTGGTCCCTTTTGCTTTTGTTTTTCCCCAGAGCACTCAATCTAGTTTCTTTGGTAGAAAAGTTCATTCAGGTCCTTTCTCCCTCCCTCCCTCCCACCCCTCCCTCCCCCCTCTCTTCCCTACTTCCCTCCCTCCCTCCCTCCCTTCCTTCCTTCCTTCCTTCCTTCCTTCCTTCCTTCCTTCCTTCCTTCCTTCCTTCCTTCCTTCCTTCCTTCCAGCTTCTCCTCTTTAAGCATTTTTTGAATATGTTCTATGTGACAGGCACTGGGCTCAGTTCAAGGCAACAAAGCCATAACAGTAAGAACTCAGTCATTGCCTTTATAGCTTATAGACTGGTTCAAAAGGAATATTTTAATAGATAATTACATACATAAACACATCAGTGACAACTGTTATGAAAGAAAAGTCTAGGGAGTTACAGGAACATATACTAAAGACCCAAACTCATCACAGGAGCCCAGGAAGTTTTCTTGGAGGATTGGCATGAAGAGTGAAAAAGTACAATAAAGTATCAAATAATTTATTATAGAATTCTTAAGATATCACAGAGGTGCAAAGAAAGGTGAGTAAACTCTACTTGGTAGAAAAAGGGGGATATGGAGCTTTCTAGAGAGGATTATAATTGAACTGAATATTGAAACATTGAAAGCACCATAATGACAAGTAAATTAATTCCAGCAGGAAATATTATTGATATCCATTCAACAGATTTATGTCTAGTTCTGTAGATTTTTTTCTTGACTTTAACCAGTTAGTACCTCTTTCTTCACTTTGTGCACTTTGGGGCAAAAGGAATAAGCCACAACCTGAGTCCATCTCCTTTGTTTATTCATTTGCAATAACTCACAGTTATACCAAATATGTTTTTAAAAATCAGAAGGAAATAGATCAACAATGGTTATCACTGAGATTATAGGTACATTTTCCCTTTTCTTCTTTGCCCCTATATTTTTTCAGTTATATATGTATGCATGTGCATGTATCTTGTTTTTTTATAAAAATTTTACATGTATATATCCATCTTGAAAGATTTTAGTATTTATAAAGAGTGTCATTATCAAGGTTTTTACTATATTATTCTTGGGTACAGGTCACCTGACATTCACACTTACTTAAAGCAAAGGTATTAGATATAAATATCCAACAGTTGGGGCTTCTTTTACCTATTTCTCCTCTGAACTTTGTCTTATTCTGTTTAATCAAATTTACAACCCTGCCTAAAATTCAACCTCCTAAGGTATCTGTCCTCCTGCCCAGGAGTGATATTGTTAACTGGATCATAGTATCCCCCAAGTGATAATGTTATATAGATGGCTTTTCTCCCAGTCTATAGGCTATACGTTTTCATGCAGATTTTCATTTTTACCTTCATTCATGTAATTCATATCAATCTTTTTATTACAACTTTAGAGCTTTTATTTCAAATGTTGAGGTATTTTGACTTAAAATTAAATAATGCATGCTGGAAAAATAACATATTGTACTTTTATTGTAAAAACAATCAGGGAAAGCAATTTACTCATCTTACAACCCCAGTATGCTTTCTTTCAACAGCTAAATTAAATCAGTTATTTCTCATTATTTTAACCTCATTTATGACACCAGAAAGCAGAGCATCAGCCAGTTGGTCATTATTTGTTGAGGACTGACTACAAATAAAGGCTTAACCCAGGTGCTCTTGGGTGATGAAGGACTTCCTATCTAATCCTTATGTTCCTAGAGTTAAAAAAGAAAGATTACTCATCGCATAATTCTTAGCTCTTAACATACCTTATTGCAATTTTTTAATGCTTGCCTTTTTAAAATGAATACACTCCTGTAACACTCATGTAACCATAGCCTAGATCAAGAAAGCTTTTTTATCCTCCTAGTGATCAAGACACCAAATATAATCACTATAGTGATTTTTTTTATCAGTGGAATTGCTGGGTTAGGGTGTATACCACATGTTTTTTCTAATTATTTCAACGTTGCCTGAACTTTTAGAATAATGATTTCAATTATTCTGAAAGTTCCATATTTTATTCATTTATAAAAAGCTGTCTTTAGAAGACAATTTACCCAACTACAGCCAATATGCATAATAATTGTGGTGACTATTTGGGGGCACTGTCTCTTTATGCTCATCATCTTGTTTAATTGTCATGTTGATCTTACTGTTTTTCTCTTTGTACTGATGAATATACTGTAACTTAGGTTATGTAAACCACAAGCTTACACGTATAGCCAACATCTGATTGGAGCTCTATCCTGGAGCCTTCACCCCAAGACCCATATCCTTAACCATTATGTGAAATTGCCTCCCAGTGAAAAAGACAGTGACATGAGCAGAACTAAGCATTAGTGGAAAGAACAGAGTATTTGGAGTCAGACAAATCTTTTTGGTTCCAAATTGTGTGTACCTAGAGCTTACAGTTTTCTAACCTCTTAAGCTTTAAATAGGAAACTACTTTAGAAAACAAATTAGAAAATTGTAGAATTCAGCATGTTCACAGTCAATTTGAAAACTCAGAATTTAAACAATCCCTTCTCTCCCAACACCTTTTCCAAACATGCTTGAAGGGGGTAACACTTAAGGTAAACAAAATGCTAACACTTGGTGTATATGGTTTAAAACCACATAAATCTTGAAATCACCTTTTCCCAAAACTGTGTTCCATAAACCATCAGAGTTTCTTAAAATATTAGTATTTCAAGGAGCCAAATAAATATAGAAAATTCTGTGTACTATTACTTTCTTTTGGATCATCACAATGCATATTAAGACATTAAAATCATCTCTGAGAAGTCCCACAAATTAAAAAAGGAAAAAAACCACTTTAACATTTTTAACCCAACATTTCTTTCCTTATTTGACCAAGGATCGCAACTTTCCTTTTTTTGCTTTTTTTTTCTGTTTTTGTTTTGGAAGAATTCCAGTTAACTCTTACCTTGTTACTTGTGGTTGGCAGAAGACATTTTGGGAAATGGTAGTTTTTGTAGCTCATTTGGGCTGTGTACCTATTTCAGCATAAATAAAATGGGAGTTCCCTCATTTTTAAAATAGAAAAAGACAGGAATCCGCTTCCTAGATGTTTTGAGGACTAACTAAGAAAATTCATCATGAACAGTGGGTCCTCAGAAAAGACATACCCCATTATTGCTGCTTCTGGGTGATTTATACACAATGCTTAGCTGGCTCAAGGAGAAGAATAAGGCTAAACTTGTGTTTGTATCCACAGATGTGTTTTAGTCACAGATTCCAATAACCCATCCAATATTGAATCACAGAAAGATGATTTTGTTTGGTTTCCATCTAAGCCCCTTGAGTGACCATAATATTTTCTAGGAAATAATAAGAATTTTGTTGGAGATGGTTTTAGCACTATGTAAACCTTCTAAAAAAGATGTACATTACTTTTTTTTTTCAGGGTAGGCAAGATAAGGGAGTATTTATTAAGAAACAAGAGAAGCATATGGTCCGAGGCAAGGACGACGGGTGTACTGCAGGATGAGTTGCACTTGTATGTTACATTTTTTAAAAAAGATTTACTTATTTATTTACTTTCATTCATCCCCCACCCCCATTTTTGCTGTTTCTGTGTCCATTCGCTGGGCAATTCTCTGTGTCTGTTTCCTGTCCTCTCTTCTCCTCCTTCTCCTCCTGTCTTCACAGGGTTTCGATCCTTGGAACCTCCCATGTGGGAGTAAGGCGTCCTACTGCCTGCACCACCTTAGTTCCTGGTTTTTCGGTGTGTCTTGTCTTGGCTATCCCTTGTGTCATTCTCCTGTTACATCATTATCTTGCTGCATGGCTGGGCGGGGCCTGATGGCTCACATGTGCCTGGGGCCTGACAGTGCACCCATGTGTGGGGCCTGGGGGGCTCACCAGCTCATGGGGCCTGGCGGTGCAACCATGCACGGGGCCTGGTGGCCCGCACACCTTTGACATTTTTCTTTTTTTTAATTTTTACCGGGAGGGGATTGAACCCAGTTCCCTCCATATGGGAGACGGATGCCCAACAATTTGAGCCACATCTGTCCCCCTGCTATATCTCTTAAGGTTGACCAAAGACACCTAGTGTTACAGTCATTTCCCATACAGGATGGTCATATAATAAATCAGCCTTGGTTTATCACCAGCATTCTAAAAACCAGATCTAGGGAGAAAAACTAGGTCTGGGGACACATGCATGGTTTCTAATATAGTGAATGTTTAGCCTACCCTGACTATCACAGAATCAGGATAGTGAGAATATTCGCATTGTATGTTACATTTTAAGGCTAACTGTTGTTAACACAAATATTTTCTACTTCCTAATCACCATTCTATTGTGCTGACTTAGCTGTGATTTCCTATAGAAATATTTAAGTTTGCTATCAAGAAGTTCTATAATATTGCTTTTTCTAAGCAATATTTAAAATATCTTTTGGAAACAGGTATTTTCAAGGCCTATATCCCTTTAACAACTTTATTCTTCTTGCCAAGAAACTCATTAACTTAATTAAATTGTGTAGTCATTCATGAAATATTTATTGAGCATTTCATGTGTTCTAAACACTGGACTAGGTGCTAAAGATGGAGAGATATCTCAGGCATTTTATGTCCTTACCTAGTTGACAATCTAATTAGGGAGCTATATATTACTCCAAATAGCAGATATAAATAGAAAATGACAACTTTAATAAAAACAGACACAGGGTGCTATGTAAACTTATAATAGGGTAATTTGATTTATTTCAGTGGAATCTAAAAAGCTTCCCAGAAGGAGGAAATGACTGAGTTCAGACTCCCAAAATGAGATGATAGGTGAAGATTGAGTGAAGAATATTTCAGTGTTTGGGTTATCACATGCAAAGGCTTACTGGTGGGAAGAACATGGCATAGCTCAGAGAGCTGTAAATACCAGCATGTCTAGAGGGAGAGGAATCTTGGTACAGATGAGGGTTAGAGAAACAGGTAGAGACTAAATTAGGCAAGGTTATCTTGGTCGTGGCAAGAATTTTGTTTTTTATCCCCCCAAACAATGGGAAAACACTGAATTGTTTAAAGTGTGATCAGATTTGCACTTTGAAGGGGTTACTCTAGCTGCAACGTGACTAGTAAACTGGAATGGCACAAAAGTGGATGTCAGTCGCCTGTTGTAAAGAGATGGTGGTAGCTTGCATCCAGGTGATGGTAGTGCAGGTGGAGAGAAGTATAGAGACTCAAGATATATTCAGGATGTAAAATCAAAATTTCCACTTGATAGTGGAGATGGATATGGGGAGATGGGGGAAAAGAGTTGTCAAGGAAGGTTTGAAATCAAGGGTTCTTAACCTTTTTTGTTACATGGACCCCTTACTAAGTCCACACTAAACTGTGTATTATTTAATAAATACCAACTCGTCCCCACAAGAATAATGTTTTTTTGAATTTCAATTCAAGCTCATGGACCCCTTGTTAAGAACTCCTGGTTTAAATGAATCCTTAAGTACTGCATTTTGGGGAATGGTAGTATGTAAGAGGTTTACATTGGGTTGGGGATTAAAACTTCAAGGTAAATTAAGAAGCTATAGCTACCATCTATACAGGGCCAAGCTGCAAGGTATGTGGCTCACTTAAAAAGCATGGGCATTGGGAAACGGATGTGGCTCAGGAGGTTTGACGTCCGTCTACCATATGGAGAGACCGGGATCGAACCCCGGTACCTCCCGGTAAAAAAAAAAAAAAAAAAGCATGGGCATTGACGAAAAAACAGGATTGGACTCACATCATTTTTTTCAAAAAATTAATAGCTCTAGCCTCAGTTTGGTTTATTAAATTCAAGATGTTATTGCTGATCTCATAGGGTTTTTATGATATTTTAATGAGAGCTGGTATTTTTTTTTCACATCAAATAAAGAATGGTATATGTACATATACAGTTGTACAAGTAATGTTTTGTTGTGTAATGGTATAAATCCCTTCCGCAAGATAACACAAAGGTTAACAATCCTACTTCCTAATAAAAAGAAAATGTTAATAGTACAAACTATATAAAAAACTAAAAGAATTCAGAGAAAACATTACAGGGTCCTGGGGGCAGAGATAAGGAATGGAGCGTTATGGCTTAATGGGTTCAGTTTCTGTTTGGGGTGATGGTAGCAGAACAGTGTGAATGTAATTAACACCACTGAATTGTAGATTAAAGTGGTTAAAATGGGAAACGTTAGATTGTGTGTTACAATAAAAATTTGTAAAAAAAAAAAAAAAAAAAAGGCTAAAAGAAAAATGCCAAGAACTAGAAATCATATCAATCCCTTTTTATTGCCTTATTGTATCTTCATTTCATATCCTTAATGTATTCAACTGCCATGATCATTCCGATTTTTCATGATATGTAGTAGTTCTAAGGTCATGAAGTCATGTTTAATCTAAAGATGCACCATTCCTATTAAGATGGCATAATTCACCCTCCTACCTAGTATTTCCAATCATGTGGTTGAAGGGCTTATTTAAGTTAGGAGGCATGCATAGAACTTCCATTCTAAACCTAACTTCAGTTCATTTAATAAGAGATTACTATTAAACATACAAAGACTATACAAAAGGACAGCAGAAATACAGGTGCTCTTAAAGAATATTCTAAAAAACCCAACTGATCATTTTAAGAAAGCTTTGAAAAAAAAGAAAGGCTTCCATTAATTAAAAAAAAAAAAAAAAAAAGAAAAGGAAAAAAAACCTTCAAAGAGCTGTTTCAAAACAAAATTGAAAGACAAACTAATGACCTAAGGGACCAATCTTAATTTGGCAAAAATCCAAAGAAACTGCCACTGCGTTGAATTTCACTGGGACCTAATTAACTACATATTATCTATTGTTTTAGGGAGAAAAAATTGATACTAATTTAACCTTAGTAATTAATATAAACCATAAAACTCAAGCTGATGCAATAAACCATAAAACTCAAGCTGATGCACAGTAAACTAAAGCAATTCTCTTGTATCACCAACAAAAACAAACATAACTGCATCCACTTAGTTCATTGAAATACCAATATTTCCTATTAGTTAGACCACCTAGACTGAGGAAAAATGCATACTTAATATCTAGAAATAAACAGGAGTTAACACTTCCACCATTTAAAAAGGCCTGCAATTCTGCATAATAAAAACCATCTAATACATAAGCCATAGACCAACCACCTAATGGAACCTGTCCCAGAATTTTTTTAGGAGAGGGTAGGGGGAGACACAACCACATAACCTCAGGCCCATTAAATGACCACCAGTACAAGATACTTTGGTAAAGAATGTCAGAGTAATGGTCTCTGGAGAGTAGATGGCACAGAAAATAGCACCAAAAACACTCCAACTCCCTCTGGCAGAATTTTACATTATTTATATATATGGCCACATATCTTTAAAATCTAAACATTTTTCTGCCCTAAATTTCCTAAATGCATCCAGCTGCCTGGTTAATCATTCTTACTTCCTAAGAGCTGGAGAAAAGTGAAGAAAGCTCATGTTATCTGCCAGGATTCCAATTCCTAAAATCCCATAAGGCAATTCTACTACATATCCCCATTTTCTAGAGGAAGAAAAATATAAAAAGGACATCGATTTATTTTATTAAACATCTTCAAGGCTGAAGATAAGGAAGGGTATGTAGATTAGATAATTTGCTTTAAAATAAATCACATTAATAGCTCTGTTATTTATCTTAACAGACAGTGATTCTTCCAAAGAGGAGATCTGGTATTGATTGCTCCTGGCTCAACGTGGGTTTGGGGACTCCTGATTCACAATAATCTGAAGGGCTAATTAAAAGTAAGTAATCCTGTCCTCCTTCTAAAACCACTGAATCACACTCTATGGTGGTGGGGCCAAGGAATCTTCAGATGATTCTTACATGGACTCAAGTTTGAGTTCCACTAAGTATAAGGTAAATAAATTTCAGTTTCGTTATTCATTTGTAACCTGTACTGAGAACAATCATCTATTTAATAAATGCCCTCTATGTCGAGGTCTAGTTGACTTGTCCTGTTTATTATATGTGTAGAGTAATATATGATTTTATTTTTGCAAAGTTAAAGAACTTCTTGGTGCTGATGTTTGTGATTTCTTAAGCTGTTTCATATTAGAAACAAATGGTTGTAAAAATCCACTGCCTCAGGACTTTTTAAACAACCTGTGTGATCCTTTTGTTTCATTTGGGTCCTTTTTAATAATTGATTCAATTTCCCACCTTTTAGTATATTTTGATGTATATTCAATCCTTAATGTGTATGAGCATGATAAAATGCTATTTCTCCCACCTCTTTCCTGAATGAAGTATAAAAGTGGATCTAGGCTACTAATAAAGAGCTATGGTTTGTTTTATATCTAATATACATTGATGAGAACAGGCAGTATTTCAAACTCTGGCTCAGATAAACATGCTCTATCTTCTAGCTCCCTTGGATAACGTATGCATTTTATTCTATCCTTAGCTGTGACATAGTTGGAAAAATAGGAGAGGGGAGAGATAAGGAGACTTAGATTCCACAGCCCACTATGCTTATTATTACCTGTGATAGCATAAGAAGAAAAAAAAAGTTAACTTTAGATAACACGTCTGTGGAAGCAGGTTTGTGGAGGTGATTGAATGAGAGAATGTATCTGAAAGAGCTTTGGGAAATAGAATGTGCAATGTTATTCCTGGACCTTCATTTCTATTCAGACTTTCCTTCCCACATAAAGCAACTACAAACATGGACAAAATAAAAGACACTGGCTTTCAAGGACTATAGAAAGTGCAGCACAGGACTGTGATCCTTGAATGTAGGGAAATAATTGAAGGTGAGCCTCATGTATACACCAACTCTCTTGGGGATGGATGGATTGCCAGAATAAAATTTATCACCGTTTAAAGGCAGGAAACAATATTAGACTCCCTACAATGTGTTCAAAGGCAAGCCAATAATCAAAATGTCCTAAATATATAAAGAAGGAAAATGAATAGCAGAATTCAGAGAAAATGACTCTACAACAGCTTTTATAGATGTGTTCCATGACCTGAAGGAAACCATGTATATAATGTGAAAAAAGATGGAGCATCTTAGGAAAGAAATGGAAACTATAAACAAGAACCAAGTGAAAACTCTGAAAATAAAATATAAAATATAAAAACTGAAAAGTTCACTGTATGAGTTTACAGCAGATTGACAATGTATAAAAAAGACTAATTTACTTAAGGACACAGTGACAAACATAAAAACTTAAGAGAGAAATAAGATGATTTTTTTAAAAAGCAGAAATTGACCAAATAAAAAGTTGTAAAACACAAAGAAAAATTTAGAAGTCAAAAGTTAACTTTTAAAAAGATTAATAAATTAAAAATAAAAATTTAATATATAAGACTGATCAGGATAAATAGAGAAAAGATACAAATTTCCAATGTCAACAATGAAAGAGGAGACATAATCATAGATCCTACAGGCATTAAAAAAGATGAGACTGTTATAAACAACTTTATGCCAATAAATTGACAACTTAGATAAAATAGATTCTTTGAAAAATACAACTTACCAAAACTGACACCAAAAGAAAGATGAAATAGGATAGTAGTATATATGATAACATTTTTTGAATTTTCAAGTAAAACCCTTTCCCCCAAAAAACCTCCAGTCCCAGATAGTTTCACTATTTTTTCTATTAAACATTTAAGGGACAAATAACACCAATTCTAGATAAGTTCTTTCAAGCCATAAAGCAGTAGAAAAAATTTTCCAACTCATTTTGAGTCCAGCAAAATCCTGATACCCAAACCTGACAAGGATATTGCAAATCAAGGCATCTACAGAGTAATGTTTCTCATTAACATAAATGCAAACTAATTAACACAAAATCCAGCAACAATTTTAAAGGATAATATATCCCAAATAAGTTGAGATTGTTCCAGGGATTCAAGGTTGGTTGAAAATGTAAATTCAATTAATATAAATCTCCAAATAACATGAAAAAATGAAGAAAATCAGATGATCCCTCTCAATAGATGCAGAAAAAGCATTTCAATAACATCACCCCTGCCCATGATAAAATGTCTCAGCAAAGAGCAATAAAGATTTAATATAAAGCTCTAATGATCAAGACAGTGTGGAATTTTTGACTTAATGGAACAGAATAGAAAGGAACAGAAATAGATTCAAACATATATGGTAAATTGCTTTTTCTAAAGGTTCCAAGGTAATTTCATTTTATAATGTACTATTACTTGGTCTGTTAAAAATAAAAATAAAAACATGTTGATTGGGAAGCGGCTGTGGCTCAATCAGTAGGGCTCCCGTTTACCATATGGGAGGCCCTGGGTTCGGTTCCCGGGGCCTCCTGGTGAAGGCAAGCCCACCCGCACGGCGTGGTTAGCTGACCCAGCGAGCACAAGCAGCAAGGGGGGGATAAATGAATAAATAAAATCTTTAAAAAAAAAAACAACAAAAAAAAACATGTTAATAGTAATAGAGGGTGCACGACCTTTATTCAATTCTCAGAAAGATCTACAAACAGCAAACATGGTTATGAGCCACTGTTAAAAGGCAAAAGCACCACCATTCCTAGAGCATGGAACTGGAGATTCATTTAGACATGGTCTTCATAAAATGGAAAGGAACGGGGATACCTATTCTTATATCTATTAAGGCTCATTTGAAGACAATGATGCAGCGTCAGGGAACAAAGCTAATACCGCCCAAATCAATCCTTAAGGACCCTACTCTTTTTTAAAGACCAAATTAAAAAACACATGTGTGCGTACACGTTTTCAAAGACTATTGAGTGAAGCCTATAAGCTGGTTTGCAGATAAAGTGAAGAAATGAGTAGGAAGGCTTAGGCTGCTAACATCAAGATGAATGCAGAATCTTACTCAATTTAGGTGAAGAAAGAAACCAATTTCTGCGGATAGGTTTTTTTTTTTTTTTTTTCTCTCCCCACCTCCCTAATTGTATGCTTTCCGTGTCCATTTGCTGTGTGTTCTTCTGTGTCTGCTTGTCTTCTCTTCTGTGTCTGCTTGTCTTCTCTCTAGGTTGCACCGGGAACCGATCCTGGGACCTTCTGGAGTGGGAGAGAGGTGCTCAATCTCTTGCGCCACCTCAACTTCCTGATCTGCTGCGTCTCTTATTGTCTATCCTCTGTGTCTCTTTTTGTTGTGTTATCTTGCTGCACCAGCTCTCCACATGGGCCAGCACTTTGTGTGGGGCAGCACTTCATGTGGGGCAGCTCTCCTGTGCAGGCCAGCACTCCGCATGGGGCAGCTGTCCACTCGGGTCAGCTCGCCGGGCAGGCCAGCTTGCCTTCACCAGGAGGACCCAGGAATCGAACCCTGGACCTCTGTGTGGTATACGGGAGCCCAATCACTTGAGCCACATCCACTTCCCTGTAGATAGTAATTTTGTTGTTACCTTTTGGATCCAAGGGTGAAGCACACAAACCTTAGACATTTAGAACTGAAAAAGAGACCAGGTAGTCACCCCTACGTTGGAATGATGGATGTGGTGTAGTAGAAAGAGCAGTATATAAAGTCAGACATACTAGATTGAAGGTTTTTTTGTTTTGTTTTGTTTTTTAATACCTTGCTCAAAGTCACATAGATAGAATATAATAGGCTATTCTGAGCCAGGATTCTAAAGTAGGTCTTTCTGATTCCACTTCTCCTGTCTTAAGTTCTATGTCTATATCATTTCAATAGTTGTATCTGTAAAATGGGAAAAATAATCTCACAGAATTATGATGGGTATCAAATGGGACAATTAGTGAATCCTTTTTTAGTTCAGAGATGTATTCAGATACATTGCTTTTGTTTCACCTTTACATTGTTGATCATTCACCCCAAATACCTTCATAATAACACAGTCTTCAGTGTAATCATTGTGTATTTTTTTCTTTTAAAATAATTTTATTTAAAAATTTCCAAAATTTACACTATATACCCACCAAGCAACGACTCCCCTTTTCCCCAACTCCCTTTCCCTGAAAAACTCTAACCTACTTTATTTCGTTTTAAATAAAATTTTATTGAAATATATCATACATACATGCACATACCTGAACAATAAGTGTATAGTAAAAATTGTGAACTTACAAAAGAAACATGGATATCATCATACAGGGTTCCCATATGTCACCCCACTACCACCACCTTACATTGTTATGAAATATTTGTTACAAACTCTGAAAGAGCATCATCAAAATATTACTACTAATTATAGCCCATATCTTACATTTGGTGTCTTTTCCCCCAACCCACCCAATTATTAACACCCTGTATTAATATTATATATTTGCTACAATTCATGAGACAACGTTCTCGTATTTGTCCAGTTAACCACAACCCATCATCCACACTGGATTCCCTGTGTTATACAGTCCCATGCTTTGTACAATCCATTCAAAGTTTATACTCAGTGGCTCTCATTTTCATTACAGAGTTAGGCTGCCAGCACCTTAGTCAAGTTTAGGACATTTTCATTACTCCAAAAAGAAAAATCCCATACCCCCTTATACCCACCTATTGTCCCTTAAAATTGTTATAATTTCTTTTGTGCCATTGCTGCAAAAATATTACAATATTTATGTTAACTATCATACATAAGTTACATTAGTTGTAATTTTCCCATGTATCACTGTATTCTTAACACGTTGCAAAAGAAGAATATTCTTGTGTTTATACTATTATCCACAGTCTTCATCCACCACTGAAATCACTATGTTATCCATACCCTGGATTTTTCTCTAGTTTCCTTTCAATTGACATTTATATCCACAGACTACCCCTTTGAGCCACAGTCACATTTATAAATCAATAGTGTTTCATAATGTGTTACCATCAACTTGATTCATTTCCACAATGAACCTTATTAAACATTCTACACACATTAACAGAATCCATGATTTTTATTCTTTTCTTCATATCCCACACGGAATCCTTCCCCAGTACAGTCAACAATACTTCCAGAGTATGTACTAACTCCATCTTCTTTCCATTTACTTTGTTTGCACTCTAGGGCCAACTGCTGCTGTTTCTCACCTGTATTCCTGCAGTAGCTTCCCCATCTGGAGGCTCTTCTCTTCTGCCAGCTCTCTGCGGTTTAGCCACAGAGGCCTTTTTGCTGTTCCTCTAACTTATCAACCACTTTTCTTTTGTTGCTCTCGGACCTGTGCATACCTGACATATTGTCTTTCAGACAGGTTTACCTTTAATCTTTTTTTTTTCTTTTATCAGAGAAGTGGTGGGTTTACAGAACAGTCACGTTCTGTAAACCCACCTTCATTTCATTTCAATTATTAGCACTTTGCATTGTTGTGGTACATTTGTTACAACTGATAAAAGCACATTTTTATGATTGTACTGTTGACTATAGTCTGTGGCTTCACTTAGGTTTCACTGTGTAGTACAGTTCCATGGACTTTTTTGGAAAAAATTTATTCTATTACGATCTATACAACCTAGCCCTTAACATTGGTGGGGAGAAGAGAAAACATGGACGCTTACAGACCACATCTCTAAATGAACAGCAAATAAGCTACTAAATGAATAGGGCCTATCATTCAAATACACGCTTATAGCAAAGACATTAAATTACATGTAGATCTATAAGGTCTATGTGATTTCAGGTGGGAAAAGTATCAGACAACTGAATCTAATGTAATTATTATTTCACTTCTCAGTGTTCTGGTTGAAAGCATGGTGATGTTGAGATGAGTAATAAAATAAAAGCATTCAAATTTATAAACTATCATATAATAATTCTATGAATTCAATTTTTTGCCTTCATTTCAAACAGTACTATTAACTATGTTATTTTAATCAAGATATTTGTATACTGCACCCAAAATTTACAATAATAACCAAAAGGATTAAAAACAAAATTTTATTTTATTTTTAATAAATAATACCATATTTGAATATATTTTGTCAGAGCTTATGAAGAAAGATGTGTAAAAAAAATCAGTATTAAACTTATTACCATATTTGAATATATTTTGTCAGAGCTTATAAAGAAAGATGTGTAAAAAAAAATCAGTATTAAACTTATTTTTCATGTTTTCAAGTAGTTTTCTTTTAAATGATTTAAAATTACCTATTAAATGTAAAAATACAAAAGGCAAATATATCTATCAATTTAAATAGATATATATATATAGAACTAAAATGAATTTATTTAAAAAATATGTTAAACTATTAAATATCTTAATAAAGCTTTTTTGGAATTCTAGAGTTCAGTGCCCATCTAGTTGCTCAGGTAAATAAAGAATTGGTATAAGTCTTTATGCATATTGTGTGTGTGTGTGTGTGTGTGTGTGATGATATGCAGACCCTGTAAAGAACATCATCTACAGCAAGGGCCACTTTTGTCCAGGCCTAATTTACTACAGTCTATAGTACCTTCCTTTACTTTCAATGTAATAGTAACATCTTCTTCATCTGTTAGTAACTTTCTATCTAGTACTTCTTCTCATGATCTGAAATGACCTTACAATTTTCCATGCCTGTGATCCAACACTTTTTCAACAAAGTGCAAGCCCTGTGAGAGGAGGAACTTTTTCTGGGCTGTTCACCAATATACCTTTGATTATATACAGAGCTTGGCACATAGTAGGTTCTCAATAAATATTTATTGAAATGAACTAAATACTTTAACTCTGATTAATTGTAAATTAGGCAGAACTATGCCTCTAAAAGGAATCATTCTTCCTCATGAATATGTTCTCCCTTTTTCGAGTTTTGAAATGTCATTTCCCACGGATATGGCCTTTCATTCTTCTGAATTGGCATTAGAATGAAATATGAAACAGACCATTGTTCCTAGAAGTAAGGGGATATGAAATTGTCAGAATATGCTATTGTGTGACATTTTTTGTTCCCGAATTATATCATAACATCCCCCTTGTTAAAAATTATCAAAATTGTTTCTTTACAAATTCAAATAACTAAAATTTTGAATGTGTTAATATCTTACTTTGTTTCAAAAATATTCAAAAGTAATGCATTGATTTTGTTTCTCTAAGACATCACAAAGTTCTTAGAAAAATACAATAAATATCAGTAAGCTGGACCACACAATCCAAATCTGTGGTCATTTGAATAAAAGCAGGTCAAAATTTACCTTTGTATTTGTCTATGAAAAAAGAGTTTGCTAAGCATGTAATAACATCAAGATGATTTCAAGCATGAAGTTTTGAAAAAGAACCTATTTCACATCCTTAATAGCAAGCTATACACAAGATAGTACAGAAACCATGATCCTATCTATCTCCCATGCAAATCTGGCTTGAACACATCTGGAAAATTTAGCGGTTAATCTGTTACTCTATATGTCTGAGAGTAATAGCAACTGGCTTATGTAAAAAGGCCTGCAATCCAATCTACACCATAAATTCTACTTTGCTATTTACACACATGCACACATGAAGTGCTTTTTTTCTTAGTGAATAAATGATTGTTCATCTCTTTAGATGAAATGTGTTTTTCCAGAAAAATGTGCTTTTTCTAGAAAAAAAAAGAGAACATATTTTAGAATTCCATTTTGATTTATTTATACTGTGTCTGAGTATATCTTTTGTACTCAGAAATGTGTGGCTTTTTTAGTGGTTGCTGTACATATTATATTATATTATATTATACTATTATATTATATATATTATTATATATATATATATATCCCAGGAGCCTGCTGATGTATTTTATTAGTTTGTGTCTAATATAGACTCCTTATCACACTTTACATCCTTTTACTTTCCCCTATTTATAATACATTTTTCTTTAATATTTCCTCTATGTATATTTAGCACCATATCAGGCAGTGTTATAATTTTGGCTTCAACTGGCATAATTTAAAAAACAATATTAAAAACTCAAGAGGGAAGGAAACTTTATTGTATATACATACTTTTTCTTACTTTGTTCTTCCTTCCTGATATTCCATGATTTCTTCTTTATCATTTCCTTTCTGTTTAAAGAACTTCCTTTAACTTTTTTGGGGTAGGTCTGCTGGTGACAAATTCTCTTAGTTTTCCTTCATCAGAGAATGTTTTGCTTTCCTCTTCATTCCTGAAGGGTATTTTCACTGGCTATGTCAGTTGAAAAATATTGTGCCACTTACTTCTGACTTCCATGTTTTCTGATGAGAAATGTACTATCATTCAAATAGCTTTTTCCCATTTTGGAAGGCTATTTTCAAGAATTTGTCCAGTTTTCAGAAGTTTAATTATGATACACTTCGGCATGGTTTACTTTCTTCATCTATAAAATGGTAATATCAGTATCTCCCCGGTCCTGGTTTGAGTCTTTTGTGGACCCTGGAAAATTATGTTCTTAAACTAACCCGTTCCTGTGCACATAAGCCTATTGTATGTGGGAATTTTGGGTTCAATTCAGTTAAGGGGCCTTTTTTATTAGATCACTTTTGATTAGATCACATTAGTTAAGGGCCTTTGATCAGATTGGGGGAACCATAGTGGGTCCAAATCCTTTTACTGGAGTTTTATATGAACTTGGGCCTGAAAGCAGAAAGACGGAGAGAGAGAACTGTGAGCTTTTACCCTGCTGTGTGAGAGAGGATTCCAGGATCGCCCACAGCCACAGAAAGTCAGAGAAACCATGAGAGGCCGAGAGAGAGGCTGGAGGCTGGAATCAGTGGAGCAGCACAAAGCTGAAGAGATGAGGCCTGGATAGAGAAGATCCATGTGCTTGATCACCCACAGCTGAGCTCGGGGAGGAAGTGAGCCTGGAGGAGGAGGCACAGACCAGTGCCATTTTGCCTTTGCCATGAGGCAGGAGTCCAGGATCGCCAGTGGCTGACCTTCGGTGAGACAGCATCTCTGATGATGCCTTGATTTGGATATTTTCACAACCTTGCAACTGCAAGATTTTACCCTAATAAATTCCCATTATAAAAGCCAATCCATTTCTGGTATTTTTGCATTGGCAACCTGTGGCAAAGTAAAATCCCCTCCCTAAAGAATTTTTGTGAGATGAAAGTATAGCATCTATGGCATGTAATAAGTGTTTAATAAATATTTGTTGAATCTGGGTCTTCAGAGCATGCCATTTGTCTTGTTATGCCCTTTAAATAATTAAGATAGCTTTTAATATTCTGAAAAGAAAGCTAATAAGGCAAAGGTTGGAATGGTGATGGAGAATTAAGTAAATTACATAATCTCTATAGTCATCTGCATCAGAAGAAAAATGGGGGCTAATACTACTTGGTCAGCTGTAGCCATCATAACAAGTCAATATGCTGTCAAAAACACAATCTCAGTAGCTTAAAATTGTAAAGGTTTATTTCCCACTCACTCATGTTCTGCTGTCTATCAGGAAGACTCTTCAAGGAAGCTGTCTTCCACAACACGGCTCAGGTTTGGACTTCAATTTCAACACAAGCTTCCACAGTTTCTGAGGAAGGAGAAGAGAGGAATTAGCAATTAAATGTCCTTTGCTCACAACATGTCATGCATACTTAAATTTCATTGATCAAAAGATGTCATCTGCTCTAACCTCAAGGGACATGGAATTGCAATCCCCTTCTGTGGAGAGGAGAGAACCATATACGTGGGTGAGGATCACCAATGTCTACTACAATAGCCTACCTTCCTGAACCGCTGTGGGGGCTCAAGGGAGATAATATGTGTGGCACACATAGCAGCTCACCCCTCTTTTCCTTGTTAACATAAGCAGTGCTTATTCAGGTAGACAACAGGCATCTGCTTCAGGGGAGATTGGAAGCCTCTTTTGCTCCTGAAAGTGAATCTTGATTAATCTTCCAATCATGGTAATAAGTAGTGAGGGACTTCTTCTGCATATTTCTAGAAAATATTAATTGCCCATTTAAAGGGATATCTAAATAGGGCATGCCCTCTTCTTCTCTTCTCTATTCTGACATGGTTATGTGATGACATGAATCCAGGAGTTGCAGAATCTACTTTGTGATCATGAGTGGGCAAGAGTGGGGACAAAGTCCCCCATGCTGAGAATGGAGAACAAAAAGAAGGAAAGAACCTGGGTTCTTGATGAAGATGAGGCATCATTGAATTAACTGATCCTGAATATTGACCACCTTGTTACATGAGATAAATGTTTCTTTAATGTTTGAGTCACTTTGCGCTGGGTCTTCTATTTTTTTGGAGAAAGTTTGGGAATATTTCATAAGTTACTATGCATATATAAAAAGCATTATTACAAATGTTTGTCTATAACATTGAATATGTGATATATATGTATATAATTATGCCTAGTTCACAAAGGTTTTTGAAATAACATATGGAAGCATATTGTTTTCTAAATCTTGTCTCAAATAATTGAAAGGAAGTTGTGGCATTATCCCACCTCCCCAATAATTCCTTATCACAAGAGCTAAACACTTTCATGGAAATTGGTGGTGCTTAGTGAAGGAAAAGTCCACTGATGGCTCTTTTCTGCCTTCATGGACTGTGTAAACCCAAAAGAGAAGTTCTATTGTAGAGGCCAGTTGTTGACTGATTAGCAAGTGGTGACATCATTGTGTGAAGAAGGGGGTGGGTTTTTTGTGCTGATCCCCAAGGCCTGGATCTCTGGTACCACTAGTTGCTGGTGGTGCTCCTCCCTCAAATCTCAGCTTTAACCAACAGGAGGGTGATACTGCCTGTGGGGGAGCACTGTGGAAAGGTGGGATAGTGTGTGCACATGCGAGGCATGTGCAGTCATTCTGGAATTGAGCTTCAGAGCTAAGGCCTCAATAAGGGGCATTAAAGACAACTTAAGCATGACTTAAATCATCTTTCCTTACACTCCCCTGAATTAAATGGAGCCATTCATATGTCAGGCTCCTTAAAAATCCACACAGAGAAGATCCTTTTTTTTTCAACCAGGCAATTAGTTAGAATTCTGGTCCTTTTAAACCAGACAGAATGAGTGAGACCTGGTCCCAGTTCTCAGGGAAGTCACAAACAACTCACCAGGTAAGGAAGAGAGTAAGAGGGGAAACTAGGAGAGAAATGACAAGGGTCTCAGGGGTGGTGAAAATAAGAGACGAGGATGTTTCAGAGATAGGTGTCATCTCCTTGGGGTAATTAGGACCGCTTTGTGCAGGGAAGTGGTGCTGAGATAGGTCCTGAAGGAATGACTGCATTGAAACATGAGGAGACACAGCAGGGAGAATTCCAGCATCACAGCATTATTAAGAACCAGAGACTTGAGTTTGAACCCACATGAGTTTGCATCCTGGCTTTTGCTTTTAGTTAAGGAAATGAATTAATGGCTTCAAGTCTGTTTCCTCATCTTTCAAATTGTTATAAAATACCTCATAGACTTGTCAGAAGAATTAAACTCTATGGATAATGGAAAGGTAATAATATCTGGCCTAGTTTTCATCTAAAATATATTATTATTCACATTTGCGGCAAGCTTTCTCGGAGAGGTGACATTTAAGATGGGTTCTTGAAGGAACATAGGTTGCATTTTAACGTGTGGAGGCGTGTGAAGGGCATTATAGTCCATGAACAACATACCTAAAGAGCCAGAAAACTCCAAGTATGAGAACCTGGGAGTGGTCTTTTGGTTGAGTATGTGGGAAAAACGGGAGAAGGTGGTGAAATGCAGGGTCACTAACCGATCTCTGATCTCCGAGAATGGAGGCTGGGAATATGCAAGTTCCAGTCAGGATGTCAGAATGCAGCTTTGGCTGCTGGTTGTGGTAGCATTCCAGAGCCATAGCATAGATGATGATAAAGGAAGTCTGGGTCAACCTGGACTGTCGGTCCAACCACACATACAAGAGAACAGCTGTAGTTGCTCAGCATCACCAGAGCAACCTTCTTATCATTTAATTTTCTAAGAACTTCTGTCTAGAAGATAATTCAGAGCTCTATGGGCACAAACGTTCAAGTCAGTCTGCAGAGAAATTTGTGGATGTTTTAGGTTGCATATTAAGTGCTATAATGCAATTGTATGACACAGTTTCTGAAACCTCTTTCTCCACTCAACACCTCTAGCTCCACCCAGGGACCCACAGGAGACATCATTCAGTATTCCTTATGGATTTGGTCTTGCCACACTTCTTTATAGACTCATTATTCTTCTGTACACAGAATACCAGGCAGCTACTAGTGTTTAGCTGGAGTTGAAACCTCGTTGCATCCCTGTTTTAATCTTGTTAGTTTGCTGGGCCTTGATTATACTGAGAACTGGCAATATTGAAATTTTCGGGGTGTAAAACCAAGATCCAGGTAGAGAGATGTGGTAGAAGAGGAAGGCTGGAGAGATGAGGCAGAGGTGGTGGTCAGAGAGATTTGAAGGTTGACTTGACTCACCGTTACTGGCTTTGAAGATTGAGGTAAAGGGCCATGAAGGAAGGAACATGGGCAGCCTCTCAGAGCCAAGAATGACCCCCAGCTGGCAGTCACCAAGGAAATGGGGATCTCAGTCCTACAAAATCCAAATCTGGCCAACAGCCTGAATGAACTTGGAAGTGGATTCATCCCCAGAGTCTCCAGACAGGAATCAGCCTGCTGATACCTTGATACCAGCCTTTTGAGATCCTAAGCAGACAGCCACCTCACCCATGCTGTACCTGGACTTTGGGCCAGCAGAAACGCAGAGATAATAAATTTATGTCGATCTAAGACTCAAAGTGTGTGGTGATTTGTTACAGTAGCAATAGACAGCTAATGCACAATTTAACTGAAGCTCCCTAGGAAGTTTGTTCTGACTACCAAGTACCATAAGCAAACACCCTACCCCAGAACCTTCACCACCACAGGCAAGAGAACACTCACTGAACATCTGCGTTGGCAAAAAATTTAAGTTAACTCCAGGACAAAGTAAGGATTAATGTACACTGGAAGTTAGAGTACCAAAATCATGGGGCTATGGGAGCCGCCTCTGTAACTGAAACTTTATGGCATGTGAATACAGCTGCAACTTCCTGGTATAAAATTCCCAATGTCAGGTCTGAAGGGATGGGAAGCAGGAAACAAGAGGAAGTAGAAAACCTAATTAGTAAAAATAATCATGATAAAACCCATAGCTAATTTTCTGCTCTGTATAGCTGTGGATAATAAGGATAATATGCATAAAACTACAGATAATTCCCCACAGTCATGAGAATTATTCTGTAACAGGTGGCTCCCTGCCTGGGGGCAAAGAGGCATGGAGGGTGAGATGGGGTAGGAAGAGTTAAGAATAATAATTCCATGGCTCATTTCCACTAGCTAGATGGCTAGATTGCAAGAACTCCAGCTGGCTTCCTTCTCTTGCCCCTCGCCCACACTTCTAGCACTACCTGCTCCTGCAAGATCACTGATGGATAGAGGCTGATTGACTTCACCTTGATGCTGAAGTCAAATTCAGTAATGTCATAGTACATTTGTGTGGCCTGTGCAATGCTGCCATATCATTGTCATCATCATCATCATCACATTTATTGAACATTAACCACACGCCAGGTGCTTTGTGTATGTTTTGTTACTCTTTGCTCACAACACCACCCTATGAGCTAGGTTGTATTATTATCCCCATTTTACAGATGAGGAAACTGAGGTTCAGAAAAATTAAATAGCTTGCCCAAGGTCTCAAACTAGGAAGTCATATTTGACCCCTAGAAGTCTGATTTCAGAGCCCATATTCTTCATCACATGCTCTATTTTCTCCTTGTGCAGTTGCCCTGAATCCTCTGTAAAGGATCCTGGACCTGTTCTGCTTTTCACCTGACCCTAAGTTCCAGGCTGATAGAGGGGAAGAACTGTGAGTCTCAGGAAGGAAAAGTACCTTAGGCTCCTGTATTAGTCAGCCAAAGGGGTGCTAATGTGAAATACCAAAAATGGGTTGGTCTTTATAAAGGGTATTTATTTGGGGTAGAAGTCCACAGATACTAGGCCATAGAGCGTTAAGTTTCTTCTCTCACCACAGTCCATTGCCACGTGTTAGAGCAAGACAGCTGCCAGCGTTTGCCAGGGTTCAGGCTTCTGGGGTTCCTCTCTTCCTGGGGCTGCGTTTCTCTCTGGGCTTAGCTCCTGTTTCCTCCACAAGTTCAGCTGTAGATGATCGGGTGAACAGCTTGCTTCTCTTATCCTGGGGCCTTCTTTCCAACATCAAAACTGCTTCTCAAAAGACTGCTTCAACTCTGTTCTTTGCCTTGCCTTTTATATTTGATTCCCCACCTACCAAGGGGTGGGGCTCAACACCCTAATCATAACCTCATCATGCCCAGATTAACAGATCAGTTTACAAGCATGATCCAATTATATTTTTGGAATTCATAATTATATCAAAGTGGCCAATGGTTACACTCCACCCTCTGAATTCCAAAAATACATTACAATTTTCACAAAAAACTTAAATCAGTAACAATTCAAGTACAAAATCATATCATAATCAGTTTAAAGAAATACAGTTTGTCTTAGGGCAAAGTCGTGTCTGCTATAGACCTCTGAAATTTACAAAACCATTTAACTGCTTCCAATACACAAATGGAAAGACAAAGGATAAACATTTTCAATATCATAAGGAGAAATTAGGATATTAAACATGAGTCATGGATCCTCTACAGTTCAGTAAATCTGCAGGGCATTCTCCATTCGATTTCAAAGTCAGGGAGTCTTTTTTAAGATGGCTTTTTTTTCCCTTGGGGCCACAGGGGAACCCACCCTTTCCACAGGCTTGCCCAATGACCATTTTCTTGGTTCCACCCTCATCAAGCATCTGGGTGTTGACCAAGCTCCAGACATCACCCTCCAAGAGTATTGGGGTGATTGCCACACCTTACCCAATCTTTGGGTTAGAGTCTTAGCCCCCCTAGTACAGTGAGGTGAAGATAACATTCCCCCTAACCTTTGGCATACAGGCTCAACCCTCTCAGAGCAATGGGTTGACCACCTGGCCTTCTCTAATCCATGGGGGACAGGTACATCCTTCTCAGATCTATGGGGTGTTGACCTTAACAGCCCTAATCTTTGAGGAATGTGCTCCACCCTTTCTGCACCCTGGGGTGGCAAAACTCCCAGAACATCGGGTGGGGACATCCACCCTCTTCAACTGCTGGGGAAAACTCACCCTCTCTGTATATATGGGTGGGGCGCCTTTCTTGGCCCAAGGAGATGTCTTAATCCCAGATCTCTGCTTCCACGGTTTTCTTCTTAAAGCTGTTTCTCCTTCAATCACTCCTTTCCATGTCCTCTTTTGTCCAAGCTGACAGTGGTTTTGTTCATACAGCTCTCTCAAAAACTTTGCTGGTTTAGCATGCAGGAAGCAGGGGTCCAAGCCATCACACAGTAAGACTTTCCACAAGTCTTTCCTAGATAACTGCATCTTCAATTCTGAGTTACGAGTTCCAAGTTTAGTAAAATCTTCAAATAGGGCATTTTCATCTGGGAATTTGATTTCCAGAAACTTGGAAGTTCTGGAATCAGTTTCTGTTTTCTTTGTGCCCAAAAGTTCAGTCCTTGGTGTATTTCGCTCATCTAGTATTTTGCTATAAGCTGCAAGGAGAAGCCAAGCCACATTCTCTGAGTTTACCTTGGAAACTTTTTCAGCTAAATGCTTTGGTTCGCCATTTTCAAATTCTGTCTTCCATGTAACACCAGGAGTTAATCTTGCTAAGTTCTCTGCAACTTTAAAACATGGATCGCCTTTCCTCCAGTTTCCAATAAAAGTCTCATCATTTACTTCTAAGGAATCATAGAAAGTCTCTTTAGCGCCCATATTGCTATCAACAGTTTCTTCAAAGCAATCTTGGCCTTTTCCATCAAGCATTTCCCAATTCCTCCAAAAAATACCCCTTAGCCATTTATAAAACCGTTCCAACATTTTGGTAATTACAAAAGCAGTACCTTACTCCTCAGTACCAAATTCTGTATTAGTCAGCCAAAGGGGTGCTAATGTGAAATACCAAAAATGGGTTGGTCTTTATAAAGGGTAGTTATTTGGGGTAGAAGTCCACAGATACCAGGCCATAAAGCGTTAAGTTTCTTCTCTCACCACAGTCCATTGCCACGTGTTAGAGCAAGACAGCTGCCAGCGTCTGCCAGGGTTCAGGCTTCTGGGGTTCCTCTCTTCCCGGGGCTGCGTTTCTCTCTGGGCTTAGCTCCTGTTTCCTCCACAAGTTCAGCTGTAGATGATCGGGCGAACAGCTTGCTTCTCTTCTCCTGGGGCCTTCTTTCCAACATCAAAACTGCTTCTCAAAAGACTGCTTCAACTCTGTTCTTTGCCTTGCCTTTTATATTTGATTCCCCACCTACCAAGGGGTGGGGCTCAACACCCTAATCATAACCTAATCATGCCCAGATTAACAGATCAGTTTACAAGCATGATCCAATTATATTCTTGGAATTCATAATTACATCAAATTGGCCAATGGTTAAAGCTCCTTTGATGATCCTGAATCATAGCGTCCTCACCCGTGCCCCTGTCTGTATCAGCGGAGGGCCTGGATATCATTTTATTCTCAGGAGCAAACGTCTGATTCCCAGCATCCCAGGTCTGCTGTCAATCCTCCACTCTGAATTTGGGTTTCTGTCCAGACATCCCACATTCCTTCTGTAGTTTCCTTCTTTCCTCTTCACGAGGCTCTTCATAGAGGCTGCCTGGCAGTGTTGCCTCTGTCTACTGCCTGCAGGAGGACCCTTGGCCCAGTTCTCCTTCTCCTATGGACCACTGCCCTCCCTGCTGCCTCACCCAGCCGAGCCCAAGACCTTGGAAGCAGAACTTATGTTCAATTCTTGTGTTCTCATCGCTTGTTAAGAAGCAGGCTTTTCAACCTGCTAGACATTCTCATCATTCTGCCATAGTCTCTCACTGTGGTCATCTGGCCTCCCCAACCTGAAATCTTGGATGATTTTTTTACAAAATTAGATCCTAGGACAAATAGCCCTATTTTAAAACTAGCGCAGCTGCTTCTCCCCACTTCAGCTGCTTCCCCCTTCTTCAGCTGTATCTCTGGAAATGTTTTCACCCAGTTTCATCTATATCAACCACCTGGGGTTTCTCTACCTCACTCATACTTCCTCACCCATAGTGAGCATTTTATTTTTTTGTAACTGTACCTCATGTCCCAGGAGTGGTTCCACTGCCCTGGATCCGTGCTTCACCATTTCCTTTTTAACCGAATCTGGGACTTTAAAACAACCATTTGTAGAAAGAAAGAAAGAAAGAAAGAAAAGAAAGGAAGGAAGAAAGGAAGGAAGGAAGGAAGCAAGCAAGGAAGGAAGGAAGGAAGGAAGGAAGGAAGAAATGCTTATGGTAAAAAGTTAAAGCAGGGCAAAAGGGTTTTAATGAATAGCATGCTTCATACTCCATTTGGCCAACTTAGCCCTATTACCTCTTCCTGCCCTGGCTATCTAGAAATTTTCTGTGCGGATATGCAATCAAAAGTATTTGTGGGTGTGGGCATGTGTGAAAAATATATATACAGTGGTGGTTTGAAGTTGTGTGTACCCCAGAAAAACATGTTCTTAAATTTAATCCATTCCTGTGGGTGTGGACCCATTGTAAGCAGGACCTTCTGATAAGACTACTTCAGTTAAGATGTGGTCCACCTCAGTCAGGATAGATCATAATTCTATTACTGGAGTCCTTTATAAGAGAATAAATTTCAGACAGAGAGAGAGAAAGCCACAGGAAGTAAGAAGCTGAAATCAATGAAACCAGGAAGAGAAGGGAGAGACCAGGAGATGCCTCCATGTGCCTTGCCATGTGACAGAGGAGCCAAGCGTTGCTGGCAGTCAGGCCCCGAATGCCACAGTCTTCAGGGAGAAAGCATCATCTTGATCCTGCCTTGGTTTGGATTTTCATTTAGGCTCAGAACTGTCAGCTAGTAAATTCTCATTGTTTAAGCCAGCCCAGTTCATCATATTTGCTTAAGCAGCCTAGGAATCTAAACACTTTTATATTATTGTAAATAAATGAATACTATTATGTACAGTGCGTAATATTTTATATAGTTTGCACTTTGTGTTGGAGATATAATCTTATCAGCATATGCAGAAGACTCTACTCATTCTTTTTAACAGCAGATGATAAACCATTATTTATTTACCTGTTCCCTAATTCATCCAACCAATCCATATTACTGAGCATTTTAGTTGCTTCTTGGTTTGTTTGTTTTTTTTGCTACTGCTAGCAATATTTTAATGAATATATATGTGTGTGTGTATTCATGGGCATATATAAATAATGTCCCTATTTAAACAGTCTTTTCTATACTTTCTCTAGTCCCTTAATCTGCTTTTTTCCTTTTAAATTATTATCAATGGATGTAATTATAATCTCTATTTTAAAATTTATTTATTTATACTTTTTCCCACTAAACTGCAATCTCCTTAAGGACTTTATTTTTCTGTTCACTAATATATTCCTGGCACCTAAAACAGTGTGTGGAACATAGTAAATACTCAATACTTTGGGAATAAATAAATCAATGAAGAAAGAGACATTTTTTTGTACATTGCTGAGCATATACTTGTGGGATAAAGTCTTCAAAGTGTAGATGTGAATTTAAAATCTTGACTAGTATTGCCAATGTCCCTTAAGAGAGGTTGCACCCATGTAAGGTCCACCAACAATGCTTGAGAAGGCGTGTCTTCAGCCACCCTCCCCAACCCTGGTATATGAAACTTCATGATCTTTGCCAGTCTTCTAAGCAGTTCTTTGTCTACTCTCATGGGGTCAGGGGTCTTTTTCCCACCCCCTGGATTAGCCCTCACCTTTAGAGTTCTGTTGGGCAGGTCCCTGACCCTACAATATACCCTGACTGCACTTTACAGCTGGGTTAATGACTTCCCCACAGATGCTCCTTGGCCATCCTTGCTCACACTAGTGACACCATCACCCTCAGAACTACAAACTCAGGGAAGATGTCCACATGGGGCTGGATGCAAACTCTGGCCTTTGAGGCACAGAACCCCAAGTTCCCTTCTTTGCAGAGCTTGGTCTAAAAGGATGTGAGTGTGTGTGTTCTCCATGGTTATTGTTCAAGTCCCAGGGTGTCGCTGGAGGTTGGCCAGAGCAGGTATCCTGCTTGCCCACGTCTGATTTTAACACTAATGGAAAATGCTACCTTGCTGCTGTTCTTGAGTCTTTTAATTGGGTTGAGGATTTTTCATATATGTGTATTTCTTTTTAAATAAATTGCTTACCCCCAAGCCTCCCCCTTCACAGCCCTTAACAAGAAGGAATATGGAATGCCCCCAGTAATTGAGAGCATTGGAAATGATGAAGGAAATGTATTCTCTAATGGGAACACTGCTGCACTTTTTTTTTTTTTTTGCTGTAATTTCTTGAAGAAACTAAATTCAGTAACCACACAAGGGTTTATGCCCTACGTAATAGATAATTAACATAGAGACCACTAATCCCAGGAAGAGATGCAGGTTGAAAATATAAAATGCTGTATATTCCTCTCAACTTGAAGGGCTATATTCCAAAAAAGTATGTTTTTCTTTTTGTGTTTGTGTGTGTGTAATTTCTATTTACAAATACTCTATACCTATATTCCCAAAAAGTTTCTTTGCAAGAGAATTTGATGTTAAAAATGTTTTAATACTAAGATAACGCTATGATTCAGAGATAGAGACATGTTGCAACTACCAAGTCCTTATAACTATATATTGTATATATATGAAAAAAAGGGTAACTACAACATATTACATGATAAGAATATTAAAGATTCTGCACATTTTACATTAGGAATAATGGCCAAGTGTATAATGGACTTCCATTAACCTGGAAGAAATTTTCCCCATTTCCCTCCCCCTCAGTGTTAATAAGATGCTTGTAAATTTGCTACACTTTGTAGGAAAAACATTCTCAACCATCTGTGGAAAAGAATAATACTTTTCTCTTCCCCAGCCCATCCTCTACCAGTATCTTTGCAAAGTAAAGAATGAATTACTAGAAACACAAAATAAAATTAAAAAGGCAAATTATGCCCATATTTGTAGTTATTAGATGAAACAGACACAAAATTCCTTTCAAGCTGCTCTGCGAGTTTCTAAAAGCTTCCACTCAATGTCTATTCTTATTTCCAGCAGACAGAAAGCAAACCTTCATGGATCGGTCCTCATCCATTGACCACAAGAGAAAAGTGTTCTCCCAAGAGTCGTATTCGTTTTCTATGGCTTGTTTCCTTGTCCATATATTCAATTCCTTTCAGATATTTTTATGACATTTTGGCTCTGATCTTTGGGATGCTATTGAAATCCTTCTTCTACTCCTCCTAAAAATGCAAAGTAAGTTATGATGGAAAAAACTTGGGGTAACCTTCATTTAATCCAATAGCAGAGCTGAGTTGGGAAATGCCTTTTACCAATTTTGACTGTTCTCATCACCTGGGGTCATCCCTGAAAATCATTTCTAAGGCTCAGGGTTATTTTAATTTAATTTCCTTTATTTCTCCTAAAGATGAATTGCAAAAATCCTGCTCCTCCTCTCCCACTCTCTTTACTTCCATTTTTTCCCCTTCCCAATACTTTATTTCCCATTTTTGCTGATGCTGCACAAGAAAATTAATTTAAAAATGACTACACGATGAACACCAAAATCTCCTAGTGGAGAAAAATTTAAACAGATGCAAACTACTTTTACTAGAATCTAAGTAAAGGAACTCATGACGAATGAAAATTCATTTTAGGCACAAGAATGTTTTAGCTAAATTTACAGAAGATAGATTTTTAGTGAACTATAACAAAAAAAAATCTCATGTTCAAATACCTCCCCAAAGCTTTGAGTGGTAGCATCAGGTAGGACCAGGAACAGCTGCACTGGCTGGAAAGGTCTTGGGTCTGAAACTTTTTGCCAAATCTTATACAGATAGTTAAAAGTTGACCTATAAGCTCCTTGCAGCCAGAGCCAGCAGTAAGTTCCCCCTTGGAGAGGAGCAGTAGGAAGCTTTATTGGAGGATCAAAGCACCCTTGCTCTGAGAATAGCTGTGGCCTGGACTATCTGTGTGAACTTTAGCACATCACTTAATTTGGGGCTTCTAACTCGCCATTTGTTAAATAAAGACAGTAAAACCTTTCAGGGAAGGAGTGAAGATCAAATGAAGAAGTATGGCTGAGATTTAAAAGCAAAGTCACCTCCCTGCAATGAAACAGTCACAAGTGACAAATGATTTAATGAGTATTTAATCTGAGCTTTGCATTGAGCATATGCTGCTGGCCAAGCTTTGTTCTAAGTGCTTTGCAAGAATTAACTCTATCATTCTCAGAACCGTATGATGAGACTGGTATGCTTTTCATTCCCATCTCATGCTCGAGCAAACTAAAGCACCAATAGGCAAAACCATTCTTCCTAAGCTATGCCTAGTCCTGGTGCTTTATATGTCTAATTTATCTCAGGCACCCTGACATCGTTATTAACTTGTTGGCAAGTTCTAGCATTTTTACCTCCAGAATATTTTTCAAATCTATCCCTTGATGCATACCTATTCCCACTGCTTTAATTCATATAATTCACTCATTTATCACTAAATAATAATTCACTAATAACTAATTAGCAGGCATTTGCTAAATTTTAGGGTAGCACAGTGAATAAAACATTTTCCCCACCATAATGGTGTTTCTTTTCTCACGAGAAGAGAACATTGACCACACAGGTACAGAGAATAACTATTTATGACTGTGACTGGTACTGTGAAGGCAAATGCCACTATCATGTTGTGCCTAGACTTCTGTAACAGCCTCCTGACTTGACTACCTGCCTCCAGTGTTGCTCCATTCTAATTCATCCTTCACTAGACACGAGCTTGATCTATCCCAAAGCAAACTGGACTACTTAAGTCTCTTGCTTATAATTCTTCCATGTCCCCTCATCACCCACAAGGTTATATCTAGGCCTCTTGGGGACCTGGCCCCTACCTCCCTCTCCAGGTACTTTTCTTCATATTCTTTGCCTTCAGTTTTCTTGCTTTGGTATTCAAAACTGCCCATAGTCTCCTCTGCCCACACCGTAATGTCTCATGGTTCTGGGCCTTAATTCAGATTGTCCTCTTTGCCTGACTGCCTTCAGCCCTTTATGCCCTCTTATACACCTTTAAAGAATCACCTCCTCTGGAAGGCTACTCTGCCACCACTTAAGATGAATTAAAAGCATACCACATTGGTGTTCAATCCTCGATCAAGTACTCTGTCTTTTTCATCCCTGAATAGACATGCCAAAGGCAGTGCCTAGTGCATCATTGGCACTGAGAAAATGCGTGCAGAAACAAACGCACCAGGAAATTTAGCATGTTCCATCCTCTCTGCCCAAGCTTGTGGTCCCTCCCTTATTTTCCTCCCACCTGCCTGCTGGAAGAGGAGGTTTATAGTTACATCTTAGTATGTCTAACCAATATTTCATCCAATGACCCTTATCAGTCACTTGCTGAGTTCTTGTTTCACCCCAGATCAGGCACCTCATGCGTGCAGTTTGGGAGAAACTCATGGCCCTAATTATACCTGTGATCCATACACCTAATTATAACTGTGATCCATACCCTCACAGGCATAGGAGTAAAAGAAAGCATTAAGATGATTCTGCAATCAGATTACATTCTATCTTCTTTTCTAGATAATAGGCTGGAAGCGGGGATAGAATACCATAACACACAACAATTTTATTATGTTTTGTGACATATTAGAACCAGAATTCAGATAGTCTATTGATAGATACCTAACAAGGTGATTCTCTTAAACTCCTGATTAAACAGGGTATGTTCTCTTTGATCAATGTATTAGTAAAGGCCCAGAAGCAATAACCAGCAAAAATAATGACTGAAATATAGTTTCCACCCACAAATAGGAAAATAGGAAATATGGTAAGAAAATAAATTGGAGTTAGATTTTTGGAAACTGAAACCAACCCTAACCCATTTGGTCAGTTTTGTTTCCTTTAAGGTCACATTCCCATGAAAAAAAAAAAATCAGCATTTTTAAAGCCTAATTTGGGCTTCCAAGGATGTTATGGTTCCTAAAATTGCCAAGAGATTAGTTGTTGCATATGCAATAAAAATTAATGTAAGTTTTTACTTACACGAATGCAGATTAATATTGAAAGCTTAAAGAGAAACAACATCATTGTGCTTTTCCGCCACTGTCTGTGAACACAGAAATTGAGAACCTTTTCTGCTAGTTTTAGAAATGTCTCATTGGGAAGACAATAAAACCAAAGACAGAATTATATAGTATTTTTTAAGTTAAAATTGTGAGCTATGGGTTCTTATTTTAAGAAGAAGAAATACCCAGCCTTCGAAGTACACTGATAAGAGAATCATTCCCTGAGAAATTGGTTGCCTCAGTCCTTCTGTACTCTGCAATAAAATGCAGCACAAGCAAATAAGCATTTATTTATTGCTGCGTAAAACTTTGGCTGAACAGGCAGAGAGAGGAAGTCTGCTTTCGATTTCACCCATCTGGAACTATTACAACTCAAAGCTAAGAACTTTCCAATTTTCTTGCAGGATAAGTAGTATGTTTTCCCCTTAACACTTCACTCCCTAGGCCAGAGGGGATGTCACAGAAGTGACATTTGTCAAAGGTAAATTCTCACATAACAGTATCATTTCTCAAGAACTTTCAAAAATTAATTGTTTCAAAGGTGAAATTCCAACATGTTTTAAATTAGAGAAATTATTTGCAAGTTATCATTGCTCTGTTTTGTAACCCCTCATGAATGAAAAGCATAGCTCTTTTATTTCTATTTCCACAGAAAATGATTTTTTCTTGAAAAGATGAGCATCACTTTTTCTCAAGAATATCTGGGTAAGGAGAATTGCCCCAAGATATGGGATCAGCCCTATGAAGAATTGCTTGACATTTCGCAAGTTGCTTAACTCCTTTAGAGCTTGTTTTCCTCCCCCTGTAAAATAATACTGATCACCTACCATCTCAGGGACCTAGAGAAAACCCTGGACTTCAGAAGCGTGCCAGTGCTTGGCATGAAAGTGTCATATAAATTCCAGGCAGCAGTATGGTCTGTGCCAATATCCCACAATAGACTAACATCTCGAGGGGCAGTCCCCTCTTAGCACCTCAGCCATCCCCACTGGGCCATGTCCAACTTAAATTACTATTCAACAAGTTCCAACTCTCTTATTTGTCTTCTTTGTGTTTGTTTTCATTTTTGCCCCTTTACTCTTAATATCTCTATTTTGTTTTTCTAAAACATTTGGATTTTGGGGGAGCTTAGAAAATATGAAAATTGTTATAAGATCCTTGAACACTCTTTGGAAAAATTCACTCAGAAATAATAAAGATAAATAATAATAAGTGCATAATAAGTTCCCCAAACCGATGAAGTCCTTTTGCTATTTCCAGGCACTGGCTCAAAATGAAGTGAAATTTCTCAATTTTTCTTTTTTACCCCCATCTTCAATCTATTTTGATCTTGGAGGAAAGGAAATATAATTAATTCCCCATGACATTTTAATCATCAATTTAGGCAATCCTAGTTTTGCATTGAGGAGAATTGAGAAATGAATTTTATTCAAGAGATAATGGACAGAGTTCATCCAACGAGAACTAAGAAATAAACAGCAACAAAGATGTTCAAGGTAAAATTATCTAAGTCCCATCCCAGGACAGCTAACTCAAAGAGGTAATCATCTATCTATTGTCTTCAGCTGTGATTAGAGGTAATGTCACTTAAAATAAGAGGACTTTGGTCTTTTGTTCAGTGTTAACAATCCTATTTATTATTTTATGGTTTGGGATGTCCTTGATGTTTTCTGTTCAGAGATATCTGTTTTAAAAAGCTTTTGCCCCTCTTGATCTTCCTAAGCTAAAGTCAATAGTAACTTGGTTATCATAATGGTAGATATAGTACACATTCAAGATGTTTCTACGTCGATTACATTCAATTCTGGATTCCATTTGTAGACTTCCAGAAGTAGAATGAATTACAGAGCAGGTACTTGTGACAATAGTCTGAGATGGGGGCTAAAGTACTTATTTGACCAGAGGCAAAAGGGTATGACTACATGACAATAGCTTTAATGAGACTGTGTTTACTTGTGTCCAGTTGAGGTCTTTGGGACCTTATTTTCCTATTGAAACAGGAAAAATGAAGAAAGCAAAACTGTGAGATGTTTTTAATGGATGTCAAGAAGTGCATAATTGAAAATAAAATAGAGATATATTTGATATTGAAAAAAAATCACAAATAGAAAAGAGAGTACAGCAGTGGAAGGGTCCTTTGCAAAGAATCTCAGAGGGAAATCTCAGGACGTTGCAAATTAAGAGCTTAGTAATAGAGAATGTGCCTTATCATAGACACATTCCAGAAATACAAACTGGTCACAACGGTGATGGAAGCTGTAAAATAGGGGGAGAGGGTGTGGAGGAAGCTAAGAAACCAGCATGGATTTAGCATAGTGTGAGACGAAAGGAATGAAAAGACAAGAGGTAGCCATATCCTTCAGATGAGAAATGGGCTAGAGAACTTTAAAAAAATTCCAAGAGCCCTGAAGAATAAGGGAACCCAAAATAATACAGGAGCCAAAGAAGTGGGAAGCATGGACAATCAGAGGAAAAACTGGCCTGTGAGGTCCTTCTGATCAGGTCCAAATAAGGAGAACTGAAGTACCCCACCTGACAGCCAACACTAACTACCAGACACGTCAGGAAGCCACCTTGGACCTTCCAACTCAGCCCATCCTGCCATTCGACCATGTCATTTTGTGCTTAACAAGAGCATTTTTTATTTTGTTTTACATTTGTAGTCAGTATTTTTGTTGAAAATATACATAAATTTCAAAGATTATAATTTGTCACCAAAGATATTGATTTACCTTTTTCCAGCTAGCAAAGCAGGTTGGATATCAAGGAATGTACTAAATTTCTTTTATAATAATTGCCTAGGCTTTGGAAACTCCAAAGATTCAGATTCAGTAGGACATTTCAAAACCAGGGCATAAAGGAATGTGTTTTTCTAGAAATCATAGTAAAAGTTCTGAACTATTTAATGAAGCTATCTCCATGTTTTTTTAAAAAAACAAAACAAAGCAAAAAAACAAAAAGCAAAAACAAAACAAGTCGTATGAAATAATGAACAAATGCTTCCATTACAAAGGCTGGGATAGATGGGAGCATGTTATAACATAGGACATTGATTAATGACCACTTATTCATACCTCTTTAAAAGTATACAAATCAAGTTTATGTGAAGGATGCATAAGTACAGCTTCTTTTCTATTCATTTAAACTGTTGAGCTGTTTAAGTCAGCTTGAAGAATCATTATTTTCTTTGTGACATGGGAATTATGGTTCTCATATTACACAAGACTTTTGCCATGACAACCCAATAGTCACAGAAAGAAAGAAATCCAATCTTAAGCTACCATAAAATAGTCAACCTAGTATTGCAGAGCCCTCACAGACAAAATGGGGAACAGCAGCCGAAATGGTAATGCAGGAGGGGAGGATGTCCAAGGCAAAGGCTGGAAGAGCAAGACTGGCCCCCAAAGATACAAATCAAGATTTTTTTCACAGAGTAGCCATTAATAATCAGTTAGCTGCACCAGTTCAGTTATAAAATATGCCATTTTACTCCTTCTTCCAACTTTTTCTTCTTTCTTTTTAATATCTTGCACCATTTCCAGCAGCCCCTTCAGTACCCCTCACAGAAAAAGAAAAAAATCTTTTTTTCCCTTAAAATTACTATAGAAAAATCTTACCCTAATGTTTTTAACAAACAACTTCAATTCAAAAAAGAATAAAGCCACTCACAATGATCAATAGCTACCCTTAGATGCTCCACTTTTTTTCTAATATTGGACCAACTGTGCAATTTGGCACCAGTAAATAAGATTCAAATTACTGCCTTCCTTTTAATAGAGTAGGCTATAAAAACTTCTCTAACTACTGCTGCCATGGAGGATTTGTCTGCATAGTTGAAGGGGAGAGCCAGGAAAAACAGTTGTCTTTACCCAAGTACATAAGTCCATCTAGTAGTGGAATAAGCCAGGGATATCTAAGTGAGCTTTGGGTTTTGTACTCAGCTTAAATGCAATCCTTTTCTTGAACTTCTCAATGCCTTTTCTTAAAGGTATTTAAAGCTGAATGTATCTGAAGAAAGGTTTCTGCAAACAAAGCTGAGGACACTGAAGCCTCAAACCATTGTAAATGGGATCAGTAGGTTGCTCTTGAACCCATTGTGCACTAGTAGCCAGTCAGTTAACTCCACTCTCCCACACATGTCAGTGAGTACTTAGAATAATAGCTGTATCTCGGAGGGGTTAGTAAGTGGCTAGAAATCACATAGCTAGTGAATGGACCAGCAGGCTGAGGAGTAGAACCTAGTCCACTGCCAGAGCCTTTTCCTCTCTGCCATGCTGCTTTTCTACGTGCAGGACACTGTTTCTGGTCTTTTTTTTTTTTTTTTACCGGGAGGTACCGGTGATTGAACCCCGGTCTCTCCATATGGTAGACGGATGCCGAACCTCTTGAGCCACATCCGTTTCCCTGTTTCTGGTCTTTACAGCAAGTTTAAACTATGAGATAGCTGACCGCTCTGAAGGAGTTCTACGCTTGTGCAGGAGACAAGATATAAACACATATTGATTAAATAACAATAAAATATTGAAACACTCCAAAATATGACAAGACAGCAGGAGTATCTTCAACATCAAAATTTCACAGAAAGCGGAGTCAGTGTAGTTTGGTGATTGAGCACCTGCTTTGCATGTACGAGGTCCTGGGTTCAATACCCGGTTCCTCCTAAAAATAGAAGAAGAAAAAAAAGAAACCAGTAAAAAAAATGCCACAGAAAAATTCTTACAGTAGAAAATTCTCTGGAGGTGATAAGTTGAACAGTTTAACTCCTTACCATTCTTTCACTTAGGAGAACATGAAAGAGAAGAGTAAGTTGGGACTGGACATAGGAGGGCCTTGAAATATCACCTCGGAACTGTATTTTCTGATCAGAGCCTCCTGCTACCCAAGGAAACACGTACTCTTCTTCCAACACCTCTGAACATTTTCCATTGCCTGTTTTAAGGTCCAGGTTTGCTCTGCATTTTAAGGTGATTTTTTTACTAAGTGGATAAATACAGACTGAATAAGAAGGCTAGGAAGCACTTACTCACTGACTTAAAACAAACAAACAAACATATATTTTAATCTTGCTTCTTGGAACCCCCAACTCTTTTATTTCCCCCTGTTGATGACTCCTAGGTAGAAAAGGCTAGGCCATTTGCAAGCTGGGTAGGATAATGTTTCCCTTGGAGAGAGCCTCTGGGCATCCATTGGGTTATATCCAGAAACCTATTTTGTGTCTAATTTCACTAGTTAGAACAGTAGCTCTTTGGTGCTGAAGTTCCAAGCACACACAACAATTTACATTATATTTTAATTTGGAGCTTGTTAAACAAACAACAGAAATGGTCGTTTCCTTTTTAGAAACTGTGTTAAAGTTCATGAGCTTCTAATTTATGAACAGGGCTGCTTGGGCCATATGGTCATCCCTCTCATGCTGAAGCTCTTTTGTGATAAATTATTTTATCCACATATTTACTGCTTCACTCTTTTACATAACCGTAAGAATTCCAGATACAATTGATTGAAATTGCAAGTTGCTCTGAAGGCCTCCAGGTACCCTCCTAAATTTGTGAAATAAAAATAGCATTGAGCACTGGGATGGATGTCAGGCACAAGAAGAAAAGGTCTTTTCATATCCATATTAACTGGAAATTTTTCTTTTTCTTTTGATTAAAATAGGCACAATGGTGTACCTTTCTGTAAGCAAAAGTCAGAAAATGGAAAGCAATTTTACATTGCATTTTCTTGCTTATTTTAGTTATAGAAATAACAATTGCTGAATGTTACGGAGCTGATGAAAAGTGTCACCAAATAGCCATGCATTGGGCCTACAATGTTTGCACCTTTCATAGTCTGGCTTTTATTAAATGTTTGTTTTGCTTTTATTCTCTAGCTTGCACTGGGGATACAATAAGACAATTTTATTAAACTGGCTTCTGTTTAAGTCTAAAGAAATAATGGAATGCATTATTTAAAGGAGTACTTTACATGAAAAGAAATGGGGGAAATATCTTTCAGGCTTTGGTTGAAACAAAGAAAAGCTTTGTTTTCCCTGAGTAGTGAACAAGATTTTAATTTATTGATACTGTGGGTTCTATAACTGATGGTTTTCACCTCTTTGCCTTTGCCTTTGGGAAGTTCAGAATTAAGTCTAAACCTTAAGGGATACATTTATTTGTAATAACTTAAGCCCTAGTTTCATTTGCTGTCCTACTTTTTTATTCCATAAAGTATTGGTTTTTAAAATATGAAATCTCCTACCATAGTCTTTTTTATGCAACCAAATCTAAAATATAGGAAAGAGAAATTGCACTATGTACACCTGTGGGTGTCCCTTCTCTTCCTATGCCCCTGACAATAGCCTCTAGCTCTTCTCTAGAGAATTTGGCGGGGAGGGGGCATACTTCTGGGGCATTTACCTATAACATTCTACTAATGCTTAGAAACTCTTGCTCCCTTTACCTCCATCTTCGTTATTAGCATGGTGGGTGGTTGGGACAAACCTTCAGGCTTTGTTGTTCTTTTTTATACAAATAATCAAATCTCAGTCAATGGTAACCCATTTTTGTATCTTGAGAATGCTGCAGACTTAGCTGTCAACGGCTTTCTTGGCTCTCCTTCCCTGGTCTTATTATAGCTGTTCCACAAGGGCAAGAGATGGACTTTAGTCGCAGTGCTCTGGCCCTGGCTTCCCTTATATGTCTGGCTTATTTCACTTAACATGATGTCCTGGGGCAATAACTGGTATTTTATACAGTACCTAAAACCAAACACACTGTGCCACTTCAGAGGTTAATTTCCTTCTGAAGCAGCATACATCCTCCCAAATAATCCAGGGACGTGAAAAATTCAGATGTACTCTACCGTGAAAATTTTGGTGCTAATTTTTATGAACGAATAACCATGACCTTATTATGCTAAGAAAGCATTTGTCCCTACCCTGCCTGAGTTACATTATACATTACAAAGATTTCCACATTGATTAATAATGCCTGACATCCTCCCTTCCCTGCAAAACGTCATCTCTCTAGTCGATAGCACTTCCATAGACCAAGAGAGATAAGAGGTTTATGGCTCACCTCACCACAACTATTGATATAGACTGAGTGACTTCTAAGAAGTAAAAATGACAGCTGCAAAACTGATTTAATAACACTGTGCTATCAACTTAGGAAATTTATGACATCAATTTTTTTTTATTAGAGAAGTTATGAGTTTACAAAATCATGCCTAAAATACAGGATTCGCCTATACCACCGACCACCAACTCCTTGCATTGGTGTGGAACATTTGTCACTATTTATGATAGCTCTTTTAAAATAATTGTGCTATTGTTTTTTAACAGCAGTTATTTTTGTTACAAAAGATGAAGAAAGATTATTAAAATTGTTCTGTCATCCATTATTTACATTATGTGGATTTTCTCCTATTATTACCACCAGTATTAGTATCATTCATTTGTTAGAATTCATGAAAGAACATTCTTCTAGTTGTACTATTAACTATAGTCCATCATCTACAATAAGGTTCACTGTGTTGTACAGTCCTATGTTTTAACTTTTAATTTGTATTCTAGTAATATATATCCTAAAGTTTTTTTCTTTCAACCACTTTCACCTACATATGTCAGTGCTGTTGATTATAGTCACAATAATGTGCTACCATAACCACCATCCATTCCCAAACCTTTACCACTAGCCTAAGTAGAAATTCTGTGGAAATTGAGCAAGTCCCCATTCTCTAACCCCAACCTATCTCCTAGTAATCTATATTATAGATTCTAACTCTGAGATTTTGCTTATTATAATTAGATCATAACAGTGAAATCACACAATATTTGTCCTGTTGTGTCTGGCTTATTTCACTTAACATGATGTCCTCAAGATTCTTCCATGTTGTCGCACACATCAGGACTTCATTCCATTTTGCTACTGAATAGTATTCTACACCCTGTATATACCACATTTTGATTATCCATCAGTTGAAGGACACTTGGGTTGCTTCCATCTTTTGGCAATTGTGAATAATGCTATGAACGCTGATGTGCAAATATATGTCCAAGACCCTAATTTCAGTTCTTCTAGGTATATACCTAGTAGCAAGATTGCCAGATCATATGGTAATTCTTTATTTGGCTTCCTAAGGAACTGCCAAACTGTCATCCACAGTGGCTGCACCATTTTATATTCCTACCGGCAAAGAATGATTATGCCTATTTCTTCACATTCTCTCTAACACTTGTAGTTTTCTGCTTTTTTAGCCGTGGCCATTTAGAAGATGTGAAATGATATATCAATGTGGTTTTGATTTGCATTTCCCTAATAGCTAATGATGTTGAGCATTTCATGTGCTTTTTAGCCATTTATACTTCTTTGAAGAAATAAACATTTCTTTATTTAAACATTCAAGTCTTTTGCTCATTTTTTAATTGGGTTGTTTGTATGACATCAATTTATATCAAAGTAGCTTACAATATTAAGACTGGTTGGTTGTTTAATCACCATTGTTTTGAGAAATAATGAACCAAAAGCACACTTGGGAGAAGCGAATTGCGTGAAGCTAAAAGGGAGACATCACTTACCTCACATTCATAAAACTTTAGTTATATTGAAATTTTGTCCCTGCCTTTTAAAAACAAGTATTTGAAATTCTCACAAAGTGACCTAAAAGGCTAAACTTCTGATGGGATAATAGGGTGAGAGCTTCCAGTGAGATGTAGCCAAGAGCATGCTCAGGAAATTAATTTGACTATGAGGTGCCTGAGAGCTTATGTCTATCAACAGTTTAAAATATTACAAAATCCACTCTTACAACTGCTTTTAATCCTTGATTGTTGAGCCACAAATTTCTCATTAACAAAATGTATCTTTAAGATGCTACCAAACATACGTATATTTGTACTACTTTGGAAATTTATTATGTATATTAGAAGACATACACAAAAATAGAAATTTTTAAAGTGTGAAATAAAGATGAAATATAAACAATATTATGTAAATCATTTTACTATGTTTAATGGTGTAAAAACAATTCACTCTCTTTAAAATATTATTAATAATTGACTTAGTTTGTATAGAATTGGCTGCCCTGCAGTAACAATACTCAATTCTCATTTCCTTAGCTCAATAAAGGTCTGTTTCTTACAATGAGTCCAGTATGGGTCGTGTTTTCGTTGGTAATTTTCTCTCATGTAACTACAGGGTGAGTCCATCTTGTGATGCTGCAACATGTGGCCTCTACAGTCATATAAAAAAAGGGAAAGGAAATCTGGGAGATTGCATAGGAAGTTTCAAGGGCTCGGCTTAGAAGTGGTATACAGTCTTCAACTACATTTCATGGATCAAATGGCCCTGGTCTTACTGCAAGTTAGGCTGGGAAATGGAGTCTTTCTGTGTGTCCAGGGAAAGGATATGATATGAAACCTTAGCGCTGTTTTTGCCGTAATAATATGTATTATTATTAATGTATTTTGATTAATTTAGTGAAAACAACATAAATTCATAAGCTTAATATTTTATGAAATACTGGTTTTACACATTATGGTACAGAAATTCAAAGATATGGTTTGAAATTTGTTTATTTCAAAACTAGCTTTAAGGCTATTATTGCTTAAAAAAGTTACTTCACAAAGATAAGGTAGTTCCAAATGGGAGAAGAGAATTTGAAAGGATATGCATTTTTCCAGCCTACCCACCAATACACACAGGATTTTATAGAAACTATACTAGTAAATTGTACCTTAACTTACAAAAATTAGGTGTTTATAAGAATGTATTGGAAGCTATTATATATCTCATATTTTTAACAAGTAGGTTCAAGGCTTTCAAAAATACTCCATTAGATATATATTTTGATTGATTAGAAAATGATTTCTTTTGAAGATATTTCATAGGTATCACACATAGTTTTCATCAAGAACATCATATTATAAAAAATATATTTCTAAGCAGTTATTTTCACACTGCTTTTTCCATGTATTAAATTTATTTTGAAAAGTAATTACCTCACATTTTATAAATGTCACCATTTAGAAGGCACAGATTGGTGTTTAATTTTTGCAATATCTTCTAATAGTCTACTAACTATGAACTGATTTGAAAAAATCAGGAAATATTGATGATATCTTTTGTATTAGAATAACGTATAACTAACTTTTAAGTTCTTTAATACCAAGTAGCCAAGATTGCTCTGGGCACTTTCTATTTTATGACAAGTTTTATAAAGATTTAACTATGTTTTCAAATGTCTTATTTTAGCATCCTCTCACACTCTGGCAGTTTCTGATTTTTTGCTACAAAGATTTGCTCGTGACTAATGCAGGTGGACTTTACTAGTGCTTCTACAACTGTCAACATGCCCCAGAATTCTTTTAATTTTCCAGTCAAAACAGCCACAGCTTTATGTTATCAATGGAAAAACATAAAAGGGTTTTGAGCAAAAAAAACGTGTTTTTTTTTATTGAAGTAATTCAATATTTAGAATATATCATGTCTAATATGGCTTTCCTTTCATGTCTGACAAAATCAGGTTCTTCATGTCCAGCTGATAGAAGTGTTAACTGGAAAACATAGCAAGCTGAGATATGTTAAAAACTTCTGTCCTTTCATCACACTTTAGAACAATTTCCATCACTACCTACTTCATTCTCATTCTTCTTTTGTATGTTTTATGGGCCGTACAACTCTTTTGCCTGACAAAGGAATGCCTTTTAGCTTCTGTCCATGTGACTTTCTATTACTTACCACCACCATTTTTCTGTAGCAGGCAAAATAAGTGTTTTCCTAATATTTCAGTCTTTTGCTACTAAGAAATCTCAAAACGGGTTTCTAAACATGTATTTTACCTTGAGGGAACTTTTGAAAAGTATTTGTTTTGGTACCAAATATCTTAAAGCAATAGAAAACTTAAATAACTATGCTTTAGTCATGATGGCTTCCTACTATCATTTGCTTATACTGTACAAAATCACAATATATACTTAGGAGGGGTTCATAATTAATTAAAGTGGATATAAATCCATATTTTGATAGCCTATCTTGGAAATTTAAATATTTCAAGTAAACATCTTATTTTTACTCTGTAGCATGACTGATAAAGAGCTTGTTCTAATAGATTGGTTGGCATTTCCGTGTTCTCAGAGTTTATCGTCCTTGTATTGTTAACATTATCTTCAACCTGTGATTTCTTAATAGAAAAGTTTTATGCCACTTACTCATTCCATTAGCATTAGATTGCTTAAAAGTAGGTAGTATAATCCTGAATTTACTTAAGGGGGCATAAGTAAACTACAAACAATTGCAATACACTAAGAAAGAATATGAGTGAGGGCCCCGCTGCCAGTCTCCTCCTCATTGTGGACCTCTCGCGCCTCCCTCCAGACCTCTTAGGAACAGTAGGTAATGGATGTGTAACCTCAGCGGAGCCTCCCATGTCCACCTAGATTTCAAATATTTGCATAATGATTTGTAAAATATTTGTGAAATAATTTCACAAATAAGTACAAATGGAAGTTCTAATATTTTCTTGCTTCAACCCAATGGAGCATCAGAAGCAGTCCCTCAGGTGCACACCCCATGTTGGAGGAATCTGCTTTAGGGCCTAGCACACAGGGGCTCCTCCTGCAAATGATAAAAAGTTAAGTTACAATACAGTCATCTAAAAATTTCTCATCAGAAAAGCTTGAAATCAAGCGAGTTCAGCTCCTGCTTATATGTAAATTTTGGCTTTCCAGTTTAGAATTATTTTCATTTTGTTGTGTATTATAATATTTTCAGTGTTTAGGTTTGCTCATATCTGAATCTGGGCTGCGTATTTGCCTAGGTGAATTCTAGAGTCAGGGGTGGAAGTGAAGGGTGGCATGGAGGTAGTATGGGGAGGGTGTTGTCTAGCAAGGCTGTTTGGTTGAAATACCATAATCAACATTGCCTCAGTTTTGGATGCCATTCACTGGCAAATTTCTTTAAGAAACAGGCGAGACCATATATATTAATATCCATACAGTATGGCATTAAGAAAAAAGTAACCATTATTAGTATTCATTTATGCAGTGAATTTCCTGAATTTTTACCTGGATTTTGCAATAGTTTGGGTAAAATGTTACAGGCCAGGCAGAGCAGGGTGCTAACAAAGAAGGCAATTTTGAGCACTTCTAGTAGTTTGGAGTAAGCAACATAACAATTCTTTAAGATATATATTTATTTAGTCATTTTACAGATGAGGATGTTGAATAACAGAGGGGAAGTGCCTTACCCAGGGTCATATGGCTAGGAAGTTCAAAACTGGGATGTGAAGCAGGTCCATCTGATTCCAAGGCTAGTTCGTATTTCTACTATGGTAGATGGCGAGGATTAAAAACCTTCCAATAGGGGAGTGGCTTCTTGGATATTGAATAACAAGTACTATTTTTATTCCATGTAAACTGTTTTTGCAAACATTAATTTATTATGGATAAGTTAGTATTAATAATGATAATAAATTATTTTTAGGCAATAACGATAAGAAAATTGAACTAGGGTGTCCTTTATTAGGAAGAGTCATAGAATCTCCTAACTTAATGGAAAGTCAGAGCCCATCATGTCTAGCCTCCTTAATCAGTCATTAAAATCCAGAGAGGTGACTTTTCCTAGTTATCAGCTATCTAGTAGCAAAGCTAACAATTAGAATCTTCTGATGCCTAATCCAGCAATTGGTGGGCACAGATTCTTCCCCCAGTCTTTGCCTAGCAATTTTAGCAGCAGTTAGAAAAATTGGCACTATTTCAATCTTTCCTACACATTTCCTGGGCTGCATGGCTTTGTACATCCAGGAACAGGTAAGGTTCTATGCCACAGATTCACGTTCACCCTGAATCTGTGCTTGCATAAGAGTAATGTGCAGTTGGAAATTTTATCGCATGGTTTTCCAAGATATCCTTTTTGTATTGCATCCCATCCTGTAGGTTTGATATATTTAGGTTAACATGGGGAAAGCATAATATATTGCTTAAGAGCAAAGCATCTGACACTACTACATAGGGTTTGAGTTCTGGTCTACCACTCACAAGCTGTTTGACCTGGGCAAGTAATTTAGCATCTCTTTGCCTCAATTTCCTTTTACCTAAAACAGAGAGAATAATAACACTCACATCACAAAGTTGCTAAAAGGATTGAAAAAGGTAATATATGGAAATACATGTTGTGTGTTTCAGGAGTCCATTCCTTTTTTACTGCTGAGTGATAACCCATTTTATTTACCCATTGTTCTGCCGATGAGCATGTAGATTGTTTCTAGCTTCTTACTCTAATTAATAAAGTTGCCACGAACATTATTGTACAACTCTTTTTGTGAACACTTGTTTTCATTTTTCCCGGGTAACTACTTGGGAGGAAAATTTCTGGGTCATAGGGTAGGTGTATGTTTAACACTATTAAATCTGCCAGACCCTTTTCCAAGGTGATTGAACCATTTTATATTCCTACTAACAAATATAAGAGTTCCGTTGGGTTTGTTTATTTTCTTTAATGTTAATCTGTTTTCTTTTTCATTAATTTCTGCTTTTGTCTTTATAATTTCCTCCCTTATTCTTACTTTGGGTTTACTTTACTCTTTTATTCTTCTAGTTTCTTAAGGTGTAATCTTAGGGCTTTGATTTTAGACCTTTCTTCTTTTTTTAATATAAGCACTAAAGCTATAAATTTCCTTCTAAGGACTGCTTTATTTGCACCCCCCATGTTTTGATATGTTGTATTTTCATTATTATTCCATTTGAAATATTTTTAAGATTATCTTGTGATTTCTCTTTTATTAATAAGCTTTTTTATTTTTAAAATTTCAGAAAAATTGAGAAGATAGTATAGAGAGTTCCCATATACCCCAACACAGTTTCTCCTATTATTAACAAAGTACATTAGTATGGTATATTTGTTACAATTAATGAACTATTCCCATGTCTCCTTAACTCTTTTTGCTGTGACAGTTTCTCAGATTTTTCTTGTTTTTTATGACCTTGACAGTTTTGAGGAGGACTGGCCAGGGCTTTTGTGTTGGATATCCCTCATCTGGGGTTTGTCTGATGTTTTTCTCATGGTTAGACTGGGGTTACATGTGATTTCAGTTTTACTAATGGAGTCTCTAGAAGTGTGCTCTATACTATCCAAATATTTGGGATTTTTCCTGGAAATGTTATTTTATTAATTTCAAATTAAATTTCATTATGTAAAGAGACAATACTCTCAATTATTTTATTTATATTTTTATACTTGAGACTTGCACTGTATTTCTGCATACTGTCATTTTTAAAGATCAATTTTCAAGCAACCATGTTTTTCATCTTGGTGAATAAACAATGTACAGGTGAAAAGAATGTTCATTCTCCAATTATTGAGTTTAGTGCACCATAATTATTAATTATTCCAGGTTAATGTTTTACTATTGTTCATTTTATATCTTCTTTACTGTTTGTTGTTTATTGGGGGAGGAGGGGGGCTACCTGTTCTATCATTTATTGACAAAAGGGTATTTAAATCTCAAATCTTCCACTGTGATTGTTTTGGGAAGAATTGTCTATGTCTCCCTCAAATTTTTTCAATTTTCAATCATATATTGGGAAGCATTCATCTTAGGTGTATACAGATGTCTGATCTCTGATACACTGATATTTTTAATCATTATGGGGTATCTATTTAAATCTAGTAATGCTCTTTGCCTTGAAGTGTACTTTATCTGAAATTAATGTAGCCACTCCTGCCTTCTTATGCTTTCTGTTTGTATAATATGTTAATTTCCATCTCTTTATTTTTGTCTGACTCTTTTTATGTAAAGTACATTGCTGATAGACAGTATACAGTTGGGTATTGCTGTTTTAGGTATTACGACAACCCCTATTTTTTTAAATGCCGTGTACATTTAAATTAATAATTGATTTGGTTGGGTTTCAGTCTACCATTTTTATTATTTACTTTTTGTTTCTTCTCTCTGTTCCTCTTTCCTGCCTTTTTTTGGATTATTTGAATTAATTGAATATTGTTCAGAATTCCAATATTTTCTCTTTTTTTTAGCTGTACATTTTTCATTATCCTTTGCAGCAATTACTCTAAGGATTGCAATGTACTTCCTTAACCTTTTACCACCTACTTATAAGTAATTTTGTATTACTTCATATGAAGTATAAAAACTTGCAAATGTATATATCCATTTCCCCTTAATCATCCTTTATGCTATATTTGTCATTTATTTTACATCTATGAATAGTAAAACTCCAAAGACAGTATTTTAAGTTTTTTGTTAAAATCATATTTTAAAAAAGTTAAGGAAAAAGTAGCTATTTATATTTACTCAGATATTTGTCTTTGCTGAGCATCTTCATTCCATCCTGAAGAACTGAATTTCTACCTAGAATCACTTTCTTTTGGCATGAAGAAATCCTTTAGTATTTGTGTTCTGATTACAAATTTTCTTAGATTTCTTTTATCTGCAGATGTCCTTATTTCATCTCATTCTTGAAAGATATTCTAGCTTGATATAGAATTCTGGGTTGACATTTCCCTCCCAACACTTCAAAGATGTTCCATTGTCTTTTCCTTTCTGTAGTTCTCTTGAAAAGTAAGTTATATTTCAAAACATTTCTTTCCTGTATTTGTTCTGAATTTTTTCTTTGACTGATTTCAAGATCTTCTCTTTGTTTTTGGTATTCAGTAGATAGACTACGATGTGCCAAGATGAAATTTTCTTTGTACTTTCCTGCTTGAGATTTACTGAATTTCTTGAAATTGTAAATTCATATCATTCAACAAATTGGGAAAATGTTAAGATATTTTTATTTAAATATTTTTTTCTGCTCCATCTCATTTACCTTTTCTTCTTGGACTCCAAACACATGTATCCGAGTCCTTTGGATATAATTCAACAGGTCCCTGAAATACCATTATTGTGTTTTTCAATCATTTTCTTCTCTGTTCTTTGACTGGATAATTTATACTGATATATCTTCAAATTTACTAACTCTTGTCTCTGTTATTTCCGTTTACTCCTGAAAGTGAATATTTATGTCAGATGTAGTTTTTCAGATCTATAATTTTTATTTCTATTTTCTAGAATTTCATTGCAGCCTTCTCTCAGGCTAAAAGCCTTAAAGAAAGGAGAAACTCACTCTGTTCCATTCAGTTCTACAGGTAACCACTCCCTCCAGAATCAGCTTTGTTTTCTTCACACTTCTATGACTTCATTTTTTAAAAATTTTTGTCCAGAATTTATAGTTGTCATCTGTAGGATGGTCCATCCAATGAAATAATACTTACCTATACCAGGAGAATAATATATTGCCTTTTTTCTTACAAAAGCATATTCTCTGTTGTTCTTTTGAAGAATATTTTGAAATTGTATAATTTCAATTTTTCAATGTTTCAGAACAAACATGCAGCATCATTGGCTTTTAATTTCAAAAGCCACAATCTAGTTTTCTGTCATTTTCAAGTTAAATATACCATAAACTGGAGAAAGGTGAATAGGAGGACAGCACACAGAGGAGTGAAGTTTACATTTTGAAATACTGCCAAGCTGATTCAGAATTCAGCAACATCTGTTCCCTGGGCCAATCAATAAAGTTCAGAGCAGTTTTATCATTGCATAGAAACTTCCTGGGTTGTCTATTTTCCCCCTTTGCCAGCTTGAGTAATTTGCTTCACTTCTCAGTTTTCTTTTCCAAACAACATCAAATTTCTTGGATTCTGACATGTCTAAATATCATGTCCCTTGAGAGACCTGTCTACAACACATGATCATAAGTCCATTCCTATGTTATTTTCTCATAGTAACCTCTGCTATCATTGCACTAATCAAAATTTGCAATTTTAATTTATTGATGTGTTAAATTTTTTATGTCTTACTCTTCCACTAGACTGTAATATACATGAGGACATGGTCAATAAATATTTACCAATATTTTGCTCATCTTTATATATCCAGTGCCTGGTCCAATGCCTGACATAGCAATAATTGTTATCTTTTGTTGTATATTTATGATGGGCCAGAAATCTCTCTCTCTCTCTCTCTCTCTCTCTCTCATATATTAGAGAGAGAGAGAGAGAGAGAAAGAGAGAGATCAAAACAACCTTATGAGGCAGATATAGTGATCATTATGCTTATTTTACAGATGTAGAAGAAAACAGAGCTTCCGTAGGTTCAATAACATGCCTCAAGGTAAGAGGTAGAATATGGTACAATTAATTTGGCTCAATACTGTGCTCTTAACTACTACTTAGGAATTTTATATACTTATTCTTAAGTATGTGTAGGTGATCAGAGAATTTATTTAAATGAATTAGTGAAAGCTTCGAAGCTAATATTTGAACTCTGTGCTAAATAATTTACATAAATTATCTAATTCTCTCAACAATGCCATGACCTAGAAGCTGTTATTATTCTATCTTATGATGAACATTTAAATGACTGGACCAAAGTCATACAACTAATTTTATTTTTGTGGAAAGGTTAGAATTCAAATGCATGTCTTCATCACTAAACTTCTCCCTCACATAATTTTTTGTCAAGATAAAATGAAATATCGTGAAGGTTCTTGATAAAATGCAAAATAACTTCTGGTAGAGAATTTCATTAGGGTAACATCATAAATTGTTGGTGGTAGGGTAGAAATTTCACCTCAGCTCATCACCCATCCAAATATTACATGACTTGCAATGGGATCTTATCATGTCTCCCACTAAGAGTTGGAGTGTATTTCTCTAAACTTTTAATCTGATCTTGGCATTTTGACTCATTTGGCTAATGGGAAAATAACAAAAGTGGCATAAATAAAAGCTTGAAAATCACTTGTTTATTGAGATTTGCCTCCTTGCTGCTCTTGAGAGTAGCACTATATGAACGATTCTGGGCTAGGCTGTGAAATAATCTATATCTTTATATCTACAATGAGAGGTAGGTGGCCTGTCACCCCAGCTGACATTGAGCCAACCACCAGACTTCTGAATGATGCCATTCTCACCATACAGCTCTAACTGAGCTCCTGAGTGCTTTCAGAATGATGAGAAATAATAAATTCTGTTGTTTAAACGAAAAACTTTTGGGATGGATTTGTTACACAGCAAGAATCAACTGACACATTATTCCACTTTGTTTTATTTATAATATTTTCCTTTGGTTTATACCACTAGATACATGTTCCATATGGTGGTTGTGGTAGAGGAAAGGGTGGTGGTGAAGATAAGATAAGCAATTGGGATCAAGATGCCCAATACTATGCAATAATCTGATTTACATGTATTTAGTGGGAAAGAAATATGAAATCAATTGTGACCAAACACATTCTACCCTTAATTCCAATATTCATGTTGAAATATTTTTCATGCATAACATTTTATTGAAAATAACATTCTAGAAGGCCTTTTCTTCTATTGTCCATGTTCTAACTGGTTTATTTTGTAAAACATTTTGAAAAGAACATTAATAATTCTCATGCTAGACTTGTTTGGCAATGTTGACCTCATTTGAGAATGGATGTTAAGGAACACTTTGGTAATTTTTCCTCCAATCAATTTTGTCTAGTCCTTTTCTAACCATAAAACATCTCATATAAATGAAAATATTTGTTGTTACTTAAAATTTTAATAAGATCCCTTCAACAAATGTCAAGTACAGCCAATAAGGTTGTGATAAGCTCACAAATTCAAATACATGACTGATTTTTACCAATCGAAAATTTTTATCATAAAACAGAGAGAAATCTATTTATAATATTTAATATTTAATGAATTATATTTCATTTTGCGTTGTATGGGAGAACTCATTAAAGCACTGAATGCCGGGCTTCTTTCTTCTTGGACTACTCAGCCTTGTCCTTTGTCTTTGGCCAAATAACATATGCTACACACATGGAAAGAACACAGTGTTCAGAGTCAGAAAAATTCTGTTTGTTTCTCAGTGCTATGCTTAACTGGTCATGTTTGGTAGAATAATTAGAATACTTAATATCTTTGCAAATAAAATTTCTTATTTCTAAAATAGTTATATTTATTGAACATTTATTTTGTGCCAGGAACTGGGCAAAGAGCCTTACATGCAGTAGCTCATTAATTGTCATGTAAACCCTATGAGATAGAAACTCTTATTATCCTTATTTTACCTACAAGGAAACTAAGGTTTAGAGAGTTTAATTAACTTGTGTAAAGTGGCAAGCCCTGTGATTTATAGAGCCAGAATTCTAGAGAGGTCTGACTCCAGTGCCTAAACTTGTAATTATTCTCTCCTGACCCTTTACTCCCCATATAAATCCATCTCAGTTCACTTGGGAATACACTTGTTTTCAATGTCAAAGGATTATAATAAGGGTAAAATGAGGATGCATATGCACAGTTTTATGTTCTTTTAAGCACTATACATATTAATATCCACTCAACAAGTAACTATAAGCAGTTACTGTTTAAGTAAAATTGGCAGACTAGGTTTCAACCAGCCAAGGTATGGACATAGACAGTTACTCCAAGGAATGTACACTGAAAGACAGAATTTTCCTCCATGACATCAATGTAAAAAAGTTAGCAATGTAGATGGAAGAAATTAGAACAGTGATGTGGAGACAGTGGCCACTGGAGGCTTTGGGGGCAGGGAGAGGGAAAAACAGTTGTAATACGGGGCTTTTTCGGGACTTGGGAATCATCCAGAATGACATTGCAATGACAGATATCGGCCATTTTATATCGTCCCATAACATGCAGAACTGTGTGGGAGAGAGTGTAGACTACAATGTGAAACATGGTCCGTGCTCAGTGACAAAGCCGCAGGATGCGTTTATCAATTGCAATGAATGTGCCACACTAATGAAGGATGTTTATGTGGGAGGCTATGGGAGGTGTGGGGAGTGGGGCATATGGGAATCCCTATATTTTTTGTGTAACATTTATGTAGTCTAAGTATCTTTTAAAAAATAATAAAATAAAATAAAATGAATTAAAGCAATTAGTCTATTCCTGAAAAAAAAAAAGTTAGCAAAGTATCCAAATATTTTTATTTCCTTTAATAACTCTGTCAATCATCTGTGAAAGTATATAAATATTTTTGAATTAGTATATGTATCCTCAACCTTTCCTACCTCTTGGGTAACCAGTTCCATATGTTTACTCTCAACTGAGTTGTCCTTTAGTTTGTGGCTTAAAGTCCCTCTTAAGTTTGAAAGAATGTTTGTAATATTGTGAGATTTGATAAATGAACTTATATGCAACTTATTTAAACTTTTCATGATTATATAAACATCAGTGATATCTTTCTAGGTCTTTGTCTTTCTAATTTGAAGAGTCGCAATATATTTGATTCTCTTTTTAAAAACATGAGGGGTTGTCTATGTAATGCCAAACATCTGGCTGGAAATGGGAAAAAAAGAAGGGAAATATCAGGATGCATTCACATATCCAACTGCTTGGCATTAGGTAACTGTTTCTAGCTCTCATACACATATATAGGGTCAGGGAATATGTGGCCATACCTTCCTTTCTCTAAGGGCTCCTGAGTGGTGTGGGAGGGTAATGGGGTTAGGAATTAAAAATCAGGAGGTCAGAGTATCAATTCATCTAAAGAGGCGATCAGATTAAATGCCTGTTTTCTGCCTTTGACACAATAAGATGATTTTCCTCTAGTGACTTGCAATGGCAGAGAACTGAAAATGAGTTTCCAAAAAAGAAGCCTCCAAGAGTGTTGCTTTGTTGCTATGGTGGTAGGTTATAAAGTTAGGACATCCTGCGGTTTGTTAAGGAGTAGAGCAAGTGGCCAAAAGGAAATATTAAGGAAGTGCTCTCTAAAACCCTTTCTCAAATGAAGCCATAATTGTCTAACTTATATACGGCCACCGTGCTTCTGTAGTGTAATACGTAAGACATCTTACAAGATAAATGTGCTACAACATTTGGATAATGGAAGTAAAGGGCCATTATAATATTACATACAATGAGCAAAGAAAGTACTGCAGTTTCTAATTAAATGCCCAAGTCAGTGGTACAATGAACTATTTGTTGAGTTTTTAAAATATAATTTGGAATCTTCGAGTAAATTACTTACAGTCATGCAGTAAAAACAGAGACATTTATGCTGGGACACATGGATTGCATTATCTTCTCTGAGGTTTGCTTGCCACTCCACTGACTGGGTCTGCCTGCCTGGTACAGCCTGGGAACAGGGACCCAGGTGGCTTGGCAGAAGAGACCTTCTTTACCTTATCTGGCTATAAGCCAAAAGTCATTGAAGCTCGTAATTCAGAATAGCTGTTGTCTGACAGGTAGTGCCTTCTGATTTTGAAATGTGAGTGACGCCAAGGATAAAGAAATCCCAGTATGGTTGAAGAAACTGTAATATTTTAAGAAGGCTTCCTTGGGTCATGTGCAACTGCCCACTTCCTGAAGTTTACCTTCAGGGTGAAACCTTCCTTGTGAATGCATCTATAACTTAAGGACAAGGGAGAACATGCTTGCATGTCCCTGCATATATTTTGAGCCCTGAAACATTCTAAGTCATTTTGATTTCCCATTTACTTGGGTTTGGCGAGAGACAGCCTCTCAATTCTCAGAAAAAAATGTTTTAAAAATGCAGAAAGGAGACCCAGGAGACTCAAGAGGCTTCTTGGACGTCAAACCTTCTTACAAAACATTTTGATGAGTCAAGCATAAATGAATCAGATACATAGAGGCCAATGTTTTCTTTCTTTCTTTTTTTTTTTTTTTATTAACTTTTTTTTTTTTTTTTAAGATTTATTTATTTATTTATTCATTTATCCCCCCCTTGCTGCTTGTGCTCACTGGGTCAGCTAACCACGCCGTGCGGGCGGGCTTGCCTTCACCAGGAGGCCCTGGGTTCGGTTCCCGGGGCCTCCCATATGGTAAACGGGAGCCCTACTGATTGAGCCATAGCCGCTTCCCCAATGTTTTCTTGACAAACATGAGTTTAATAATAAGGGGAACGGGGTTGGGTGAGAGAGGAAAGGCTAGGGGGTGGGGTGGGAAAGCATGTGCTGGGTTTCTGATCAAAAAGAGTTATACAAAGATTCCTTGATACATAGACACAACCAGACTCACTCAACACTGCGTTGTTCCAGCAGGAACTCTGGCAGCAAGATCTGATTCAGTTATCATTTAATGTTTGCTCAAAGTGACAGCCCAACCTCCATGTCACAGTTCTGCATCAGAATTGATGGTATGAGTATCTTGGTTGCCCCCCTCACCCCCCAGAATCCTAATACTTTCTATGACACTCTTGTTTTGTAAATATGAATGAAAAAAATCATCTAGAATTCAGAGGATTCAAGTAAGAATAGCAGAAAAGTCTTCTTGTAGAAGAGGATGCTCAAAATGAGTTTTAAAAAATAAGTAGGATTTATCCATTCATAGAAACATGGTCAAATTAACAAGGAAACATGCTTTAAGCAGCATAATAAAACTGCAGGAAAATACAAATAGTCTGGACTCCCAGAATTCAAGGATGGAGAGGAAAGCAGGCTTAGATCATGACAGTTTTGAGGGTGATGATTAACTTAGAAAGATTTTAAGGAGGGAGAGGAGTAATTATATTATACAACATGCTGGCTGCAATGTGGAGAATGGATTAGATGGGGCTAAGACTAGAAGCAGGGAGAAACGCTGGAGTAATGTTGCAATATTAGAGGAAAGAGCTGATGGAAGCCTGAAAACTTGGTGTGATGTGATGGGGAGACCCAACAAAGAGAAGCCCTTTCTCCAGTTACATGGATAAGTGGTAAGAGAGCCTTCCCATAAGCACAGACCCTGGAACACATATTCTGGATCCAGATGTCTTGGTTCAAATTCTACTTCCTCCACTTATTTTCTGGACCTTAGTTTTCTCATCTGTCAAATGGTGAATAAAATAATATCTAACTCATAGGATTGTTTTGAGGATTGAGTTGATATATGCAGCACTTAAAAGAGTGTCTGGCAAAGAGTAAGCATTATTTTATTGAGTACTACACTCAGGTACCATGCAAAGCTCTTTTTTTTTTCCTTTTTAAAAAACTATTTATTGTGGTAACCTATATACAACATAAAATTCCCCATTTTAACCACATTTAGGTATACAATCGATTGGATTGAACATTTTAAAGTATTAGCATATGTGACTCCTTCTACCCCCAAACTGCCTCTAACCTTCACCCATTGGGGCAGCTGGGTGGCATATCCCTACCTATATAATAATGTTAGGGACCCACCCATGAAAATGTATTCATTTTAATTTCTTTTAGAGTCAGAAGGAAAAAATGCACATCTAATATACAGTGATGATATATAATATACTGTATATAATTGTATGAATATATAACTATATTGCAATGAATATAAAATAATTATTCCAGCCTGGATTATAAACCAAAACAGTTATAAAAATAATATATATCATATTATCTCTATCATATCATATTTTATATATGTATATGTGAGTGTATATATATATATATATATATATATATTTTTTTTTTTTTTTCCTTCAAGGATCAGGCCCATGCAAGTCAAAGATGCCTAGTCACCATGCCACCCTGGCCATGAGAAAGGCAACACCTCTTGAGTTTCAATGCATTCTTTTGAAATTCTAAAAGAAAGTGTTTAAGTTGCAAGGGGGTGGATTTCTGAGCCCCAGAAGAGGACAGGAGGGGCCAGAAGGCCCAGCTCCCCCTGCCCATCCTCCGTGGGGAACAGGGAAAGAGGGCTAGACAAAGGTGAGCCCCTTGGGTACTTTTCCAGGGAGGGGATCAGATGTCAAATTGACTGAGATGAGATTTCAGGCCTTATGGGATGAGGGTTCACTCAAGATCAAATTTAGTTGTAGAAAAGTAGTTTCACTTCTGGAACTCCCACCTCTGTGCCCTGTGTCTTGTCCCTCCTGTTGTACTATTTTTGGACTTGCATCAGCTGGGCTCCACCTTACACCCCAATCAACACTTTTAAGTACACCCATAGCCCAACTTTATATGTTTTTTTTGAGGGGGTCTGTAAAATATTTGAAAAAGTTTATTACCTAGCTTTTGAAGCTATCTGGGTGCAAATAACTCATTTGAGTGTCTGCTGGCTGTGACTTCTTTCTTTCCTTCTTTTTTTTTAAACTAATGTTCATAGCAGCATTATTTACAATAGCCCAAAGGTATTCCTCAACAGAGGAAGGGTCAAACAAAATGTGGTATATACACACAATGAAATACCACTCAGCCAGAAAAGGAAAGAAGTTCTGGTATATGCTACAACATGGATGAACCTTGAAAATGTCATGCAGAGTGAAACAAGCCAGACACAAAAGGACACATTTTGTATAATTCAATTTATGTGAATTATCTAGAATAAGAAAATTCATGAGAGAAAGAAGTAGATTAGAGGTTACCAGGGACTGGGGTGGGGGTAGTGAATGGGGAGTGATTGCTTAATGGGTAAAGAGGTGTTTCTGCGGATGAAATAGTTTTATAAATGAAAGGTGGTGATGGTAACACTACACCATTAAAGTAATTAATGACACTGAAGGGTACATTTTAAATTACCCTTAAAGTGGAAAATTTTATGAGATATATACAAAACCACAGTTAGAAAAAGAATTATGATGATAACGGATTCTGTAACATTGAATAGAAAAAGAATTCTTGAGTCCATGGTGATACTCGAGAGAGAGAGAGAGAGAGAGAGATAAAGATGGGAGGAGAGGAGAAAGGTCTTTTTGACAGGAGAATGCCAGCTAATAAGTATGGAAGGAATGACAGAATTAGGAAGTCACCATTTTGCAATCCCCAGTGTAATAATAAATGCAAGCATAGACTGTCAATGGAGGCTAAAACTTTTGGGTAAAAATTTGTTGGGAGTTAATAGTCAAAAGGTCTCATGATATCATTCCTCAACTAACTGAATCTAATCATGAGGAAACTATGGAAAAATTTGGGCCATTCTACATGATAATTGTCCTAGATGCTTCAAAAGAATGTCATGAAAAACAAACTAGCAACAAAAAAATGGAGGAGTGTTTAAGAATAAATGAAGGGGCGGATGTAGCTCAAATGGTTGGGCATTCATCTCCCATATGGAGGGACCTGGGTTCTATCCCCGGGACTTCCCAGTAAAAATAAAGAAAAATATAGAAGGCATGCGGGCTGCCAGGCCCCATGTGTGGGTACACCGTCAGGCCCACAAGCGGGTAAGCCCCCCAGGCCCCACGCATGGGTGCGTCTTCGGGCCCCGTGAGTGGGTGTAACTCCAGGCCCCGTGAGCAGGTGTGCCATCAGGCCCTGCTGAGCCACGCAAGATGATGATGTAACGGGAGAGTGACACAAGGGAGAGCCAGGACGAGACGTGCCGAAAAACCAGGATCTAAGGTGACGCTGGTGGTAGGTAGGACGCCTCTCTCCCACATTGCAGGTTCCGAGGATTGAATCCCGGTGAAGACAGGAGGAAAAGGATGAGAAAAGAGGGCAGGAAACAGACATAGAGAATTGCCCAGTGAATGGACACACACAAAAAACAGCAAAAAACAGGGGGTGGGGGTTAAAAATGGATAAAAGTAAATAAATAAATAAATCTTTTAAAAAAATTTAAATGGTCATAGATATGGGGAAGAAAGAAACACCCTTAAAATAAATAAATAAATGAGACCAAAGAAATAATAACCAAATATGGTGGGTGAACCTTGATTGAATTCTGACTCAGAAAAAATAAAATCCTCGAAAAGACATTTATGGGAAAAATTTAAATATGAGCTGTAAAATAGATACTACTATATTAAATTAATCTTAAATTCCTAATTGTGGTAATGGTCTTATTGCTCTGTAGAAGAATTCCTTATTCTTAGGGAATGCCTGCTAAAGTATTTAGAGCTGAGGTGCCATGATATTTGCAACTTAGAAATGGTTTAGCAAAGAGAGAGAGGCATAAAGCCAATGTGCAAAATGTTGAAAAGTGGTAAATGTGGGTGAGGGTTATGCAGATTTCCAACTGTACTTCCAATTTTTCAGTGGGTTTGATATTTAAAAAAATTTTTTTTGGAAAATAAATTAAGTTTACAGTAACAAAAATGGGGAAATTATTTTATAGTGTTCAGTGAAAAAAAGCAGGACATAAAGTTGTGTGCATACCATGATCAAAGCTATATAAAAATAGGAACAAGATAAATAATCTTTATTTCAACATCTGTTCAGCCTCTGCCATATGACAGGCTTTGCATGAGGGCATGTGGACACCCCTGCTTTCCAGCAGACTCTTGATGCTATGGTATATTACTTAGCTTGCTTAACACCCAAGATTCTGGATCTGGCAAATTCCACCCAATCTGGGAGGAGCCCATTGCAAAGCTCTTAACATACATTTTCTTAGTTAATCTTTAAAATAATCCCATAAGAAGGGTACTATCGTCCTTATTTTACTGATGAGAATTCTGCAACTTAGAGAGGTTCTGCAGCTTGCCCACAGTCACAGAACCGCCAAGTGATGCATGTGGTGCATAAGTCCAAAGCCCCATATTCTTTACATTTTGTCACAAGTTTAGTGGAATGTTCAGGCTCCCATGCCTCTGAATAAAGAATATTTTTATTTTAAGGGAGAAACTCAGGAACATGTAGTCTGGAAGATGCACTGTCTCCTATTTTATCTAGGAGAGAGTGCACATAGCTCTACTCATTGTGGGAAATGGCTTGGGGTGATAGAAAGTGGAAAAGTTAGAATCTTTAACACCTGGTATAAATATCAACTCCCCAGTTTATGGCTATTACTTTGAGAAATGTCTTCACTTGGCTGTGTTTGAGGATTGAGGGTAATCAAGTCGGTGAAAGCCCTCTGTAAATAATAACATACTAGATAAACATTAGCCATTCATCATTCCTTTCAAATGAGTGACATAATAATCATCCATCGTCAGGAATCCCTCTTCCTCAACCACCAAAGGAAGCTATAAATGAAAACCGTCCCTCTCCAACATTATTCATTCTGTATGTTCAGAAAGAATAATATCTTTGTCACTTTTTATCATCTAATAATTTGAGAAGGTAATTTAATGTTACTTTCATGGTTTAAGGCAATGCTCCTTCCAGGAAGGAGGTTACAATTAAACCAACAGAGAATAGCTCAAAATTCCCTAAAGTAGGATTTTTGGTTCTCTTGGATCCTTGAGCATATTTTCAAGGGGCCATGAAAATTTTTAATTTGGAGATTTCATGTCAATTGCAATCTAAAAATACATACATAGGCATATTTTGACCATCTGATGGCAACCTGACAACCAATAATTGTCCCCATATTCAGAGCCCTATTTTTGTTTGGAGTTTATTATATCCAAGTAGTTCTACTTTATCCATGGTAAAAGTTAAAAAAAAAAAAAAAAAAAAAATGGAGGCAGAATTACTATGTAAATGGTGACTTTCTGCCAAGTGGGGCCTAATGACATCATGTTATGGCTTTGCAGTAGTTGGAACAGATAAGAGTGGTGGAAAAATTTTGTGATCTCACAGCATACAGATGTATGGGCATGATGACCACAAAACAACTTTAACCTTTACAATGTATAGCAGGTTTATTTGTGAGTGGTTTTTAGTTACAACAAAACAACAATGTCCATCACAGTAAATCAATGTTGGTAAGTTGAATTTTTTGGTTTAGGTCTTTTGTCTGAATTTAATTAGCTAAATGTGTTTGTACTTTATAGCTTGAAAGATTTCTATGCATAAGGAATTATATCTAGGCTTAAATTTGTAAATATTTTAGCAACACTATAATAAAATTTAATTAATTCAACATTGGTATTAAACAAAACTTTCATTTCTTTTAAAAAGGTCTGTCCATTACTCAAGGTTGAGAAACCTCAAAGTAATGGACAAGAACACAGGCTTTGGAATCAGATAGAATTGGGTTCAAGATCCAATTCTTCCACTCTCAGGCAGTGTCCTCTTGCATAAGTTGCTTTACTTTTTAAGCCTTGTCTTCCTTCTTCTTTAAAATGTGTTCATTATAATAATCACAACCTTTTAGTTGGTTTGTTCCTACATATCAGAAATGTTCAAAGCATCAAACATATATTAACTCTTACTGCTAAAGCAGCTCTATGATGTAGATACTAATATTAATTGCATTTAAAGTTGAGGAAATTGAGATGTAGATAAATATCTACAAAGTCACACAGCTAGTAGAAAGTGGAGCTAGGTTATCTGATTCCAGAATCCACTCTTAGCCACTTTGATAAACTGCCTTTTGAACTTCCACCACAGTTTCCTATATATCTTTGCATGACCACTTACTTGAACAGTGTCCAACATACTATAGTGACTCTCTCTTACTCTCTCTCTCTACATATATATGTAGAATTGAACTGATTTCTTGCAGGGGTCAATGGAAGAATATCATTGAGCTGTAATAAAACCAAAATGCAAGAAGCTGTAAGATTTGGGAAATTTTAGAGAGAAAGCAGAGGCTTCCAAAGACAGCTTTCCATGGTTAGTTTCCATGCTCTTCCCTGACACAATACAAATGTTTATGGTTGTCCCTCCCCAAACTTTTGGGAGCAAAATTGGGGGCAACTCTGGAGATGGTTCCAAATGTGATCATTCCTCTTGTCAGAAAGAAGTCTATAATTTTTACTGAATGTTTATTGAATGTCAGGCACTAAGCTCAGCAATTTTTATTGTTATCTCATTTAATCATTAAATAACACTTTTAAAAAGAAAAATCATAGTTTTTATTTTGTTTAAAAAGGAAACTAATTTACCATTAGCAAAATTAGATAGAATATAACTAGTATGCAAGTTTTTTGTTAATATAACAACCCTGACATCTATATATGTCAATGGACTTCTGGTTCCAACCATGAAGGAAAAACTTAGACTGAATTTTTCCTCAGTTTTAAACAACTACAAAAATGACTGAACTGTATGAAACAATGGTTTTCGGACATACAGCATTCGGCACAGTACAGTGATTCCTGAAAGAAGGGAAACAAACACTATGACCCCTATGATTGCCCCAAGGTAATGCCTAGAAAGAGTTTCCAGACTGTAGTGCAGGAAGGTGGAACCCAAACAGAGCCTGGCAGTCTCCCTAAGTGGAGTAGACAGAGTTCAGAGGATAGGGAGGCAAAGGCAGCTAGAAATTCCAGGGCAGAGTATCAACGGGGAGAATGCCACAGAGAGAGAGAGAGAGAAAGAGAGCGCTACAAAGATCTGCAGAGAACGATTTTTGAGTCTTCAGCTTAATACTGAGCAATACTTGGATGTGAGGAAAATACTGGAGCGCTGAGGAAAGAAGCACCCGAAAAAAGCAAGAGAAACAGACCAGAAACATTTCATTTTCCCAGCAGTCAATGTGGAAAGCCCTTGTGTTAGGCATCAGGTAGTATTTTCCTAAAGGTATTGCCTAAGTAGTTGGGACAAAACGAGCCCTGGCCTAAAACTGTTCTGGCCCTGCCTAACAAAGAATCAAACAGTTTCCAGTGTCCTGGAACCAAACTCAAGAATGCCGAAGCAAATACAAACGGTCAACATTCAGCAAAGTAAAATTAATCCAATAAAAAATTTCCAGGCACCCAAAGAAGCAGAAAAGTGCCAAAATGAGGAGAACAATTAATCAATATTAATATATCTAGAAATTATACATATGAAAAATCAGTAGATAAGAACAATATCTCATGAACATAGATAAAATATACTTCAAATTATATTAGCAACCTGAATCCAACAATGTATAAAAATAATTATATGCCATGACCAAGTGGAACTTATTTCGGTTATGAAGACTATTTCAGCATTTGTAAATCTATCAGCATGACCTATTACTCAACAGGCTAAAGAAGAAAAATCATATGTGCATATTAGTGATGCCAAAAAGGCATTTGACAGTATCCAACACCATTTCATGATAAAAACTCTAAGGAAAATAGAAATTTAGGAGAATTTTCTTAGCTTTATAAAGGATATCTAGAATAATCTTACAGCGAATATCAAACTTAATGGTGAAAGATGGGTACTTTCTCCCTAAGACTGGGAATAGGCAATGATACTTGCTTTTGTCATTCTTATTCAACATTGTGCTGAAGCTCTAGCTACTGCAATAAAAGAAGACAAAGAAATAAAATATATATAGACTGGAAAGAGAGAAATAAAACTATTCCTACTGGAGTACGATATGATTGCCCACATAGAAACTCCCACGGAATCTATAAAAACAAAAGTAAAAACAAAACCTTTTTAGAACTAAGAGAGTTTAGCAAGGTCATAGGATACAAGTCCAATAAACAAAAATCAATCACATTTCTATATAATAAACATGAACATGTGGAACTGAAATTAAAAACAATAATGTTTTCAGTTGCTCTAAAGAAAGTGAAATTCTTAGGTATAAATTTACCAAAACATGCATATGATCTGTATCCTAAAAATAAATCTTTTATTAAGCAAATAAATCAGCAAATATACACATACCAATCACCTAAACTAGACAATTGACCAAACTAGACAATATGGGGATGTAAAGTAGTTCCAGACTTGTTATAATTTCTGAGAGCTTTAATGAGAAAATGAAACAAGCACAAATAAAAGAGGTCCTACAACAGACTGGAAATAGCATGGAATGGTATAAAGAGCATGAATTTAGGAAGCTAACAGTCGAGTTTCAATGACAGACTGGAAACATCCTATCTGTATAGATATGATAAATCTGTAAAATCTCTGAGACTCATGTCTCCTAAACATATAATGGAGCTAATAATACACCCCAGACACTCAGATCCACCAATTTTAACATTTTGCCATATTTGCCATATCATTCTTTCTTCCTCTCTTTCTCTCTCTCTCCTTATCTTTCAATCAATCCATTTTCTGAACACTTGAGTATAGATTGTACACATCATGCTCCTTGAACACTTATTACTGCCATGTACATTCTTAAGAACAAGGATATTCAATTATATAACCACCTTAAGAGTAATTGTCAAGTTCAAAAAACTTAACATTGATATAAAGTTTATAATTTATATTCCAATTTTTTCATGTGTCACTTTGAGCCTTTTCTTTTCTCTTGTTAGATGCCATCCAGGATAATGTATTGCATTTAATTGACATTTTAATTGCTCTTTCTTTGTTTCTTTTTAATTGTGGTGTAGCAGTTCAGCATTATTTAAGAATTCCAAAAATAGATATTGGATTATGCTTGTAAACTGGTCTGTTCCTCTGGGTGTGATTAAATTATGATTAGGGCTTTGATTGCATCACGTCGGTAGGACTCAGAGATAAAACTACATGGCAGAGCAGAGGAGTTAGTTGGAGTTTTGAGTTGGAGTTCTGATGGTGAGTTTTAATGCTGGAGCCCAGGGAAGCAAGCACATAGAGGAGCTTGGGTGTGAGGAAGGAGAGAAGGCCCTGGGAAAAGAGACAAGCTATTTGCCTGATAGTCTATAGCTGGCCTTGTGGAGAGAGGCAAAGCCTAGAGAGCTTCATAGCCTACAGCTGACCTTGTGGAGGAACCAGAGTTGCTGATCCTGGGGAGAAAATGGAGCCCCAGGAAGAGAGGAATCCAAGAAACCTGAACCCTGGCTAATTAAATTAATTGGTTAATTAAATTAACCAATTTAATTTCAATAGTATACACAAACTATTTTTATACCCTTTTACCCCCTCACTTTTATGTAGTTCTTATCATAAATTACATATTTATACATTATGTACCTAAAACCACTGAACTACCATGACATTTTATGCATTTGCCTTTTAATCATGTAGGAAGTAAAAAGTATTTTGGTTTTTACAAACCAAAAATATAATAGTACTGCCATTTATATTTACCCATGTTGTTACCCTCACCAGAGATCTTTATTTCTTCATGTGGCTTCGATCCATTGTCTATTGTCCTTTCTTTTTAACCTGCAGAACTCTGTTTCACATATCTTGTAGAGCTGGTCTAGTGAAAAACTCCCTAACTTTTGTTTATCTCTCCCTCATATTTGAAAAATAATTTTGCTGGATATAGAATTTTTGGTTGGCAATTTTTTGCTTTCAGTACTTTAAATATATCATCCTACTGCCTTCTTGCCTCCATGATTTCCCATGAGAAATCTACATTTAATCTTATTGAGCCTCCTTTGTGGCTTTCAGAATTGTCTCTTTATCTTTGACAGTTTGACTATAACATGGCACAGTGTGGGTCTATTGGGATTTATCCTGTTGGAGTTTGTTGAGTGTCTTGTATATATGTATAGTCATGTCTTTTGTTAATTTTGGGAAGTTTAAGTCACTATTTCTTTGAATAGTCTCCTTGCCCCTTTCTCTCTTTCTTCGCCTTCTTGAACTCCCACAATGCATATATTGACACACTTAATGGTGCCCCAGAATTCCTCAGGCTTTTTTTCATTTTTCATTCTTCTTCTTTCTTCTCAGATGGAATAATTTTAATTGCCTTATCTTCAAGCTCCCTGATTCTTTCTTCTGCCAGTTCCAATCTGCTGTTGAACTCCTCCAGGAAATTTTAAATTTCCGTACTATGATCTTCAGTTCTGTTTGGTTCCTTTTCATAATTTGTCTCTCTAATGATATTCTCTTTGTGTTCATCTCTTTTTTACATGATTTCCTTTAGTCCTTTTTCCATGTTTTCTTTTAGCTCTTTGAATATATTTAGGGCCACGTTTTAAAGTCTTTGTCTAGTATGTCCCAGGTCTGGACCTCCTCATTGATGGTTTCTAATGCTTTAATCTTCTCCTTTGCCTGGGACATTGATTCCTTTTTCTTTGTTTGTTTTGTAATCTTTTGTTGGAACCCAGGCATTTTGATATTTTAATGTGTTAATTGCTAGAATTTAGACTCTGAGTCATATGTTTCTTAAGCTTGGATCCTACTACTGTTTCTTAACAAAGCTCTCCTTGACTGCCAGGAAAAAGGAGGAGAAGGAGGAGGAAGAGAAGGGGGAGGGGAGGAGGAAAATGGAAATTCCTTGCCCAGTGTTTTAGTTTGCCAACGGGCTGCTGATGCAAAGTACCAGAAAAGGGTCGGCTTTTATACAGGAGAATTATTTGGGGGTAAAAGCTTACATTTCCAAGGTTGTGAAAAGTCCAACTCAAGGCACCATAAAAGATGTTTTCTCACCAGAGTCAACTGCCACATGGTGAAGCAAGATGGCCACCTTTCTTTCCTGAGGTCTCTGCCTTCCTCTCCAAAATCTGCCATCATCTCCTGGATCTCAATTGTGGGCAATTAAGGACAGGGCTTGTCTCTTTCCGGGCCTCCTCCATCAGTCTTGGCTGCCCTGTCCTGACTTCAGCTGCAGGCTATCAGCATATGGCTCATCTCTCCCTGAGCCTCATCTCTCTTAGTTGCTTGGGGGCTTCCCTCCTTGCAGCTCAGCAGTGGGCAAAATTGGAGTCCTTTATCTCACATGGCAGGACCAAACATGGTGGCTTCCTTTTCCCAGCCTCTCTGACATAGTTGATAGGGTCTCACACCCATAGGAATGGATTAGTTCACAAACATAATCTTTCTCTTTTGGGGATTCATAAAATAATTTCAAACTACCATACCCAGTCTTTGCAGGTTGACCAGTACTAGTGCTTTCTTTCAGGGCTTATCCATAAAATGAGAAAAGAATGGCTCCAGGCCAATAGTGGCTAGTCTTGGATATGCATATGTTGCCCTAGGAATTCCTCCATGGATACAAATATCCCCTTTTTCCTAGAAAACTATTCCCTCCTGTCCCAGGCACTGCACTATATGTCCTACTGCCAACAATCTCTTGCCCTAGGCAGGCATTTGACTCTTCTCCCATAGCATTCTATAGGAGAGCTCAGTGAGCTGTTTTCTACATGCAGAGCAGGTTCTGGGATGGTGAGTCCCTCAGGTCACAACCAGACAGATTAGGCCAGACATACTAGCTCCCAGCATATGCACAAGGGTTACTCTGCTCGCTCTAGTACTGGACCAATGATCCACACTGGAAGTGTGAGCTGGCTCTATGCTGAGCTGGTGAGTGGTGACAGAGGGTTCATCCAGGGTACCATGAGATCCTACCACTTTTAAGCCTTTTTCTTCATTCAGTGCTAGCCCTGTTACTTCAGGAATTTTAAGAAAGATTTTTCTTACAGTTCTTGCTGGTTTTGCAAAGCCTCTGTGACAGGATGGGCCCTTGAAACATCTCACTCTGCCATTTTGATTGGGCACAATGTCTTTTAAAACCATATCATTGGGGGAAGCAGCTGTGGCTCAATCAGTAGGGCTCCCGTTTACCATATGGGAGGCCCCGGGAACCGAACCCGGGGCCTCCTGGTGAAGGCAAGCCCGTCTGCACGGCGTGGTTAGCTGACCCAGCGAGCACGAGCAGCAAGGGGGGGATAAATGAATAAATAAATAAAATCTTTAAAAAAAACAAAAAAACAAAAAAACATATCATTGGGTATTTATGGGCTTTACATAGATTATCTCATTTAATTCTCCCAACAGACCTATGAGTGTTCTTCTTATTATTATTCTTTGCAGATGAGAAAAATGTGTCTCATAGAGGTTAAAGCATCTAGCAATGCTATATTGGCTAGTAAATGGTAAAGCCAGCATTGAAACATTAGTGTGTTTGACTCTAACATCTGTGTGTTTGCTACTTGACTTGCCTCCCTTTAATGGTGGTGTGGGAAGGATCTGCTCTTTGGTATCAAATAAGTTTCAGTTTGACTACTTCTCTTATGAGATTCACAAAATGGGATTATTCTCTCTTTCAGCCTCACTTTTCTAATCTGTAAAAATCGAAATAGTTTGAAAGATTACATAAGGTAGTATGTGTTCAAATACCTAAGTGTAGAACCTGATGCACAATATTTACTTAACACATCACCACCCAAGCTTTTTATTTTTCCCCTTTGTTTACCAGGGTAAGTTCAGAGTTACCCTGACACCACTACCATTGCCTGTAGCACTAGCAATTCATATACCAAGTGTGAGGATCACTAATTTACCAGCAATCAGTGGGACATGCCTTCCTCTCCACCAGTTTTAGTTCACTAATTCACTCGGACTTATTTCATTCTAAGTTATTGAGAAGTGGACTTGGCCATAAGTCCAATTATTTCCTGTTTATTTTAGTCTGAGTACATAAACTTCTTGTCCAAGCAGGAGCAGTCACAGCAGCACTGCAGGATTCATGGACATTGGCATAAAATCTGTGAGTTGTAACAAAGCAAGTTTCTAGGAGAACCAGAAATGAAGTCCTCAATCTACCATTCCAATTAAATTGTTATTAACTCCAGTACCACCCTTCAAAGACACACATAGACACACTTGAGCTCATGATATCAGTCAGAAGGAAAACACTAAATGAAGTCGTGGACCAATTGCAGGAGTTTGTGGATGATCCCATTTACAAACAAACTAATACGGTAACCTTTTAGATGGCTGAGTTATACTTTGATGACATTCATTCATGTATTCGTTCAGCCAGTGAATCAACAAACATGTTACTGCCTCCCATGTACTAGGCTGTATACCAAGATGAGTATGCAAAGATAAATAAATGTCACCCTGTTCTCAAGAGCACAAAGTCTCTTGGGGACACTAATAGATAAACAACTGTTACCTATATAATCAAGTAAAAAAATGTCCTCTGAAAGCAGTCTGTGATCCTTAATAATTGAAAACTTTAGTATTTTGCAAGTGTTTTAATATATGCAGGTCTTATGTTTTATACTAGGAAGAAAGTTTCATGTTATAGTTTCAGAAGTGAAGTCACAAAATTCAGGGATAAAATCATTAACTTTGATGAACTGTGGTTTTCTCATCTGGAGTGTACCATAGGGTGTGTCCACAGGGTGCGTTGCTTCAATTCTGTCCCACAAGATATGTCTTTTGTTATGTTCTGAGGAAGAGGCAACTAGGGTGATGAGGATGAGATTTTGCTTCACATTTGCTTTTCAAATATTTTTGGTGTAGTGGGAATGAGGTGTAGGTAGTAGAGAAAAGTTTAGTTCATCCTGTCAAACAATAAAATGACAATTCCCACCTCATTGGACTGAGCATAGGGATTAAACAATTGTATGTGTTCTGTATTGAATCATGTCCCCCACAAAGACATGTTCAAGGCCTAGTCCCCAGTTCTGTTATGGTTTAACTCATCTGTAAAGAGGCTATTTGAAGATCCTGTTAAGATGAAGCCAAACTGAATCAGGATGAGCCTCAATTCAAAGGGCTGGAGCCCTTATAACTGGTGGAAATTTGGACACGGGAGTAAGAGACAGAAGGAGTCAGATGGCCAAGTTACAGAAGTAAAGACTGAGTTCTAGAATGCTGACAAACCATCTCCAGAATGCTACAGAAAGTTAGAGAAAGAAGGTCCTGCTGAAACCTTGATTTTGGACATCTCACCTCCAAAATTATGAGGCAAGAAATTCCTGTTGCTTAAGCCAGCTAGCTTGCAAAGGTTTGTTATAGAGGCTCTGAAAAGCTGAGATAGTACATGAGGATTCGTTTGGTGGGGAGAAGGAGAGGCAAGGGTTGGTTACACACCGCAATGTATCTTTTGGGAAATGAGCATTTTAAGGAGGGAAGCCCAGATTGTTAGTTTGCTTTATGTGCCCGTCATGACAATCTAGACCTTAGTATGGTTTTTGAAAAAAATTTGTGGAATTATGAAAAATCAGGGTGTAGTTGTTAAGAATTTAGGTTCTGGATTCAGAAAAAAATGTGTTTGAACACAACTGTTTATTTAATGGCTGTGGCAAGTTGAGGGAGATATTTAATTCTCTGAGGCTCGTTTCCTTATCTGTAAAACGGACAATGATAATCATACCTGCTTCTTCGGGATGATGCAGTAATACCTGCAGAATGACTGAACTAGAGTGAGCACTGCACTTGAGAGTTAGCTCTTAATACTTTAACTAATCTGAATAAATCTGCCTGACAGATAGTAAAAACACAGTAAGTATTGCTAATATAAAGATAATTGTTGGTAATATAAACAATAGTGGCTTTTATTTTATTATACTATTATCATAATATAGAGACTATGTAAAGACTGCAAAGACAGGGAAAAATTGTCCTTCTCAAATGCAGCTTCAACCAAAACTTCAAGAAAAGATTCTGTTTTTCCATTGTGAAAATGGCCAAACTACACCTTGGGTTTGATATGCAGAAAAAGCTTACCTTGTTTCTCCTCCTTCTCTCTCACCCACACAGTGCAAAAAGCCAGATTTCCCCCTGTGTCTCTTGCTCATAGATCAAGAATAGACATCCTCTTCTATGTGCTTGTGAGAAGGTTTGAGGTTTGTCTGGCCCCAAATAGCTAATCCAAGGAAACATGTTCCATTCCTCACTATTTATCCAAAAGAAATTTGGAGGCTGCTGTGGCTGAGCAATTGGAAACACTTTCTGGAGAATAGTTAGCATGCCATAGTCCTGCGCTAGGCTTGCTCCTTTCTCAAATGTAAGGGTGCATTGAATTGGAGTACACATTGGCCTTTATATTATTTTTTGAGTGTTTTCTATATGCTAGGCACTATACTAAGCATTTCTAAGCATTATCTCATTTAGCTTTAAAAACAGTCTTGTGAAGTTGGCATTCATATCTCAAATTTACAAACGAGAAACTTGAGGCTCTGAGAAGTGAAGGGGCTAGTATTTAAACTCAGGTATGCCTGAATGGGGAGCTCTCCATGTCCTTATGGTGGACATCCTCATTAACGGATTAGGCACATAAGTGAGTTTGAAATGACTCGATTTGGCAAGGGTACCCAGGCTCATAGACTTATAACCTTTGGCCATGGCATTAATGCAAGTCTTTTTCAACCCCAGGTGGCTTTGCAGAAGCAACCACAGCAGTGCCACTTTCGGCGTTCGGGCTGGTTCTCCCCAGAGGAATAGACAGAATAGACAGCTTGTTAACTATGCCCTGGGCCAAGAAAACCTGCAGGCCATGCACACAAAAGAAAGCTCAGACTTCTCAGGAGAAGTTATCTTTTCCAGATTGTACAGGATAGCTGGACTTAGGTTAATGCAGTTTAATGCCAAGGCAATGTAAGACGGAAAAGAAAACAAGACTAATGAAGCACAGCCTTTGATCTCTAGTAATCAAGGCATTTCATGAGGTACTTTATGATCATGTAGGACTCAGTTCCTAATGAAAATGGTTTAAGTATGATTTTACTGGAGAGATCTAAGAGGCAGCCATCTAGGGAAGCAAGCCAGATATTAGGTAACTCAAGACCTCTCAGGAAATCAAAACAAAGTTACGGCTCCATTAGCCAAGTGTAATGTTTTTGGAGGGAAGAAGGCAAAGGGGCCCAGGTAGCCAGAAATTTTCCTTGCCTTCATTCTCCCAGGGGAAAATACCAAGTGCGTTGGTGTTAGGTTCTGGGGCATCCTAATCCCTATTATTAACCCTTATACAGGCAGGACTAAAAGTCTTTTACCACCTTTGCACACTAGCACTTGGCTGTTTACCTTATAATAATTTGCCTTTCCACTCTTGGCAGAGTGCTCCTTGCCAGATGGACACTTCATTGAGTGTACATGTTCTGGAAGGAAGGAAATGTCTCATGGGATGTGTCTGATGGAAAACAAAGATGTCCAGTGTATTACTCTACATTTCAATAGCACTTCATATTTGCAGAGGGCTTTATCATGATGTTTTATTAGTGATTGCATAAAACAGCCCGATGAGGGAGATGGTGATGTTTTCACTGTGCAAACAAAATTGAGGCACATACAGACTAAGCAATTTGCTCCAGCCCACACAGCATGGATTAGAAATTCCAGACACTAAGTTACATATTTCAGAGCCCCACTTGCTTTTGATTCTCTGAGGGTGCAGCTATGACCACACAAGCCCAAACTGAAGTTGAATAGCAACTTCAGGTGGTGCTCTCAGTATCCATGCCAGAGGTAAATGTTTTATAAGGTGCACTAAATACAACATAGTAGAAAGAGCATGAGAGGGAGCGGATGTGGCTCAGTTGAGCGCCTGCTTCCCACATGGTATGTCCCAGGTTTGGTCCCTGGTGCCTCCTGAAAGCAAAATGAAACAAGAAGTAAACAAATGAAAAAAAAAAAAAAAAACAACTAAGGGGAGCTGATGTGGCTGAGTGGTTGAGCGCCGGCTTCCCACATACAAGGTTGGGGTTCAATTCCCGGTCCCCGTACCTAAAACAACAAAAAAGCATGAGAGTGGCTTACCACTTCTTTATTTGTATAACATCTTTCTGGCTCTCCTAGTTCATCCTCAGTGATTCTTCTCTTATGCATGTCCTCCCCATTCTCTTCCTAACTGTGAACATCCCAGGGTCTATGCCCTGTGATGTTTTTCCTATTATTCTCCCTAGCTTCAAATAACACCACAATATGAATATCTTCCAAATCATCAAATTGTTCTTTCTCTTTCAAATTCTGTCTCTACATTTATTTATTTGTTGATTCATCACATATTTCTTATATCTACCACATGCTAGGGGCACAGACAAAAAGATTATTAAAACTCAGTGCTTGATCTCCTAGAGTTCTCAGGCTATCAAGCCACAGCCACATACAAGAGACAGTGTAGAAAACATCCTAATGCTCTTGGCATTCCCAGAGCAGAGAAGAGCAGAGAAGCACTTCACCCTGCCTGGGGTTGGGGAGTTATGGAAGGGATCCTAAAAGAAATACATTGGATCCTATTAAACACAGTGTATAAGTTGAGAGTGTTAACTACAAAAGACTAAATAAGACAAATTTCTACAAAACAAGGAAGTATCCTAACTCACACTGATTTTCACATTGATCTTTCTTTATCTGTCTACTTAAATATTTTCACTCTCACTTTTAGTGGTTTTGGTTTTTGTTTATTTTGTATAGTTCTAGTGGAAAACTGGATCTTTTAGAAAGACAAATTTCTGAATGGAATTCTTTGTTTCCTCTTATTTACCATGTAGCTAAATGCAAGTCACAAGTCATCTTTGAATTTACTTTCTTGTCCACCAAATGGGAGCTATTAATATTATTAGTAATATAGGGATATTATAAGATTAATATAACAGGAGTGTTGCTACAAAAGTGTTTTGCAAACTTAGCCTGCCTAGTACATGTATAACAGTTGGATTATTTTTCAATGTTTAGCTATGATAAATTTATTTAAAAATTTTAATTATGCCATTTTCGAATTCATGAACAAGAGTATCATCAAATCCATTTCAAATAATATCGTTATAAGATTTTTCATAATCTTGAATCTATTTTCTTTATATGTTCCAAATAATTTTTACAGTGTCAACTGTTAAAAGGTATTAAGAATCAGAATTTTAATTTTACAGGAAAAGATTTTAGGAATCATTTAGTAACATCTTCCCATTTAGCAATAATATTGTTGGGAATTAAAGTGGTTTAGTATCTTTCCTAGGGTCATAAAACTAATTAAACACAGAAATGGAATTTAGGGTCTACATCTGCTGATTTCTCATGCATCACACTTTGCTGAATTGTGTTAATGTTTTCCTAGAGGCAAATTTCTTAGGCCATCATTGCAAACATGATCATATCTTGTTTGCAATGACATTTGTTTGCAAATCAAATCATATCTTGTTTGCAATGAAATTTGATAATGGGCTGTATTTCTCTGCTGTTGTGCTTTAATTAACTACATATTAGATGGAGAGGGAAATATTGGCACCAAGAGTAAGGGAGGATTCTCAAAGGAAAGTCATGGGAACTCATATTCTATTATGAAGTTTTGGTAGCTCTGACCACATATTCCTGGGAGCTCGTATTCCTGAGAGGTGGAAGAGGGAGACATTTATTCACCAGCTCTGTACACACTGGTCAAGAGTTGCCATATGGGGGTATAATTCACTAACCCTTTAGACATGCTTCCTGGTGGGCTCCAATAGATAAGCCAGACCCTGTTGTCAGAAAAGATCCAGGGTAGAAAATGAGATTTGCATGGTGCTCCTGAGGTAGCAATCAAGCTGGTTGCTGAGGTGATGGCTGGACTAAGGGTGTGTCAAGAGGAGGAGGGGAAACACGAGAGGGAGCTATTGCAATCACTAACCTATTACTTATGATGCATCATACATTCTTGAGTGCTTTCCAAATATTGTCATTTAATCCTCATAATAGACTGTGATGCAGGTGCTAGTACTAGCCTAACAGATCAGAAAACTGTTACAGAGATGTTAAGTTGCCTGAAGTCACACATTAAGTAAGTGGTATAGCTGGGACTTAAACTCCATCAATCTGCCTCCAAAGACCGTGCTCAGATTATACTGCACTGCCTCTCACTTGAGAGGTAAATAGAGAAGAGGAATGTTTTGACTCCTGAGCTGTCATAAAAAAGAGTAACTTTGAAGGACATTCCTGATTCTTGGTTTTAATGAATGAGACAAAATTTAGTGTAATAGTTCAGAGAATGAATGTTCAGGTCAGGCAGGCATTATTGGTTTGAGTACTTCCTCAACCAACTACCATGAACAATCTACTTAATCTTTCTAAATATCAATTACTTCTTCTGTACAATGGATAATATTTATTTCATAGAACTATTGTGAGAAGTAATTATATTTAACATGCTTAGAGCACTCAGTATGTCCTCAAGAAATGAGTGGTAGCTGTACATTGTATATTCTTACAGAACTTTTATTATTGCATGTCCCTTCTGCATTTGAAAGTTCTCTTTAAAGAAATGGGAAAGAAAGAAAGAAACACAGTGATGGCAGCATATGGCTCAGAATGAGGTAGGGAAGTTATTTATTTATGTTCTTGCTCTTCAGATGAAATTTCTTTAAAAAGCTTTTCCTTCCCTTAATCAATAGAAAACAAACAGTCCTAATGCTGAACAGGACTGATGTTCTCTCTGAAGGAAAAACCTAGAAGCTTCAACATGTAATAGGCACTACAATCAGCAGATTTCAGTTTGAATTCCAAGTCTATGCCTTACTAAACTGCTAGGATTTTTTTCTTCTTAAAATCACTGAGTCTCCTACCCTACAGCTCAATGGACTCATCCAAGTCACCTGGTTGAGGAGACAACGATGGGCAATGGCCATCCCAGGGAATGGAGAGGGCCTGCATCTGCAGGCAGGATCATCCCACTCACCATATCCATGGGATATAAGCTCTCTCTCACTTGGAGGTGGAGTGGACATCACCATCCCAGTCCCCTCAGGATTGGGGGAAGAACTATGGACTAGAGTGGACTTGATGGTATTCTCTTGTTCACATATGGTGATTCTAGCAATGCAAGAAATTATAACAATGAGGTGGAGCCAGTGGCCACTTGACACTTTTGGGGTAGGGAGGGGACGAGCAGTTGAAATACAGTGGCTTCTTTGGGAGTTGGAGGTTGTCCTGAGTACTGTTGTGGCAATGGATGTAGGCCATTTTAAATCAGCACACACCACTCAGAACTGAGTGGGAGAGAATGTGGTCTACAGTGTGAACTGTGGTGTATGGTTGGTGGCAAGGCTCCAGGATGTGTAAGTTCATTGAGGGTGGTCGGCCACACTGTGGGAGATGTTTGTGTGGGATGTGATGGTTGGTGTGGGAGGTGGGCAATGTGGGAATCCCAATGGGTTCCGTGTAGTGTTTTGGGTAATCTGGGCACCTCTTAAAATATATGTATATATATATATATAAACAACATTTTTGTAAGCAAATGCACATATATGCATATGTATTTATATATCATTTTGCAAATGTTTGTATGTATTGTGAGAATTTTGATTTTTACCCATAATAAAAAAAAAAAAAAAATCACTGAGTCTTAATTTTTTCATTTTTGAAATAGTCATAATAAAGCTCACTTAGCGGAGTTGTCCTGAAGATTAAATGATATGACATATGTAACATGCCTGGCCTATAGGAGGTGCTAAACTAAGGCTAATTTATTTGTGCTATGAAGATATACAAACTTAGGCTATCTAGTGAGGGAAAAAATGTGAGTACAGAGGTCCGTCCAAAAAAAATCCTTTGATCTGAATTTTCTTTTTTCATCCTTATTTGCATCATTATCCTGTCAATTAGTGTCTCTAGGAGTACTTCTATGTATATACAAGTAGGTATTTGGTTATTAGCCCAATAAAATGACTTGTAGTGGAAGATAGTGGGACTAGTCCATGATAGAACTGCAAGCGGTGGGGTGGAGAAATTGGAAAATAATAACAGGACAATGTAAATTTAATTGGCATAATGCGAATTTTGAAGACTCAGAAAGTTTTAGAAGGATCATTTTCATGACATGAAATATGTTGTAATTTGGGTGGATAAAGGTGGGCCAGCGCCAAGGTTTGTAGGTAGGTGATAAAAACCTATCATTTTTTCTAGGGGATTCAGATGGGGCATATGTGACCTCATAAATACTTCTTAGGCATTCTGCCTACAAACTTGTTAAGCATCATTAACAAAGAATGATGTGTGACTCCCTTAAGGCTTTCTAGGGCTGGAAAAATTGTCTGTTCTATGTAGAAAAGGGGGAAATTCCTCTGTCTATCACCCGGACACAGAAGTACTCAAGAACACTATAAGGGTCCCTCAGATGTGCTCACATGATCTGGTATTTTATAAAATTGGCATCAGACATTTTAAACACAGTGGGTTAAGACTACTGGCTCTTTCTTCTGTGACTTCCCTTCTGTTTTATATATCCCTGTGTCCAGTGGCATTGGAATACCTAGGACTATGGTGAGGAATTAGCCAAGGACAAATCAGGTTGGAGGACTCTCTAATTTGAATTTTAATCAGATAGATGCATATAGCTTGTAATTTACTTCTGTCTTATAATTGATGTACTGCCAACCACCCCAATGTAAGAATGGATGCTAAAAATACTCACGTGGCCCCTTGTGCTGACTGGCTCAGCCTTGTGACATGAAGTTCAGGCCCACAGGACATAATGGGATATTATGGGTCCTCTGGCATCTAGCACTGGAATTACATGGCTAGGGGGGAAGAAGAAACATTTTGACATGTATGGGCCAGGAGCTAATCTGTGGAAAATTTTTCTATTTACTAATGTGTAAAATTATAAGCAGAGGATTTGGTTATCATCAAAGACTACAGGAAATGGAAGTTCTCTTCTGTCAAAAACATATTTGATGATATGGCATAGTTACAAATTCACCATAGGATTTTTGTGGAGGGTTTTGTCTTTTTTGATAGTAATCACACCTAACAGAATTTATCATAATTCTTGTGGTTGTAAGGACACAGTCCTGCAAAAATACTACAAAAAGTTAGTATGTTTGTGAGTGAAGTTGTATATTTTATGAACAGTAACTATTGAGAGAAAAAGCAAATTTTGGTCTGACATGATAGAGCAAAGACTGAATTATCTTTCTAATCTTTCAATAAAATATTACAAAATATTTTAATATTTAAATGGCTCTTCCTCAGAGACATCTCCCATGACTACTCTAAAGTAGATCCCTATCCCTTACTTTCCATCTTGGCTTCACTGACTTAGCACTACTTATAATTATTTGATTATATACATACCCATGTTTTTGTCTGAATCCATCATTTTATTATACATGTTTTATTGCACCTAGAAGATTATCAATAAATATTTGTCCAGTACCTTCAAATGGCATTAAAATGTAGTCATATGAACCTGTGAAGAAGACATTCATCATGCAAATTTAAGCTTGTGTTCAATTTTCAGATGACACTGGCTGTTGCGTGGCTTCCTGGAGCTAAATAAATAAATAAATGATAGAGATGGATGGATGGATAGATAGATGATAGATAGATAAATAGAGAGATAGATATAGGTACATAGAGAAATAGGAGATAGACACAAATAATACTGGTATTAGTAAAATTTAACAAGTCTTATGTATGTTTTATTTTCTTAATAGTGTTTTCAGATTGCAAATCCACATTTTTTTTTCCTACCTATTAGATATTAATGTTATGACCTTGGTGAAATTTCATTAGCCAGGTGAGGTAATAACAGCTGTTGAACATGCAATCTGAGGGCCTTAATACAATATGTGTTTAATTTTCACTCACATTATAGATTAGAACATGTTAATATCCTAATTATGTTTAATATACTCCCAGTTAATCCACAAAGTTGTTTGCTAAGATTTTTTATAAAAAATGAATCTTTTACTTTGGCATACATGTGATCTTATCAAGATACCGTAAGGTTACTGGCAACTCACCTGTGGGTACACACAGGTGTTTTTGTGTTGATGGTTTCTACTCTGTTAACAAATCATGCAGTTATATCATGACATACCCTCCAGGTTTTATGTATCTGAGAATATCTGAGTTTTATATCACTCCTCAAATATAAACAAATTTCAACAAGATGTCAAGTCCAACAAATGAGTATCAACAAATTGCCAATACTGTTGCAAGAAATGTTGAAGAACCTCCTATGGTAAATTTAACTCAGGAAAGTTTCTTATTTTAAAGAACTAAATGCAAAAAAAAAAAAAAAAAAAAAGTGATTTTTTTTTCACATATCAGAAGAAGGTGATCTGTGTCCTGATACATGTTATATTACAGAGCTAACAGGGACAGATGTCTTTTTTAATGGCTTTATTGAGGCCTAATTGACATAAATTAAACTGCACATATTTAAATTGTACAAGATTTGATAAGTTTTGATATTAGCCTATCTCCAAATTCAAGATTATGAACATTCCAATCACTTCAAAAAGTTTCTTTGTGTCCCTTTGGAATTCCTACTTCCTTCCCCTAACTAGCAATCACTGATTTGCTTTTTGTCACTATAGATTTTTCTAGAATTTTGTCAAATTTTATATAAATGGCATTATACAGTATATGCTCTTTTCTATCTGTCTTCTTTCACTCAGCATAATTATTTTGAGTTTCACCCATGTCGTTACATGTGCAAATAGTTAATTCCTTTTTCTTGCTGGGTAGTAGTCACTTGTACTGATATATCACAATTTGTTTATATATTCACCTGTTGATGGACATTTGGATTGTTTCCAGTTTGGGGCTGTATATTCATGTACAAGTTTTTGTATGGACGTATGCTTTCATTTCTCTTTGGTAACTACCGAAAAATGTCTTTGACTCTTTAAGAAACTGTCATGTTGTTTTCCAAAGTGGTTGTACCATTTTATATTCTCACAGTGTATAAGAGTTCAAATTCTTTTTTTTTTTAAAGATTTTTATTTATTTACTTTATTTATTCCCCCTCCCCCAATTGCTGTCTGTGTCCATTCAATGGGTGATCCTCTGTGTCTGTTTCCTGCTTTCTCTTCTCATCCTTCTCCTCCAGTCTTCACCGAGATTCAATCCTAGGGCCTCCAATGTGGGAGAGAGGCACTCTACCACCTGCACCACCACAGTTCTGGTCTCTGGCGTTTCTTGTCTGGGCTCTCTCCTGTGTCTCTCCCTTGCTGCGTCATCATCTTGCTGCGTGGCTCGGCGGGGCCTGGCTCGCCCTGAGTGTGCGTGTGGGCCGGCGGCTCGCCTGCACGTCTTCTATTTTTATTTTACCAGGAGGTCTCAGGGAGGGAACCTGGGTCCCTCCATATGACAGACGGACGCCCAACCATTTGAGCCACATCCATCCCAGAGTCAAATTCTTACACAACCTCATCAACGTTTGGTATTGTCAGTCTTTTTATTTTAGCCATTCTGATAGGTATGTGGTGATAACTCATTTGGTTTAAATTTGCAGTTACCTAATTACTAATGCTACCAAGCATCTTTACAGGTATTATCGCCATCCATTTACCTTTGGTGAAGTGTCTGTTCAAATCTTTTGCCCATGTTTTTTTTGGGTTATTTCTTTTTCAGTTTTGAGTTTTGAAAGTTCTTTACATATTTTGGATACAAGCCCTTTATCAGTTATGCAATTTGCAAAGATTTTCTCCCAGTCTGTGATTTTCCTTTTCCTTCTCTTAGTGTGACAGAAGATTTTGAACTCATCCTTTATAGAAAAAAAAAAGAACACTGGAGTAGAGTGAAGTCAGTTACTTACAATATGAAATAAAGTGTCAATCATGCTTCTAAAGCAGTTGCACTCCACAGCTATCTACATCTGATCGCCACAAGGTTTGGCAGCATCTTCTTAATGGCCTTGATGGCATGAGTACCACCTGTCCTTGATAATCCCCTAATTAATTTTAACTGTCCTAGTTTGCCTTTTCTGCCTTTCCATTATTACCAGAGTACTCTTTCAAATATCTAAACCTGATCACGTTATTGTCATTTCTATCTCAGATATAGGAGAGGCAACCAGTCTTCTGAGTCCACAGACCCTTCATCACCGGCCTGGTGTGACCACCACCTCCTAGGATGGTATCTCAAGGGGCAACACACAAGGAATAGGAATGTGCCTGTGACTTAGACATCATCCCTGCCCTCAAGGATCTCACAGACCAGTGGGAGAGGCAAACAGACTAATAAGTTCAAAATAGTGCACAGTGTCTCTGGTAGAAGAAAACCCAAGAAATGTGGGACTGACCCACCATACGGGGTACGTAGAAGAATGGGCTTTAGAGTACAACATATGCCACATACTAACTCTGCAAACGTGGGTAAGTCATTTAGTATCTTTGTACCTCCGTTTCCTTTTCTAAGTAATGAAGATAATAAAACCTAATTCATAAAATTGGTGTGTGGATTAAATGAGATAATGCATTTAAAAATTAGCCTGTAACAAGCAATCAAATAATGATAAATTATTTTAATTGGCCAGGAAACCATAAAAATAGAGCAGGAAAGAGAAGTTTGGATCAAATATTATAATAAACATTTATAGAGAACTTTCCATGTGTGAGAGAGACTGTACATGCATATTATTCCTATTTTACAAATGAAAAAAACTGAGGAAGAGAGTTTTTGGAAAATTGCCCACAACCATATACCTCGAACAGGGATGTTAACATAAATCCATTGAATTATCTTGCCTGTTTTATTGCCTGTCTGGTTAATTCTAGATCAGGCTTTCTCAACCTTGCCATATTTACATTTTGAGCCAAATAATTCTTTGTTGTGATACATGTCCTGTGCATTGTTGGATATTCACCAGCATCCCCCTTTATGCCTGTAGCACTTCCCACTCTCAGTTGTGACAACCAAAATGTCTCCAAGCATTGCCAATGTCCCCTGGGGCTTGGGATAGGTTGAATTATGTACCCCAACAAAAAAGGTGTGTCTTAATCTTGATCCACATTCCTCTGGGTGTGAACCCATTAATAGATAGGTAGGACCCTTTGAAGATCTGTTATCAATTACGGTGTGGGCTCATTTGTGAGTAGGATCCTCTAAGATCCTTTTTGAGTGTGGTCCAACCAAATCAGAGTGGGCCTTCATCTATGTCTGGAGGTCTTACAAAGAGAAGGCTACATGGAGGAGCCAGAAGTCAGTGGACATCGCCATGAGATAGGATGTAGGGATATAAGCCAAGGAATCCCAAGTATTGCAGCAAGCCAGCCCAAAATGATACAGACTTCAGGGGAAAAGCATGATCTTGCTGATGGCTTGATTTGAGACTTCTAGCCTCTGAAGCCATGAGCCAATAAATTCTTGTGGGTTAAACCAACCCGTTGTGTGTCATAGCAACCTGGCAAACCAAGGCTGGGTTAAAATTGCCCCTGTTGAAAACATACTGCAGTACATAGAACTGCCACCCTAGATGTCAATGGGATTTTGGCCTCTGTGCATCTGAATTCATAGCACTATATCACACTGAACAGTTAATTCAGTCCCCAGCTTCCGTGCTTGGTGCTTGTGAATTTTGCAATCTGACTTAGAATAATGTAGGATTGCCTGAACTTTGACTCCCACTTAAGAAGTAGAATTTTGCAGGTGGTTGTCTCCATGGGGCAGTCAGGGTTTTTTGTCACTGTCTTCTAAAGCTGGAGAATGTCTTTGGGATGCCCTCCTGGCTGGGTGCCTCTGTAATGTTTTCAAGCTGTTGTACACACAAGGCCCATAAATTAAAGTCAGGGAAAGAAAACCCTTCAGGGTGCTGGAAGTAGGTCTCTAGATCTCAGTGGGAGCTCTCCACCAAAGAAGTCAAAACTGCAGCATCTCATGGCCCCTGGTGTGGCAGAACTTGCAAATGTTTTTAAGACATATTTTCTGGGATTGGGAGGAAGGTGAAAAATGAGACATTTGTCTTAAAAATCACCAGTGGGTCACCTTAGCCTCTGTTAAATTAACTCAGTTACATAGACACATCCTGTTGGACACTTGCTTTTTTAAAAAATATGAACCTGAAGTCTAGTATCAGCTCACACCTCCTCATAAATTCAGTCCTTTGTGAAAGAACTTTGGAATTGAAAATAAAGGAAGTACCTTTTGTGGGCTACTGCAGTTCACTTCTTGGGGAATGGTGATCAGTGTAAATGGAAAGCTAAAGATTTGTTTCCTTATAATTACTCACTGAAGCAAACATTTTAGAGCTATAATGGACTTAGCTGGTAATAATAAGACTTACTATGTGAGCTTGGGAATAGTTTCTCCCCACTCTGGATCTTAAATTCTTCCCCTTTAATTTGAAGGAGTCAGACCAGATAATGTCTGCATTTTCTCTTAATGAAAATGTTTGTCAGTGTTATGATAGGAACCTATGTTTCATAACTTCTGGCCATTCAGTACCTTCTCTTGGAAGAGATGGAGTCCTCAGCAATTCATCCCCAGAAAAGAGATTTAATCAACTTGTCTAAAGATCTCATAGAATTGTTCTTGTATACCAGTAACTTAAAGGAGGTGTTTAAGAACAAGTGAGAAGGCTCTCTATCTGACCCTGAGGCATTCCCATAACTCATTCCAGAGAGCTTCAGAACAAATAATCTGATAATTCTGGTGTTGAGGGGGCTTCTTTTGCTCACAATAGGGATGATTCCCTGCCCTCATGGAATTCATGGCCTGGTATGGAAGCAGATGTTGGATGAATGAATGAATCCTCAGCGAGAACATGCACTTAAACAGAGAGGGAGAGAGGGAGGGAGAGAGAGAAAGAGAAAAAAGAGGGAGGCAAGAATCTTGCTTTCTTGAATTATAGTTATTTTTTCTAGTTTTCTCCTCCCTAAGAATAAGTTAGGGAAGTGGATGTGGCTCAAGCAATTGAGCTCCTGCCTACCACACGGGAGGTCCCGGGTTTGGTTCCCGGTGCCTCCTGGAGAAGATGAACAAGACAGCGAAGTGGTACAAAAAGGCTGGTGCGGCGAGCGGATGCGACAAGGAGACACAAAGAGGAAACACAATGAGAGATACAACAAAGCAGGAAGCAGAGGTGGCTCAAGCGACTGAGAGCCTCCCTTCCACATGGGAGGTCCCAGGTTTGGTTCCCAGTGCCTCCTAAAGAGATGACACAGACACAGCACACAGTGAATGGACAGAGCAGACAGCGAGTGCAAAACAACCGGGGGGCGGGGTGATAAAGAAAAAGAAAAATAAATCTTTAAAAAAAGGTCAGAGGAGATAAGGTGTGATATTAGTTTAAAGAGAAAAAGCTGACACAAGTCATAGAGTCAAATATTTAAATGCAATTCTAGTCATGACTACTGCTGTCTGTATGATACTGAATCTGTTTCCTCATTTGCAAAATAGGAACGATATTTAATTTTCTGGGGGTGTTGAGACAATTAGGCTTAATTTTAATACATGGTATGTAAAAATTATAGTATATCTATAATATAAGAATCATTGGATTAATGAAAAACCAATAGGTCAGGGTCATTAACCATTTCAGGCAAAAGAAACTTTCAAGAATATAGGGGAATATAGGATTCATGTATTTTACAAAGACCCACACAATAAGTATCTCCACAATGGCAAACACTTGTAAAATTTGGAACTACATGGGAAGCTGACTTTTAATAGTTTCATACACTTGCTTGGCATTGTACAAACCACAGAGCAGTTGGAGTATTGGCTTTTATTATAACACAACTGTTGTTACTAGTCTTTCCACATCTCAGATTCTGTAAGACAAGTTGAAAAAAATGATGACAAAATAAAACTACACGAACAAACACACTTGAATCTATTTATTTTCAACAGCAGATTTATTTATTTATTTTTTAAACTTTATATTGTACATTTAATAATTGAAAATATAAACAATTAAAAACTAAAAAGTAAACAGCAGAATTTTAGATCTTGTACTTTCTGTTAGCTGGTGCAGTTGGAGAGATATGAGAAATTCAAAACTTAACTTTGCACATTTCCAGAAGTTCCTTTTAACTTTTATTTATTCAAAACAATTTATTAAATTGTTGCTATGTGCCAAAGACTGTGCCAGCACTGGGAAAAGCATAGTCCTTTCCCTTAAGAAGGAGAACTGTCTAGTAGAGAGACAGATATAAATCAAATAATCAAGTAAACAAATCCAAAATTGCAGCTACAAGTTGTTGGGATTTTTAATAGAGAGAACCATAGTGCTGAGTGCATATAAATATTTGATTACTGATGGCTTCCCTGAGAAAATGGAATTGAAATCTGGAAAAAAGTAAATGATAATTGAGTGGAGTGGGAGGAAAGAGGATTAGGGCAGGTAGAACAGAATGTGTTAAAACCGTGTGTTATCTACAAAATATAAATACAAATATACTAGAGAGAAGGAAAAAGGATAGCAGCTATGTACTGCAGGGAAAGCATTTGAGAGATTGAGGGGTGAGCTTTGTTTGTTGTTTATTATTATTATTTTCATTGAACTAATGACAGTGCTCTAAGCTACCATCCCTCACCTACAGGTACAGTGCTCTCCACTGGAGAAATCTTCACCTGGCAGTGACTGCTCCTGAAGCCTTATGAATATCTCCTCTTCAGTGTCCCAAAGGTACCCAAACTTAACATGTCCCAAACTTAATTTATGGTTTCCTAATACTTATTTGTCAGTTCCTTTTCCAGTGGCCCTGTATTGACAAAGGGTCCGTTATAGATCCAGCTGAATAAACCAGAAGCCCAAGAATTACTGTTGGCACCTCCCTCTCATGTATCTAATGTCTACAGTCAGTCCTTCTCAAGTCCTCATGATTTGACATCCCATAGCTCTCATCTATTGTCTTAGCTTGCCAGGGCTACTGTAACAAAGCACCATCGACTAGTTGACTTAAATCATAGAAATTTATTGTCTCATAGTTCTGGAGGATAGAAGTACAAGTCAAGATGTTGGCAGGGCTGTGCTCGTCCAGTCTGTAGGATTCTGGCATTGGCTCGCGATCCATGATGCTCCGTGGCTTACGGTAGGACTCAGTCTCTGGCTGTCTCTCTCTCTCTTTCTCTGTCTGACTCTCTCTGTTTCTGTGTCCAAATTTCCTCTTTATAAGAATACGAATCATTTTGGTTTAAAGCCCACCCCAATCCAGTTTGGCCCCATCTTAAATAATAACATCTTCAAAGATCCTCTTTCCAAACTGGGTTACATTCACAGCACTTGGGGTTAGGACTTAAATGTATTTGGGGGGGGGGGGCACAATTCAATCCATAGAACCTATATTTACCTTTTCTCCTCTATCTTGAACAACAAAACACTATTCTGAGCTAAGATTATCTTCCACGTGAGCTTCAGTAGCGGATCCTTGCTATTTTCTCTGCGTTCTATACTTGCCTATCCTCCAAATCCCTTCTTCACACACCAAGTAGAGTGACATTTCTAGCATAACTCTGATCAATCTTCCCATTGCTCTTGGGGTAATGGGAAAATTTTAGCTCTTGTTAAAACTGAAATTCATATATGATTTGGTCAGCCACTACTTCTTGAAATGCACTCTCACCACTCTTCCCCTTGCTTATGCCTCTCTAGCTATGCAGACTTTCATCAGTTTTGTTCATTTCTCATGCTCCCTCATAACAGTTTTTTTTAACAAATCAATTTTATTGATACATATTAATAAAGCATAAATCCCTCCAAAGTGTACAATCAATGGTATTCTGTGTAATCGCATATTTGTGCATTCATCACTTCAGTCATTCTTAGAGCACTTTTATTATTCCAATGTTAATAATAATAATAAATGAAAAACAAACAAAACTCACCTCTCATTCTCTCTATGCTGATGTACGCAGAAAACACGAGCTAAAAATCATTATTTGAGAGTGCTAATATTGGTTAGAGTTACAAAACCTAAGTAATATCTAATCACTAGATAAGCTCACTTCCCACTTGTTCACATTTTATTTTCATTTGCCGTATTACTTACATCCATTTTGAGGGAAAAAAATGTATTTGCACAATATTCTTCTACCCATTACCAGCACCAATTATTTTCTTCTCTGAAAAATATGAACTTTTACTTCTAACAGAGAAGTATCTGTCTAATTGGTTCCCTGGTAGAGAAAGTGTTGTGTTAAAGAATTATCTGGGCTACTTAAAATGCAGATTCTTGGGCCCTGTGCTGTTATGTTCAGGTGTCAACGTGGCTAGCTTATTATGTTCAGTTATCTGGTCAAGCAAGCATTTGCCTGATTGTTCTTGTGACTTTTGTTTTGTGAATTTGCATCATCACTAAGTCGATTGCATCTATGAATGATTTCAGCAATGAGAGAAGACTCATGCATTCAGTAGAAGGTCTTAAAGGGAAAACAGATGATTTCAGCAGTCGGAAAGAAGAATTTCCATCTCTACTTCAGCCAGCCAGCTTCTCTTAGGGAATTTATCAAAAGCCTTCATCTGAGTTCCAAACTTGTGGCTTGCCCTATGGAATTTGTTCATCTCCTTGGTTGTGAGAGCCAATTCCTATAATAAACCTCATAATATTTTATATAAATCTATATAGTCTGGGTGTGGATGTGTGTCCTTGGGTATCCCGACTAATATAGGCTCTAACTACTGGAGATTTCAATTCATTAAATCTGCTGAGACTCATGATATGCATTTTTACAAGCACCCTGAGTTAGGGTAATGCACACTACATTTTGAGAACTACAGATTTGGAGCAGAAACCAATTGCTTTTCATTTGGCAAGAATATAGATGAAGATCCCTTGGCAGTGCTTACTCTTTAAACTAGTATACTTTCTCTTACCTTCTTTGTTTTACTTGAGAAATCCCTACATCCAGCAGTTGTCATCTGTCAAGACAGCCCTGAAAAGACAGAGAAAATATCAGCTATTATTCTGTGGCCATAGCAGTTGCTAGATCCTTCTTCAGGACTGGGGAATCTTTATCTGTAATTTGCCACTGAACTTGAAAGGAAAGGAAACAGGAAGTAGAAGCACCTCCTTTTGATCACGTGTGAATATTTCTGTTTTTATTTGATAAGCATCCATGTTATTTTACTTGAAGTAATATTTCATATGCACTGTGAGAAAATGCTGAAGGAAAGGAGAAATTTTTCTATAAGGTGTATCTATGATACTTTAAACTGGCTTATAGACGTCTTTTCCTTCCTTCTTTGGGTATGTCCTCTGGGTTCAGAGGCTAGAAATCTGAGGTTCTAGATGTGATTTAAGTTCTGCCAATTGGGTTCACTGAAATTGAGTTCAAATGGAATTAAGTGTGGAAAGAGGAAGCATGGCTTTGGAAACAATAATTCTAGAAGTGGTTTCTTGTATCTTAAATTAGAATATTATTGTCCTGGTGCCAGCCATTATTATCCAAGTCTTCAGATGTTTGTGATAGAGCTAGTTATCTCCCCAGCAGGTCAGTTGTGCAGTGCTCTTAGAAGTCATCCTTGGAGGCACAACTTTTCCAGGCCTTTCAGAAATTTGATTTATACCCTATTCTCAATACTGAAAGGCAGTAGAGCATAATAAATAGGCACACTCACTGTGGGACCAGAATATTCAGGTTGAAATCCTGACTCAGCTGCTTAGTGGCTGTGTGATTTGGAGCAACTCTCTGTACCACCATTTCTTTCATGTGCAAAATGTGGGCACCACTTGCTCCTAGGGCTGTGGTGCAAATGAAACCAGTACATACATGTAACACACTTAGAGCCGAGTCTAGTATATAGGAAACACTCAATAAATCTTCATTGTTTTCCTTATTAGTAAGTCCTTTTCTGCTTAAAATAAGTGAAAGTGGTCCCTGTTTCCTGCAGCTGAATCCTGATAGAGCACTCATCACTTGCTGTACAACTCTGGATGAGTCACTTATTTTCAGTTAATAAGAATCATGATGTCAAAAATGAAAATAAGTTTTTGATGGTCAACTAACTGGATTTGAAGACTTTCAAAACCTATTTCTGCATCCTCCACAATGTACAGAAAGTATTAAGGGCATTAGAGGTGAAAGTAAAAGAGTAAATGTAGTACACGGTAATATAATAAGGAAATAAAACAGTCTTTTCGTGGTCATGTATTTATTCTTTTAAATGCATACTCTCAATTTTCATGAAATCTTCTCAAAAGTCATGATTTACAATTCTACATCTACAATTAGAAGCACTATTCTAAAATATTATCATCCCTATCCTTTGAAAAATATTCATTCATTTCTTGGCACATACTGAGAATTAGGGTTTTCTCACCATTGGAGGAAGGTTTTAGAAGAAAGGAGAGGAGACAATCTGAATTTACAGCTAAAATTTATTCCAAAATATTAAGAACTAGCACAAGAACAATAGACAAGCTACTGAAGTGACTTTTCTATTCCTTTCGGGAGATGCCCTGTGCTCGATCAAGTAAGATCTCTTCTAAAAGAAAAGAAAACAAGTGCATAACATTAATAACAATAGCTGCTATTTCCAGTTTGGCTTACAATTTGTCAGGACATATCCATTTAATCCTAACAAAAGCTTTCTGACATAACACTACTATTATTCCCCTTTTATAGATGAGAAAACGAAAGCACAGAGAAGTTGGGTAATTTGTATTGTCACACAGTTATAAGGGATAGAGTCAGGACTGAACATAAAACACAAGCAACACCAACGCCTATGCACTGAATCATTACATCATTCTGCCTCTTAGGTCTTAGAGTAGCCTTGCCAGCTTTTAATCTTTATATCTAAGATACAATTCCCAGTATACAGGGATTCATGCTCATCCCCACGTAGCATAAACAGGGTGTAGATAGCTTGGAGATTTTTCCAATGAATCAGGCCTAGGCAGTCACAAATCTCTTTAAATACAGCAGAAGCCAATTTCCTTGCTTAATTGTGTGTGAGATGTAGCAGTTTATAAACTATGACATACTCAGTCATCCATACGCAGGTAAAATACTGAAGGTGAAGAGTGAAATTACATCTGTCTTTTCACAAGCCATGTGTCTTCTTAAATTGTTTTCACATTACTAGCTGTAGGTAGAAGCAAAAAGTGCTTGAGTTTCACAATATCTTGATCCTTCTGCTGATCTTCAAATTTCCAGCAAACGGAGAGTCTTAGAGCACATGAAAGCATCCTGGTGGCATTGTTAAATGGTGATGCTTCTTTCCAGGGCAGAGCCCTGGTTTTTTTACCTATAATTTTTTCATATCTGGAAAGTGTTTGGGTGTTGCTAACCTTGAAGTTTTAGAAACTAAGCATGTATTTTCTCATTAAAATATACCCTTAAATTTATTATGGAAAGAAGGGTAATTTCTATAAGAATGTATGGTTGCATGTATATAAACTTAATCATACATCTTTCCTTTCCATATCCAATGGAGAACTCAGTAGATACTGTGAAAAATACTTATGGAAATTCCCATTTTTGCTTCCCAAGCAAAGTCTCTTTTTTTATTGGGGAAAAAAAAAAAAAAAAAAAAAAAAAGCCCAGAGCTGTCATTTATGATGGGTATCTCTCTGAAAACATTGTAATACCCAAAATCAAAAATAATTCAAAATGAGCCCTGATAAATCATGCCCATTCTCTCTGTATATTTACCTAAATTTCTTGGTCCTCCATTTTTAAATTAAATTTAAATTAAATTAAAACAGTGTTAAATCTATATTGCATTATTTAAAATTTATTTATTTATTTATTTATTTATTTATTTATTTATTTATTTATTTATTTTTTACCGGGAGGTACCGGGGATGGAACCCTGGTCTCTCCATATGGTAGACGGACGCCGAACCTCTTGAGCCACATCCGTTTCCCTAAAATTTAAATCCAAACAAAATATGCATATAAAAATAAAATAACTGTATTTAATTGTTTCAATATTGTATATATATTTATACATAAAAGCCATGTGTGTGTGTGTGTGTGTGTGCACATGTATATATAAAAGCCTGTGTGTAGAAGCCAAGCTATTTACCAACAAGTAGTTCTCAGGGCAAATGATGCTGACCTAATGTGAAATTATATAAAGTACCCTTCAAGAAAAACTTAAATATGCATTACGTTTTGCTAGAAGTCTGTTAGCAATTCAGATGGAGGAACATGTAGCTGTCTAGGCTTTAATCTTATGGCCGGGATTGAGTTGGAACTGGTTTGAGCAGGGTTTGTTTATCCTATGTATCTGAAGTCAGAGCCAATAAGTCTCTTAGTTTTGAATAGCTTTAAATGTCTATTCCCATTTGGTCAGGGTTGATAAGCCTATTTGCAGATAACTTAGTCTTCACATGTGAGCTGTTGTGTGTGCATTGGTTGAACCAAGACATGTTTTGAAAAATAGCCTCCTCTGCATTGTATCTGTATTTGTATTTCAGGCATATGGGGTTTCCTTCTTCCTTGAGTGGTCAAGGTAAATGTATACATTGGCAAATGTGACTCTGTAATGGGTGGCCTATCAGCCAAGAGATTAATGAGGGCACCACTTAACAATAGATCAAAGGCAAGTTATACTGATGTGTGTTCCTCGGGAAGGATGGGTCAGGACACAGTGAGAGAAACCAGGTTTCAGAATGTTTAGTTCAGGAGAGAAGAATGAAGAAGGAGATCAGTATAAAAGTAGGATAGTAGCCTAACAAAAATCTAGGAAATTAATATGAGTGTGGTTCACTGAGAAAATTTTGAAGTAAGAAGTGAAAGGGATAAAACTTCTGTGGGGAGAACCAAGAAGAAATACAGAATTCAGGATGTGGGTTTGGGGGTCATGTTAATCCTAATAAAAAATCTAAAGTTTCACAAAAAATGGTAGTTGTTATCATTAATAGTTGTTTTTGTTCTTGCTTTTTTTTATGGGGGGGGGGTTGGTTGAATCTTTTTTGTTTTGTTTTGTCCTATCAGCAGTGGGTATTACTCAACTGATATTACACAAAAAATCCAATTATGTGTGTGCCTTTAGTCATTTGCAAAAAAAAAAAAAAAAAAATGGCCCAAGCAATTAGATTAGAACAATTATTTGTGATTCAATTTTCAGTATTCTGCTTATCAATATTAAAGCCAGGGCCGACTTCATGGGCGTACCAGCACTGCCCTTGCACAGGATAAGGAGGCTCCATGCTTACAGTCTAATGCTCTGTAGAGGCCATCTTGGAATTCTTAATTTTATCTTTGCATTCATGTTGTAAATAAACTGTGATGGCACGATGGAGCCTGAGCCAGGGACTTGGAGCCTCAACTCACATGCAGCCCTGTTTCCAACTGCCTCTCTGTCTCACCGGGATGAGTTCGGTCTCTCAATTCCCGGCATCCTCTGAGCAATCGCTGCAGCCCTTCCCCGCCTGGGCAGGGACGCAGGGAGAGTTAGGTCCAGGCTTGTGCACCTCGCCTGCTGAATCTTCAGGTGGGGCTCCACGTGCCTGTGGGAATGGTGCTGTCTCTGAGAATCCACCTATGCCCAAGGGAGCAGGGTGTTAACTAGAAAATGAAAACCACCATGGCAGGTCAAGGGAGAAGCAGGGAGACAGAAACTGCAAAAGAAATTAAAAAGACTTTTTACTACTTTCTGAACAAAACGCTCTGCGTTTTCATTTTGTACTGGTCCACCTGAATTTTAGAGCTAGCCCTGATTAAAGCTTACTTTTTTTTTTTTTTTTTCCTAAAAAAAAATCTCACAGAGATTATCTAGTCCAGTGCTTTTCAAACATTGCTTAGGAACAGAACTCCTTTTTCAAAAAAATGTTATAGGAATCACCAGTTCTTAAAAGAGAACAAAGGAAAGCTGCTTTCCCCCTGATAAATGTACGAGGGCAAGGCCCCACCAGATCTCACTCCTCCCAAAGGCAACCCTGAGGTACATTCCTGCAATCTTCAAACTCTGAGGAATACAGTCTGAAAACCAGTCACCTGCCTCAAACTCATCTGACAGAAGAGGAAACCTAGACCTAGAAAATAAGTGTCTTCTTCAGGTTCACACATTTTTTATGGCCAGATCCAGATGAGAATCCAAATTTCTTGATTTCCAGTCCCATGCTATTTTCACTCACAACATCCCTGTACCACCTCTCTTAGATGTTTCCTTGCAGTTTTTGGAGAAACAAACCTGCCTTAATTATGTTTAAGGATTCCAAGTTGATCATCTCATCCACATGTTGGTATGGCTGTCAAAGCAAACTGAAGGAATGCCCCATTCCCATGACACAAGTCCTTGCTACAGTTCTTCTCATCCACACAGCTTTCCCTTCTCCCTCACCCCTTCCATTCTTTCACTGTACACAGTAAAAGGACTTCACACATAATGCCTCACTTAATCCTCACAGTATCCCTAAATGGTCAGAAACCATGTTCTTTATTCTATACTAGAGGACACAGAATGTTGTAACAGTTAAATAAAGTTTCACCCAGTAGACAAAATTGGGACTAGTCATTCCAGTGCTCCCCTAACCCCTTTCAGCCAGCAACCAGGAGTAATCATTTGAGATCCCTAATGGGCTTCTGTCTCATTCATAACGACAGGCTGCCCACCATACAGCATCTCCTGGATCCCTAAAAAAGGATAAAGATAACTCTCAACTGGACCTAGATAAGAGCTGCTCACAGTGTATCTCAGGCACATGTTGCGGGGGCAGGGCAGGGGGAATAATTTTAAATTATTGTGCAGGTTTCTGAGGCTGTAACCCCAACTGGAGTTTAAGAGTTTCCAGAGCTTTCTAAGGGCCTATCTGTTTCCAGCAACCACTGTTGGAAAGTTAACAACTTTTACCCGTGTGTGACAACTGTGTTGTAGCTACTTGTTTTGATCAGTCCTAACACTTAAGGAATTTGCTACAAATAGATTTCCTGAACACTGGATTCTGGGCACTAAGTCTGCTTACTGTGCTAAAGAAATGGGGAAGTTTAGAATTGTCGTCTGTTTTACCAAGATTGTTCTCTTTCTGCCTCAAATAATTGCAGTATTTGCTTTCACAGTCTCTAATCTCAATCTCCAAATATCACCAGTTAAGAACAATTCAGCTAATGTTTGTAATTATTACCAGCCAGATTTTACAGAGTGATTATGCTTGACTTCTATATTAGAGTTAAGTAAGTACTCATTTGGGGTGGCTTTATTATTTTTGGATAGGTCTTTTACTTTAAGCAACATGGAAAAATTTCTTTCCAGAAACACAAAGAATGAGATTCTGATGCCTTATTATGCTGAAGTTTGAATGATTGCATTTCAACTTAAATATTATTTAAAATAGTAAAAATATAATGCCTATATGTATTAGCAATGTTCAATTTATGTGGAAGATGGTCTTCTGAATTTAAAATGTATTTCAGATTCCCAGGGACCCACAACTGCCCTGGTCTTGGAAGATTCAACAAAGCAATGCAAAATAATAACTATATACCCTACAGTGTATTCATCTGAGCCAAGTACAAATGGCCATCCTTCAGAAATCTGAGTGTTGTTTTAAGCCATAAGGTATCAAAAACTAACTGATACATGTGCCCATGTTTAAAATGAGTCTTCATTTTCAAGGAATAAGGAAAAATAAATGGAAACCAAGGAGTTTCAGCAGAAGTTGTAAACTCAAATATCTTCAGGAGTCAGGGAAGTTATGAAGTTGAGTAAAATAGGCTAAGGGTAAGAAAATTCTCCAGCTTTCTTAGTCTTTCATTTCCCCAACGTTGGCCAAGACAGTTGAATAAAGAACAGTTTCTATATTCTAGTCAAATCAATAGTGCAAATGTTATGACAAATTGCAACTGAGGATTGCTTTAAGAATTCTTTCCTTATTGATATTGGTAGGGACTGTGGCAGGCAGAATAGTTCATACTCTGTCGGAAGCAGGCACAGTATCTGCTAAGCTAAAATTATTAGCGGCTGTTGTAGGATTGTGGACTTGGTCCTGCCAGAATTTGCAATTCTCTGAGGGAAACAGAAAGTCTGTACTTTTATGTTGTGTCCTGATTTTTTTTTAATTATTGGATTACATTTTAAAGAATATGTGTGGGCCTGAATACGACCTATGTACTACCCATTTCCAATGTCCAGGTTGCAGGAATGGGAGACGTATGGTGGGGAAGTGACTGGTGGGAACTAAAGGTCTTGCATACCTATCGCAAAATCAAATCTCTCGTGAGGTCAATAGCCACCGACACAGAAAAAGGGGGGTGGGGGGAGTGGAAAGAACTTGAAGAGAGGAAAATGAAGATGGAACAGAAGAAAACACACATTAGGAGACTGTGGGGAACTAGGGGAAAGCAGGCTCCATTACATTCGATCATACCACCCCCTACTTAAGAATTCTTCAATGACTCACTAAATCTTTCCAAATAAAGTTCAAACACCCTGGCTTTATGTTGTGCTTGTAGCCTGCTCAGGCTGCAATAAGCAGATTATTGCGGAAGAATGTGACGTGCATGTGGGGGGATTTGTAACTCACTTCAAACCACTCTGGGTACTTGTTTTCAGTCATTGAAGAGGACCTGTCTGTGTCAGATACAGATATATAACAACATTGATGGAAGATCTACTTTCCTTAAATTAAGTCAAAAGCAAGAAAATAGCAGGCTGGGGGATTAATCTTTCACTAGAAAAAAAAAATATGATCAGCTCAATGATTGACCAAGAAGCACTTTGTCAGTGCTATCTAGTTCTTTTTCAAGATAGGAATATTAGTTAGAGCAGACTATTAGAGTCCCGGACTTTTACAAACTACCTGTGTCTTCCTTGTCAAGACATTAATATCTCAGACCTAAGCTTCAACTGTGAAATGAAAGGGTTGGTGTAAGTTTAAAAAGCTTTGAGACTCTAAGGGTCTGGTATTCTATATTAGGAGATTATAAATTATTTATTACCAAGTATCGATTAAAACAGAGGCTTAATACATTTAACACCCTAATAATAAAAGCTTGCCATTAATAATATTTCATTTACAAATTTCAAAATGCAATGCTTTTGGCCTAGAAAAACTTTAGAAAATGTTCCCTTTTTTCATTGTTCTAATAACCTTATATGTTAATTCAAGCTAAACATTTCCACCTCCTCATTCTGTTGGGTAATGGAAAGAAACTGTGAGCAGGATTAAAAACAGAAACAAACCAAATAAAATCCTGTTGTTTGAGTCCTGTTTCTCTCCCTTACCATCTGCCTAATCTTCACCAAAACTAATTTCACTGGTAAAATAGAGATGATCCCTTTATTAATGTAACCTGATGTAGTGCAAAGCCCAAATAAGATCATGTAAGTTAAATAAGGTAGTCACTTTTGAAGTGCTACCAGAGGGAAGCGGCTGTGGCTCAATCAGTAGGGCTCCCGTTTACCATATGGCAAGCCCGCCCGCACGGCACAAGCAGCAAAGGGGGGATAAATGAATAAATAAATAAAATCTTTAAAAAAAATAAAAAATAAAAAATAAAAAAAAAATAAAGTGCTACCAGTAAATTAATTAAATTAACTATGTGTTTTCCATTCAATGAAGGTTTCTTGAACTCTGTGTGTTTCTCATACTCCCACACTTACCAACTACAGGGAGAACCAACCACTGTTTCTTTTGTGCCTTTGCTTTACCCAGTACCTATTTCAATCACAACACCTAAAAACCTTCATCTCAGTTATGTCTAGGGGAGGGGAAAGAGCTCATTCATCCTGTATCCTCAGCACTTAGTGCAAAGCTTGGGAGGTAACAGATATCCTACAAACACTGTGGAGTAAATACATGAATGAACACAGTGTGACTTCTTTATTTTTAATTTTTATTTTTTTTTGGTCAGAGAAAGTCACAAGGCTGTATCAGATTCAAGGGGTGGGAAAACCGACTCCTTGTCTAGGAGGGAAAAGGTTCAAAGTCTCATGCACAGCTTGTGAATATAAGGAGATACGAACATCAGAGCCATTTTTTAATTAATTTTTTTATTTTTAAAGAAGCTTTAGATTACATAAATGTTACAGAAAAAATATAAGGGATTCCCATATGCCCCCTCCCTCCCCCTCCCACACTTTCACACATCAGCAACATCCCTCATTAGTGTGGTACATTTGTTACATATTGAAGCATTGCTACTAACCATGGACTACAGTTTACATTATTGTTTACACTTTGTCCAGCACAATTTTGTAAGTTATGACAAAATATACAATGACCTGTATCCATCACTGCAATGTCATCCTGGAAAACTCCAATGTCCTGAACATGCCCCCGTATTACACCCACTCTTCCCTGATCGAGGCCATTGTTGTAATCAATCTGCCACAAGGAGGGGCAGAAATGGAGACTCTCACGTCATCATCACAATTATATAATGGCCAGTAACTTTGGCTGATTTTTTTCGTTAAAGAATCTAATTGTGATCATTATGTCTACAATCAAGCAATAGTTCTGAACAAAGGAATTGCTCTGGCCTTTAAGTTAGGCAGGGACATCACAAATCAAATGAAGGATCCACTAGGCAGGGGATCAGGGAAGAGGGTAATCCTTTAAAGGAGGAAGGAGGTAGTGTGAATAGGGAGGGAAAACTGAATGAGCTAAGTGCAAAACAGTCCAAGCTCTCTCCATGGCTATGACTAATGATTTGATAAATGAAAAAATGTACTTTAGCTGTCAGGTCACTACCTCACCATTGTGTGTTTGCCTTTAAACCACAAGAGCCAGAGAGGAGGTCCCTGATGCCATTTGCAAATGGAAACTAATGATTTATGCTCTCACACATGGACTTGCAACCAGGGGCTGTGTCACTGCCCTCCTAATTGTAAGCTGCCTGCTCAAATGGTCCAGCAGGTGTTCCCACATAGCATTGTGTCTGTCTCTAGTCTCTTCCTAATATAGTTCTGCTATGATGATTGTAGGTCATTTACATTATCTTTGTGGCAAGGAATAAAGAATGAGTAAGTCTGATAAGTGTATTGTGACAATCTTGATAAGATCCCGTTGCATGTTATATCAAATTTGAAGGCAAAAATACAGTATTTTAATGAAGTGGTTTGGTAAAATACTAAAATGTCTAAAAGACATTTTGATGTTAAAATATTGTAGTATAGAATTTACAAAAGTCAGTACCTAAAATGTTTACTATTAAATTGCATGTTTTCATAAGAGTCACACCCTGCAGGTGTTTCTACACTTCCTTTTTTCCCCTATTTCCAGACAAAATAGCTTTCAGATATTTCATGCTTTAGTCATTACACATAATTATGAATCATTTGCATTTATTGGTGGATCAGAGTCGCAATCATGTTACCAGTAACTTGGCACCTGATTAACAATTTCTGTTTCTTAACAGCCCTTTAAATCAACTTATATTGCTTGAATGTCAAATACAATTTCATCATTTTAAATGTGATATAGAGAAATAGGTCTCCCAGTTCCAAGTCTGAATCACTTTTCACAGCACTGAGATAATTAATTCATAAATAAATAATTTCATTCCAATCACAATTTTTACACGTGGCCTTCAAACAGACACAAACCCATTTCTAGAAGTTACAATGTGGAATATAAAGTGCATTCTTTGGTTTTATTTTGCTTTCCTTTAGCGTGCATATTTTGATCAGTGGCCAAAATTGAGAATATCCATGCAATCTAAACTAGGATTTCCTGCTAAGGATTTCTCTCAAGAGAATTTCTTCTAAGAGAGATAGCTAGTACCAGAGATTTGGAAACACATTTGCATATTCATTCATTCTTTCTTTCTAAACCAGTAAAGTGAACTGACTTTTATAGGACACTGCAATCAAGGAGTTTAGAATTGAGTGGCCACTTACTGGGTTTTATTTAAAGACTAGTTAAAGAAAGGAGGTATCAGATTGCAAGACATTAAAAATAATAGGAAAGTCCGATTTTGGCAAGGATTTTATAGCAATGGCTACTCTCAAACACGGATATTATAAGTGTCAATTAATAAAATCTCTCTGACAGGCAATTTGACAACAGGATGATAAGCTATAAAATTTGCATTCCCGTTCACCCATTAATTCTACTTCTAAGAATATAACTCAAATGATGAATTGGATGAGTATTTATGCAAAGATGTGTATCAAAGGATGCTCAACTCAGCATTCTATTAAGTATTATAGAGTTAAAATAGAAGCAATATAAGTGCTCATTAATTAGAAATTGGTCAAATAAATTATGGTATATTCCAAAACAGGAAACAATATGTCTATTAAAATAATGGTATGCCTATAAATGAAATGATATAAAAATATTATCAAGATATTGTTAAGTGAAAAAGCAAGTTACAGGATAGCATGTTTATGATTCCACTCTGAAAACTATAGAAATAAACTTCATATGTGTGCGTATTTTTTTTCATCTGGATTTCTGTGTGTGTATGTACAAATGTGAGAAACATTAGTAACAAGGTGAACAAATATAAACAGTAGTTATCTCAGTGATAGTGGGATGGTGATGAAGAAGATTGCTTTTGCTTTTTATTTTATAATATTCTATTTGGATTTCTTACTCGGATTATTTGTATAAGAATAAATACATGGAAGTAGACTAAGCCTTAAAGCAGAAAAAACAACTGCTGTCCAAATATAATTCATTGCCCAGACTGCTCTGGCAGTTAAAGAATGCTTAAGGCCATTTAAATAATTTATTTTGAGGAAGTTAGGTAGTTAATACAGTATTTTATGGCTTATTTAAAGTTATTCTTATAGAGAATCTGCTCAATAACATATTTTCCTTATTTCTTCCAAATTTCCTTTTATCCAGACCCCTTAAACCACTTTTTTTTTCTTATCCTGGAGTTTAGTTTGTGCTTGTCTATTAGAGGGAGAAATGGACACAACTTGTCAGCATAAATCAGGGTATAGTATTCTTAGCACATATTCACTGTCTTTCCGTTTACAGTGACCCAAATTCTCAAGCTGTATTTTTCTTATAAAACTTCTTCCACTCTCACAACAGTATCTCCCTCAGACTTGGAAGAAGGAAAGACATTCAGGTTTCCAAAACCCAGCAGAAATTTGGAAAGAGTCCCCAGACAAGGTCTTTTCCTTTTATTTATTTATTTATTTATCTATTTATTTATTCTTGGTTTCTGGCTGAGATGTGTGATGTCGGAACATTATAAATCCACATCCTAGTCTTTAAAAAATGAGGAAATACCTCAATAAAGAGTGAAAGCTCTTGAATTGGGTGCCCTTAGAAATCCATCCAGTCATAAATAGTCTTTAATAGAAGAAGCCTGGGTGTTGAAAGTACCATGTGGGGACACATGCTATTATATATTAATGAAAATGGTGTTTTAGAAAAATAGGAAATGGGTTCAATGCCAAAACGCTTTTTGCTCATTGAGCCCTCAAAGTGAGATCTAAGACTTATCTGAGTTTTTATTATAGCCAGAGTTGAACTAAGAGGCAGCAGTTAGTGAGATCTGTTCAAATACATGTTTCCAATGAATCCCCTCAATAACTTCCTGAAGGAACTAACATCCTCATTTTACAGGTTATGAGACTAAGTAGATTTTTTGAGGTTATAGTACTTGTATATAACATAGACTGAACTGAAGTAAAATCTTCATACTCCTGATTAGATTTGAAAGACAACAGACCAAATTGGAGAAAAGAACATTAGTGTTATGAAAGGATGCTAATAAAATATTTGTTAACATTAGAACCAATGATAACCCTCTTTTATGACAAAGTTTTCAACCAAAAAGCAAATAAGAATAACGGAGATGGAGAGCAAAATATTGTCCTTATTACCGACAGGGCAAGCAGAGAACAAAGTGGAGCCCATGTTCTCTGTGAGAAGGCTACCTTCCAAGGGGAAAAAAAAAACAAAACGGAGGTAAGCGGAGTAAACCTACTTTAATCTTTCTAAAGTTACTGATGAGGAAGTCTGTCCTCCCCGCTAAAGAACAGTAGATTAGCGGGCAGAAGATGGAATATTATCCTAGTAAAGCTTCCTCCACTTGAAGGGAGACATCAGGAGTGTGGAAGAATTATTCCCACCTGTGGTGGTTAAATTCATGTATCAACTTGGCTAGGTTATGGTATCCAGTTGTTTGTTCAAGAAAGCCCTGGACTGATTGCTACTGTGAGGACATTTTGTGGATTTAAATCATTAGTCATTTGATTGCATCTATGGATGATTATGTCTACAGTCAATGCAGGAGATTGCCTTCAGCAAAGAGGGAAGTCTCAGCCAGTTAGTTGAAGGTCTTAATGGTAGAACTGATGATTTCAGCAGACAGAAAGAAGAATTTCTATCCCTTCTTCAACCAGTCACTTCCTCTTAGGTAATTCATTGAAACTTCATTTGAAATTCTGTCAGTTCTGTTTCCCTAAAGAGCCATGACCAAGGCAAACATCAAACAGTGTGTTTCTTCTTCAGCTACCATCATTTTTATGGATTCCTGGGGTGGGTGAAAAAGAGGATGTGACAAACTAGGAGGTCTGTTCTTTTCCAAAATTTTTCCTCCCCTCCATTCCATCACTTCCTGTCACTCTCTGCTCCAGACGAATATACATAACACAGAATTTGAAGAAGAAAAATTTATTTGTAAAAGGAAGAGGAGTTTTTGAAAGATAAGATTCCCATGGGGAAGGGCATTTGAGGAGCCTTAAAGTTGGGATCTGCAGGGTAGCGGAGATTGAGATTTGGCTCCACAGCTGGAGTATGATAAGGGGAGCCTGGCAGATGTGTTCCATGTCTCTGGGAGATGTGAGATAGCAGGACAGAAGGTAGCATGGTCTATCTAAGAGGACCTCCAGTACTGCAACCCACAAGTGACATGGAGGAGATGTAGAAGTTCCATCTTGCTGAAGGGAGAAGTGTAGAATAGCTGAGAAAAAATTCACAGGTCCTAGAAGGCATAGGATCAGGAGAGTTGGGGTCTACTGAAGCAGGTGTGGAGAGTACAAATGGCTGTTTCCACTACTGAAAATTTGAGAAAGATCAAGTTTGAGAGAGCTATGGAAACTGATATAGCTTCTCAAAGCATCCAGCCAGAGGAACCACCAGGTATAATCACCCATAACACAAAGTGAGAATTGAATCATGCAGTTAAGTATGCCAGTAGGTGGCCAGTCACAAAGCTAATGTCCCCCCACCCCCATACTTGCATGGGGGCCTTCCTTCTCTTCTCCTCCTGCTCCCTTCTTGAAAATTTAGAGTTGGGAACAGACATAATAGAAGGAAAGTCCAAGATAGTGTACTGAACTAAACTGAAATTGAGATAAAAATCCTGAATTTACCCCCCAAAAAGGCATTAGATTGAACTGAGAAGTTTTAGAAAAGGACTAAATTAGTTATTCCAGTAAGGAGCAGACATTGGGGTTCATAAGCTAAATTAATAAAAGATATTTCCCTTTCTGTATATCTGGGTTTTGCAAATTATTGTAACTATAGATGTGGATCGATATATCCATTTTCATGACTTCACTTTGTTTAGTGTTGTACTTTCTTCTAACCAGTTGAATAGAAAAGTTAGAATCTAACAAATGTGCTGTAATTTAAAAGGGAGCAGATTTTACAGGCCTGATTCTAAAAATGTTCCAAGGAAGGCAATGCTAAGCGTTTCCACAAGAGAATAATCTTTTACAGTGGTTCTTTGGATTCCAACAAAGACCCTCAAATGAGATAAATCCAGAATCACAGGTTTTGACAGCAGTAGCTGAGAAGTGGTTGTTTGGAGAATGTAATCTCTATGACAACCTTGTGCTTGGAGAGTTCTTTTTGGATTACATCAATGATACGAATTTCCTTGACAGATGATGTAATGGATTTTAATACTCATTTTCTATTTCTTTATTTTGTGCATATTATGATGTAAAAGGCTGAACCAAAAATAGCAATCAGTCTTACATATACCATTACCCTACTCAATTGGTAAGTTACAACTGTAAGTTACATAAGGTAATTAAAAGGTGTTTATGATTAAACATCAGCCTATAGAGTTAGGTAGACATTCCACAATAAATGACCCCAAAATCATACTATGAAAGAGCTAGGAGAGATTACAGATTTTTCCTAGTCTCCCACATCCCTGACTTCACAAGTGATGAATCCAAGTTTCAAGAAATTATTGTTACATAGCAAAGCTGACTGAATGCACTGGTGGTAGAGCTGAAAGCAGGACCAGGTCTTGGGCTTCTTATACTCTGCAAGAAATATATTCCTATTCTGACTCAATTCCACTGAAAACATAATCTTGTAGGAGAACATGCTATAAATACAAAATCAGACCATACAGTGTAGAGGCTTATAGCCTGGCCTTTGAAGCTAGATTGCTTAGATTGCTTGGTTTCATAATTTTTTATATCCAATCATTAGCCATGTGTAGTAGTCATGATTCTCCAGAGAAACAGAGTCAGCAAGATAGAGTCAGCATCATATATAAAGAGATTTATTATAGGAATTGGCTCTTGCAACTGTGGGGATTGGTAAATCCAAGTTCTGTAGTGCAGGCTGCAAGCTGTGAACTCCAATGACAGTTTTGATGAATTCTTCCAGAGAAGCTGGCTAGCTGAAGTAGAGATGGAAATTCTTCTTTTTGACGGCTGAAACCATAGGTTCTTCCTTAAGGCCCTCAACTGATTGGCTGAGACTTCTTGCACTGCTGAAGGCAATTTCCTTTGTTGATTGTAGATGTAATCATCCATAGGTCAAATCAACTGGCTAATGATTTAAATTCCCAAATATCCTCACAGTAGCAATCAGGCCAGTGCTTGTTTGACTGAACAATTGGACAACATAATCTAGCCAAGTTGACACATAAAATTAACCATCACACCATGTGGCCAGGCATGTAACTCAGTCTCCCAAATGCCCAATTTCTTCATTTGTATAATGGAAAAGGTAATAGTGTCTACCTCATAGAACTCCAGTGAGAATGAAGCGACTCGATACATGAAAAGCACTTAGAAAATTGAACTACATGTTAAGACTCAATAAGGTTATTTATTCTTATGTGTGGGGACATGCCCCATGGAGAAACGATCAATAAAATAAGCATGTTGGAGCATTGAGGAGCAAATACTTCCATTTTTATGTTTATAATCTGCCTGGATAAAAATGTCATATTTATTGGAAATGGGTGGGGATATAATATTAGTGAAAAAGACTATGGGTTTCTGAGAATTTGGCCCCTTAACTCTGTATCTCATGCCTTGTCCTCTTAGCCATTTTCCCCCTCTTCTCTATTCTTTCTAAAATATTCAGGGAAGTTTTTAAAGAAAAGAGAGGATTAAGAGCATCTGATGGAACTCTTCTGGCTTTTTTATTGGCTTCTCTGAAAATGGAGAGTGACCTAAATTCAAACAGAACATCCCATAGATGTCTTAGAATTCCAGATGCAAACCATTTTTTCTTCATTAGCCCTATTCCTGCCCTGAGTCTCTCAGCTGGGGAATTCCTATTTGTAAATCTCAGTGCCTCTTCATTTGGATGAATCCTGGGAATTCAGACATAGCACGCAGCATCTGGGAAACATGGGAAACTCTTCAGTGAGCTTCTCCAAAGTTAGTCTGGATGAGAAACATCTGTTACCATCTTTTCAGTGACAGGGTTTTGATCAGCTTATGTTTCTGCTTTGCTTTGGATATTCTGAACTCAACAAATTGTTTCCCATAAAGAAGTCACTGCAAATAAGATATGATAAACTGATGAACTTGAGGTGTTATCCATCATAAAAATGCCACGAAACATCCTGGCTATAATCATCTCCCATTATTAAAAAATATAGTTATAATATTCAAAAGATTGTGCTTTTGGCTCTGCAGAACAGGGCCCAAGAATCAAGCTATCTGTTTTAGTGGTTTGAATACAACTGGAAGAAATTTAAAAAAAACAACAACAGTGAAACAGGTGCAAGGGTGTTAGAGTCATTGAAACATTGATGTAACTGTCTTAAGTTCTATAAAATAGTAGCATTTGACAGGTCTCTACATAAACTTCTATGTAAACGAGGTTAGATTTGCCAGAAAAGTAAAATAACAAGACTGCTAAGTTAAAAAAGCATATCCTATCAGAATTTCCCTGCATTTCCATCCAAAACCTCTATGAAACCTTGGTAATAGGGTGATTCATCACATATAAATTCATTCCAAACAACAAAAAAGGAACTGCAACTTTCCCACTGTTGCTCTGTAGGAAAGCAAAGAACAAAATTGAATATATGTTTGCCAATTTCAAGTGTACAAAGATCTATGCCACTTTTTGCTTAGTGATATTTCTTTTCCCCTTTCTCCCACTTCACTAAGAAAGAAGTCTGAAAATAAAAGGAATTTCTAAAATGATAAAATCCAGATTAAAAAATATCCTTTATTATGAATCAAATGCCTTGATTACATTACGTACGTATATATAGATGAGCTTGCCTGATTGCAAACTGACATTCATCTGGGTTTCAAATGGAAGTAATCCACCTCACCCATTTGAGCAGTTAACTGACTTAAAATAAGTTTATTACTGCAAATCAAATGGATGGCTTTAATCAGGGTTTAAATTACATGGGATCATAGATTATAAGCTTTAGATTTTTTTTGTTATGGGTGTAGTGGGGGAGAAGAGTCTGGGAAACAAGCCCTTGGATGAAGTACTAGCCACATTCTTCTTTTAACTATTAAAGATCTGTTTATAGTATATAGTCCCTTTGGGTTGCACTTTAGCTAAATAAAATGACAACCAGCCTCTGTTTATAACTGGGAGATTCCTGTGGCTGTGGAGTCTGGGGAATAACTTTCGACTCACAGAGACCTCCCAAACACCCACGCCACTTTTTCTTGCCCATAAGACTTTGTAATGACTCCACTTCTAGTTCAGGAATGAATGCTCTAGAAGTATTGCTTAGGAGTATGAATCACTGTCTGAGAAAATTAAAATGCAGGAAGTTATTTGCTTAGTTGGTGAAAAAAGGGTATTAGCGTAACTTGTTAGGCATAAATTGGACTGAGCTAGTACCAAGAGAAAAACAGTCTGTAATAGTTCCAGGCAAGGCGCCTAGAATATAGAGAGGATATGGAAATGGTCCTGTACTGGGGACCAACAATCTAAGCTTCTGACTATTGGTTCGTAGGAGACAACTCACTCAATTGGATAGATAAAATTTCCAATAAGCCACCCCCAGGGAGCAACTTCATAGATCGCTTCCACCTCAGGAGTCTGTCAGTATCCCAGAAATCTGCTCGTCTGCCTGAGGAGCCGACCGTAAATCTGCTTGGCTATGACCAGTCCCTCATGGTGGGGAGGGGTACGTTGGGAGTGGTTGTAGGGGAGTGGCTCCATCTTTGTTTAGTTAGCAGTCCAGTGATAGATGAGAAGTTGTTGGTCACCAGATAAATTGCATTGGGAAGAGAAATGAAAATAAAACACTTTATGTGTCATGCATATCTACTGTTGCTCTCTGTTGGCTGGGGTCAAAATCATATGCTATGAGCAAAACAAAAGAAACAATTCAGGTTTTGATATGCAAACCAAAGACCAGTCCATTGTCATTAATAGAGCAGGAACCTATTGTGTTGCTCAATGTCTCAAAAAATGTTTCTGGGAGCAGCTAATGTTTTCTGAAATATTGATAAATTCTTCATTAAAAATATTCTGTGGACAGTTTGGAAAGCATTGGTTTAGCAAAGATAAATAGGTTTACTTACTTACTGTAGGAATTCTCACAGCCTTTAATGTATTATTAACTAGTTGTCCTGGCTCTAAACAATATTATCAGACAGAGAAAGGAAGAGGATAGGAGAGGGAAAAAATTAAGGATTGGCTTTGGAGAGGTAATCAAACATATCTACCACAAAATAATCACATGCACTATGACCTTCCAAGGGCAGAGCAGAAGAGATAAATGGCACTGCATTTCAGTATCAGCTCATAGTTAACACAGTTTGGGAATAGAAGGGTAGAGGCACAGACCTGGAGTCAGATCTTATAACCACCATCGTGTGGCTTTGTGCTAGAAGTTATTTATTTAACTTCTCAGAACCTCAGTTTTTTCAGCTCTAAAAGTGAGTTTACCCAGCTCCTGGGTTATGGTAAAGGTTGAATAATGGAGAAGGTAATAGTGTCTACCTCATCGGGCTGCAGTGAAAATGAAGTGATTTAACCCATGAGAAGCACTTAGAACATTGAGCTACGCGGTTAAGACTCAATAATGTTATCTGTGCACTTGGCACAGAAATGATCAATTGTTTCCTTTCTTTCTCTCCTGCACCCTGATCTGTCATTTGATCTTAAAATGCCTCAGACAAGTATGAAGGCCACTGTCCTGCCGTAACTTAGATGGTTTCCCCTAGAGAACAGTGTCAGTGTCTGTTTTAGTTTCGTAGCCGCTAAAAAAAAAATTACCCTACAATAGGTTGGCTTGAAAAAAGGAATTTACTGGCTCATGGTTTCAGAGACTAGAAAGCTTGCTTCTTCCCAGGGTCAGCATCTGCTGGCTGGCCAGGAATCTTTAGGGTTCCTTGGTTTTTCTGTCACATGGCAATGTGCATGGCGGCAACTTCTTTCTCTCCTGAATTTGCTTGACTTCTAGCTTCTCCCTCTGGGCCTAATTTCCTCTGTTCATACAAATTCCAACCATATTGTACTAAGGCCCACCCTCATTCAGTTTGGGCACACCTTAACTAATAACAACTTCAAAGTTCCTGTTTATAGAGGGCTTCACTTCCACAGGACTAGAATGTGGGGGTCATGATTCAATCCCCAACAGTGTCCAAAAGTGCCCCTAAATTATCTTCTGTCATTCATTCCATTCATCCAGGCCAGCAGGCAATCAGCATATTCTCATGAGGTATCCACAATGGGTTTAGCACTAGGGAAAAAATAGACATGATTTCATTCCTACTTGCCTGGCAGTGAAAACAGCCATTCAGAAAGAAATAGTGGTCAAGTATGATAACAGATTGGATGGGGAATGTTCAGTATATTAATTGTAAAGCTAGGAATCCAGGAGAGACAGTAGAGAGCCTGTAAAACTACCCTTTTTCTCAAATATAGTTAAGGAACCAGGATAAAATTCACATCCATGGGGAAATTAGTAGTGAGAGACTGAAAGGAAGAAAAGTATGGGAGGGGGCTGTGCCTTTGATAGCGGGTTGCCCTCTTGACCCCTATCGCGATTCACAAAGTTGCTAAAGCAGAGTAAGAAATTTTTCTCAAGGAGAAAAAAGTCATTTTCCAGGGGAGTCAAGACTATTGCCCTATGTTTCTGATTCCTATCCCAGACTCGTAACCATTGTACAGTATTAAGTGGCTAAAAGACGGGATAAATCTGGAGGAATCCTTTTTCAAATCTTGCTCTAAGGATGACCGCATCATTAAGTACTTAATAAATAATGCTTTCTCAGAATGCTGTGCTTTACTCTCTTACCTGGTATGCTATTCCTAAGATTTCACTTTGTTCTTGCTTCTGTCATAGCCTGTTTTTTTTTGTTTTTGTTTTTGTTTGCTTTGGCTTTTTAAAATATATACTTTTATTAGAGAAGTTGTGAACTTACAAAACAGTCATGTACATGTGTGAAATTCCCATATAACATCCCTCCACCAACATACAACATTGTTGTGGAACATTTGCTACAGATTATGAGATACTATGATCAGACTATTACTACTAACTATGGCCTATAGTGTACATTTGGTATATTTTTCCAAACCTCTATTATTAATATAGTACATCTTTTCATAGCCTATTTTTAATTACAAAAAGGCAAGGGCCATGTCATTTTCCTCTATTCATGTTAAGTACCTAGCTTCTGTTAATTTATATAAATAATATTTACCTTGTGCTAATGCATATAAATAAATGAAACTCTAGGTTAAATTGAATATTCTTTGGTTAAATGTGATAATTTCTCTGTAAAATTAACTTTGACCTTCAATTTTGCTGTCTCTGTGTTTGTTCATATGAATGACTATAGTAGAAAGATTATAGGAATCAGAGGGAAGGTCTCATCCTTGGTTGAGGTACTAGAGTCTAAAGACTTTATACACCTCTTCTCACAACGCTTATGGGGAGACCAGCAGAAATCAACCTTGACTCCTCACAATTGGAAGCTTAGTTATCCCTCAGTGTATTAAAATTGATCAAACCACCAAATGTTCTGGCAAAATTATCAAGACAAGTCAAACAGAATTCAGCTCAAGCCACTCAGTCTTATGAATTTCATGGGTCTTTTTAGAAATAACTTATCCTTTAAAAACAAAAAGTGTTAATTGATCTCAAAGTTAGCTTTGGACTTAATGGTTAGGTTAATAGAATTTAGCAATCTGTATGGATTGTTCTCTATTAATGACGGATAGGGAGTGGATAGAAGGGGAAATGTTCTAACAGGCTTTTCAATTCTATAGTTTTGTCTCAACTTTGATGATACGAATTTCATGTTCTTTAGAGTCTGGTGATCTCATTGATGGAAGTTGTCTGGTCACATAGCACAGGGTGAATAAGCTAATTTTACCACTACAGTTGTTTGAGCACCAGCCTAAATGGTCAAAATCAATCCTCTTAAAATGAATCAGAAAATGTATTGCTTAGCTGCTATTGACAAGCATCCATTATAAACTATCTAGGATCTTCCTGCATTTGACTCGTTAGTCAAAATTTGTTTAAATAAATGTTCTCATTAAAGGGCTAAAATACTGAACACAGATCAGGGAAAAACAAAAAGTCTTCGGATGTTTGCTCCTAGACTTTCTAGAATACACAACTTTGGTTTAAGTTGGGAGTTGTCACGAAGGGTGGAAATGAAAGTGTGTCCTTTACTCATCTTCAGAGGATGTCTCTGTGATGCCTTTTGTCTCCCTCAATTCCCAGGGATATAATTATAGTATTGGATTTCCTAATGGGTGTTTCACATATTTATATGGTTGGTTTAATTTCACATTGCCCTTTGTGAGCAGGACTATTTGTCTTGCCAAATGGAGAGCCCACTCAAAAGTCACATGAAAAAGTTTAAGGAAAAGAGTTTAAGATCATTTACTTGAATGAGACACCACCTCTTGTATGAGAAAAGATACAGAAGTCATCCAAAATCTTCTTGGCCATAACTGGTTGTTAAGAATTCCTACTTTAATTATCTTGATACAGATGTAAAACTTGCAGGTGAACCAAATTCTCTTCCATTAACCAAGGCTTTATTTATTTGTTTGTTTGTTATTCTAATCAAGTGTGAGAATACTAAGCAAATGCACTGTGGTGCTAGTTAAAATTTTTCAATAAATCTTGATGCCAAAAAAAAACCTCTGAACACACTACACACTCTAACACTCGTAGCATGACGTAAAAGACAAGGAATCGTTTGCTAATTCTGGCTCTGGGCTTTTCTTCTCTCATCTAGTTTTTCTATAGGTCTGAGACTGAGATATACATAGAAGTCAAAGAAAAGTCAGAACTCCATGAATAAAAGGCTGCATACCCCGAAGACCTGATTATACATAGGCAACAAAAAGTAGCTCACTGCTGAGAATCTGTTCTCACTATCCAGACAGCTAAATGAAATTATCCAGACAAGACCAAGAAAATGAAAGTACATTATTTCTCTCTCCTTACCACCCATATCCAGATGGTGAAACTCACCTATATCTTGATTCGAGGATGCATAAAAGGTCTTGGATTCCAAAATGTTGCAGACACTTTTTACCAACTCCCAGGAAGCTGGTACCACAAGCTGGCCCAAGGAGAATATCTGTGGCCCCTTTTAAATTTATTTTTACTTTAAAATAAAACTCAGCCATGTATACTTTACAAGTATCAAAAGTCCCTACACAATAAAAGGTGCTGATTGTCTCCTTTCTACACCAATGCCCCTTCTTAATGGAACATTTTTTCACATATGCACCCTGGGGTCTGGCTTCACAACTGTAGTTAGTGGTTTGTGGAAAAACTTCTGGCATACTCCTGACCCAAGATGGACTAGTCAGATACTTCTGGACTTTTGGAATGGAATGATGAATTCTATCTAGGCTTTCTTTGGCTGAGAATAAAACCATGAACTAGCATGTGCATACTGAGGCGGATGCGCAAAAGAAAGCTCTAGAGAGACTCACTCTGGTATCGGATTTTCTAGATCTGAGGCCTTTTCCCTCATGTGGCCCCATTCTACCTCCTGCCTTTGGATTCTGTGAAATACCTCTGAACTGTTCCAATAAATTAGCCCTTTTTACTAAGTTTGAGTGAGTGCAGTGAGTTGCTATTTCTGATTAAGAGAACTACTATAGTTCCTTGAAACTACAATTTAAAAATATATGGTGCTTTGGAAAACAGTTTGGTGTTTCCTCAATAAGTTACACATAGAATTACCACATGGCCCAGCATTTCTGTTCCTAGATAAATGTCCAAAAGGATTGAAAACAGGTGTTCAAACAAAAACATGTACAGAAATGTTCATAGCAGCACTTTTCACAATAGCCAAAAGGTAGAAACACCCCAAATGTCCATCAAATGATGAATGGCTAAACAAAATGGAATCATACCCATGCAATGAAATATTATTTGGCCATAAAAAAGGAATGAAATACTGATACATGTTACAAGGATGAACCTTGGAAGCATCATGCTAAGTAAAAGAAGCCAGACACAAAAGGTTACATATTTTATTATTTCATTTATATGAACTATGCAGAATAGGCAAATCCATAAAGACAGAAATCATATGAGTAGTTGCCAGGTACTAGGGCGAGAGGAGAATGGAGAGTGACTGTTTAATGAGTATATGGGGTTTCCTTTTGGAGGGATGAAAATGTTCCGGAACTAGATGATGGTGATGGTATCGTAACTTCATGAATTCACTGACTTGTAAATTTAAAAATGATTAAAATGGTGAGTTTTATGTTATGTGTAATTTATCTCAATAAAAAATACTGTATGCTATAATATCTTAACACCTATGGTAAAATAAGATAAAAAAATAAATTAATCATTGGGCTTCCAAGTCATATGCTCTTTCTGTACTCTGTGAACTTTTCTTTATTTGCAAAATTGCAGTTTTTTAGAAAACATATTTATTGCCCTGAATGAATTTTTCACATTTGCTGAAAAGCCCAGATTATTTAATTTCCCTAAACATTTCTGTTTAAAAAATAAGTATATAAACAAGAACAAGAACAACAAAACATTCTGATCTACAAATTCTAGCAAAATAGCCTATGATTCTTAAAAGAGAATTCAACATCAGAGCTTGTACTATCAAAGGGGACAACATTTTTGAACGGCATTTATATATAACCCCTACTGTTGATTAAACACCCACAGAAGATGCTTTTGCTCCTTTAGGCTGAGCCTAAATAGATTTTGGGGTGTGTGGATTATTTCCTTGTGGGAATAATGGTCTCATACTTGTGCATCTGATTTTTAAGAGAACCTAGATTTCTAGATTTATATGAAATTATGTATTTTAAAATGCTAGCAAGAAGTTGAATTAAAACACACACACAGGGGGACGGATGTGGCTCAAGCGGTTGGGCGTCCGTCTCCCATATGGAGGGACCTGGGTTCGATCCCTGGGACCTCCTGGTAAAAATAAATAAATAAATAAATGAAAAAGCTTATAAAAAATAATAATAATAAAAAAAAATAAAAATAAAACACACACACACACATGATCTTCAGGCAAACAAACTTCTAAAATCGGATGTAGCCCCTTTACCTGGTGGTTTGTTACTTCTGCCTAAAACTCTTATAATCTGGCTTTTATTAATCCTACTCAAATATTGAGGTAGCTTACTGTTGAGGTCCAGGAAATTTATGTGAATTGCATAATGTCAAATAAGTTAAAACACTACTCAAAGCAGAGAATGTACGTATATTGTGGTTACATGTTAAGATCTGCAGAGCAATAAATATACCTGGTTCTGACATCAGCTATCAAATTACCCTGTTCACAAAAACATTTAAATGTTCCAATGTTTCTAATACTTGTATATGTATAATCTCAAAAAGTCTTCCAAAATCACCTCCAAACCTGAAAACCCTAGTTTATAGCCTCATCACTCCTTCCTGGGAATAGATCAGTCACTTTTAGCTAGGGTCAGGTCCCTGTCCATTATACATCACACTAGTTATCTTCAAAAGAAAACGAATGTCTACATGTAATTCTGTTAAAAAAAAAAAATAAAAAAAAAAAAAAGCTTCTCATTTTCTGTGCTCTAATAGCATCTTCAGAATTTATCAGCAAAATGCATTTAACTGATGGTAACAGGTATCCTGGAAATAAATTTGGAGGTAGGGTGGGAATTTTTTGGTTTAATAAGTCTAACAAAAAAAAATTTAAGGTAGTTGAATATAGTCAAACCAATTCATTTAGTTGATCCACGAAGAAATACCGAACGCCTTGTATACAGTGGCAATCACTGGGGATGGGCTGGTGGTGAACAGGAGAGACACAGTTCCTGGTTTTCCTAGAGTTTATGCCCAAACCAGGAGTTCTTAGAGCCAATCTTGCTTAACCACAGAGCACTGCTCCTTAAGCATCATCCTGGAGGGTATGGGCAGATTCTATCTTCTTGAAGGACTGCCTTCAGCTACCAGCACAGATTCTGACTCACAGGAGTTGATGCTGGAAAATATTTGTTGACTAGATATTGCAATTATGATTTTAATTGCAATATGAGAAAACTGAACACTGAGATGCGAATTGACTTCTCCAAGGACATATAAATATTGTTAGAGTCAGGTTTAAAGTCTAGATCTTCTGTCTTAAAATTTACTGTTCTTTGTGTCACCCTATTCCACATTCATCTCACCAAATTACATTGTGTACATTCAACATATCAGGCATTCTGCTAGGACATAGGGATGCAAGGAAGAGCAAACAAACAAACAAAAACCTTGGCCCAGGGTCTCAGGACATTTAACGTGTACTGACAGAGTAAGACATTGACTGAGTAGGTGCAAAAACCAGTGCAGAAGAGGACTATGACACAATTTACAAAGGATACTGCTATGAGACTATAAAAACATATTTTGATTTTAGAGAAAAAGCAGGGACCCAAACAGACATTTTTGCTACTTCATGTAGTTTGTAGGTATAATACACAGCCGGGAATTTAGAAAGACAATATTTTACTGATACAGTTGCTGTGTTATAATTCACAAAACCTGGTCCAAATTCTACAGCCATATTAAAGAGTAGCATAACCTGGGTTATGCTTAACCTTTCTGCTACAAAGGGATAATAATATATGCTTTAGCTTGAGAAGAATTTAAGGTACTAACGTTATTGAGAAGGCTCACCCTCTTGCCATATTTCTCTGCTAGTTTCTAGTAATTGCCCAATTTTAGACTCTCACTGAGCTGAGCTTGAAGTACGCTTGACTTCTAGGATGTTGTAGTAACACAATTCCTAAATGGAACTATTTTAATTTCTTACACTGCTCAAAAAAATACCATGAAATGTTTCAGCTTAAGCAAAGGAAATTTATTCACCTATGGTTAGAGTCCGGGAAAATGTCCAAATCAAGTCATCATAAAAGTGATGCATTCTTCCTGAAGACCCACTGCCAGTGATCCTTGGCTCCTCTGCCACATGGCAAGGCACATGGTGGTGTCTGCTGATCTCTCACTTCTCTTCCAGGTTTTGTTGAGTTCAGCTTCTAGCTTCCGTGGCTTTCTCTCTCTCTCTCTCTCTCTCTCTCTCTCTCTATTCATCTCATTTAGAAAGGACTCCAGTAATAGGATTAAGTCCCATCCTGAATGAGGTGGGTCACACCCTAACTGAAGCACCCTCATCAAAGGGTCCTACTTGCAATGGATTAGATTGCAATCTACACCTACAGGAATGGATTAGACTTAAGAACATGCTTTTTCTGGGGTGCATACACCTTTAAATCACCACAGGAACAATCAGTTCTGCAGACAAGAGACCCTGATTCAGTTCTAATGCTGTTCCTGGCGAACAGAGTCCCTTTGCACAAGTCAGTGCTCCCTTAGGAAGAAGGTTTTTCTCATTTCTCACTGAAGGATTTGGGCTGGATGAGTTCTAAGGATGTTTTCAGTGTGAATGTCTAGTAAAAGTTCTGCTCTTTCCCACCACCAATGTTCCCAAGCACAACTTCTCCTTCAACACATACCTCCCACACATACTTTTTAACCCTCTTTGGCAACTGACCTCTCTATTGGTCTAGTAGCAGCTTGTGACCTGTCTATCACAGGATGAGGAGAAGGGAATGGGAAATGGAAAGAAGAAGCCTCAGACACAAAGAGGGATATCATCTATTTTCAGGCTGTGATAATGCCTGCTTTCCTGTTTCAGAGACCCCCTGTGAGTTCTGACAAGGGTTCTTTGGGGCTCTGAATTAATTTAGCATTATGCCTAATAGTCTTTTCAGCACTAGTGCCTTACATGAGCTTTCTCTCTGAGCTGCATTCATAAAGCTCAGGGTGACCCTCTGCAATCTCAGTTTAGGGGAAGCCTCAGAAAGGAAATTTATTCCAAGAAGGAAAGTACTGTTGACTATAGAATGCAAAGAGCAATTTGCAAATAATTCCTAATAGACAGGGCCAGGTGTGAAGTATGATTTATATCTTCCCATGATGCAAAGCCACATGGATTATAATGCTTTGGCTGCCGATGGTCATCCTGGAAATGTGCCATCCTCCCCCAGAACGTAGTTATGGGCTAGAACTCCAGGTGGGGAACAGCAATTCCTTGCCTTTCATCTACCTTGAGAAGAAAAACTCTGGGCCAGAGGTAATAGAGGCCCAGCGGTATGGGGGAGAAGGGTATATGTGACCAGCAGTGGAGGACAACTCCCCATGATTGAGCAGCATCTGGCCTGAGGCCTCCAGTGGCCCCAGAGAATGTCCTTGTCTTGGCTGCAGTGAAAGGTGAAGTTCCTGCCTACTCCCAACAATCTTTTTTCCAGGGTTTCTGCTAGTTTAGTTTGCTGGAGACTAGACAAGATTTGCCTGATGCTAGGTCATAGAGGTGATAAATTAGATGACATTATTTCATTGCCTTTGATCCCACATATTGTCTAAGTTAAAGAATTGTTCTGAAAAGCTGGGGGAAACGAAGGGGGACATGAATATTAAATGCAATGTGGTATTCTGGGTTGGATCTTGGAACAGGAAAATCAAAGACATTATTGATAAAACTGATGAAATCTGAATCAAGTCTGTAGTTTAGTTAATGCTACTGTACCAATATTAATTTCTTAGTTTTGATAAATGCACCATGGGAATATAAGATTTTGGCAATAGAGGAAGCTGAATGAAGGATGTACAAGAACTCTGTACTATCTTTGCAAGTCTTTAGTAAAACCAAAATTATTTCAAAGTGAATTTTAAAAAATAAATAAATAAAAAGTTCTTCTGTTGGAAATAGACCGCCTTCTCTTTGCAGCCTGATTCAGTCCTATTTTTCTTGTAAGGTCTAGACATATGTTTTTCCCCTGGTAATGCTTTTTCCAGATACATCTAGGAGTTCCTTCCTCCTTCCTTACTTTCCTTGAATATTATATATACCACATGGTCTGAACTTCAAGTTCCTGAACCATCACTCATTAGAGAACCCTCTGGATAAAAGAAAGGTTCATTTGAAATGCAAATTTATTTGACAGAATTAAAAGTTATCAATCACTGGAGTCTGAGGGTGATTTGCTTTGATGACAGAGAGAAAACAGCCGAGGGATGATGGAGATGGTGATTGAAGTGCTATAGTTGCAAGCCAAGGATTGCCAACAAACACCAAAAGCTAGGAAAAGGCGCAGAAGGCTTCTCTACAGGTTTCACAGGTAGTCTGGCCCTGCACCTTGATTTCAGACCATGAGGCAGTACATTTCTTTTGTTTTAAAACACTACCAGTTTGTTGCAGCAGCCCTAAGAAACCATATCTTGCTCAGAAAAGTCAGGGTTTTGCTGGTCAAAAAGAGAAAAGAGGAAGGAGGAGACAGCTGGCAGCAACAAGGCACTGTTACCTAAAGGGGGAAGGCAAGGGAGTCCAGGAGGAGGAAGGACGCTGGATGCCCAACAAGTATTTTCCATCATGTCTTTGAAAAGAAGTCCAGTTTTGTAGCATGTCTTAATTTGGGCTTCTCTAGAACAGACCATGAATCAAGGATGCAGTTCAATTTGTTTATTTGGGAGTGATTGCAGGAAATAGTCATAGTGGAGTGGAAAAGTAAGATAGGGAAGATAAACAGCCAATAAAGTGTGCATTATCAAGCCATGTACCACTGTAGCTAACAGGAGCTGCTGGGAACTAGCTGGAATATTACAGACCGAGTCTGCTTTTGTGTTTCTCTGGAACTCCCAGCCTTCCAAGGTGATGCCACTGAAGATTATCAGGGGGAAATCTGTTGGCTGGCTTCCATCCAGTGGGAGGGGGAGTGGATGGGGCACCAGCAGTTTCTGCTCCAGGATGAGACAAATCTGCTTTCTTCGGACTTCAATTCTGTCAATTACTAGTTGTGAGAGTGTGTTAGTTTGTCAAGGCTGCTATACCAAAGTACACATAGACTAGCTGACTTAAACAAAAGGAATTTATTGTCTCTCAGTTTTGGAGGCTGGAAGATCAATATCGAGGTGACGGCAGGGTCATGCTTTCTCTGAAGACTGTAGCTTTCTCGGGACTCATTTTCTTCCTCTGTCACATGGCTCTCTCTCCCTGCCTGTCCCCTACTTCTATGTCCAAAATTTCTCTGCTTATAAGGACTCCAATCTTATTGGACTATGGCCCACCCTGATTTGGTTTGGTCTCATCTTAGCTAATAACATGCTCAAAGATCTTATTTACAAATGGGTTCACTTGCACAGGACTGAGGGTTAGGACTGGAGTATGTCTGTGGGGCACATGATTCCATCCATCAAGGGGATCTTGGACAAGTTATGCTGTGTCCTTTTCTTTGACTATGATTGAGGAAAAATATCATAGGGTAGTTGAGAAAATGAAGAGATTGATTATGTGAAAACAGTAAACTGTGGTCTTTTACATGAAAACTACTCAATAATTATTCCCTCCCCATCCAGGCTCTACACAGATAATGCACACTCTGATCATGGCATGAAACCAGAGCTACAACCCTGTGATATTGGGGTAAGGGAGCCAAGGGCACCCGTGACTGTATAATTCCAAGCTGATGAGGGGCTGTTCCCTCTCACTCAAGTGGGGAAAATGAGCATAAATGGGGGAAGTGAGTAGGAAACAAAACCCAGTATCATGGCAGTTGAATGACATTTTCACTGGTTTTGGAAGGCTCAAGTAAGGAAACAGGAAAGTCTGTTTCCATGAGAATCTTTCTTTCAGCTGAGGCCAGAGTCTCACAGGGTTCGCACCCCAAAAGGCCCCATTAGACCCCAACATATGTATTCCATATTCTAGCCTGTGGGTTTGAGGCACCAAGATATTTTTAATGAAGTGCATTTATGGTACTTTGCCAAAAGCTGCTCATAGAAAAACTAATATATTTTCCATTTCTTTGGCCTTTGGGGAAAGGTAATATTATAAACCATTATCCAGAGATTCTTCTTAAGACTTTCCCAGCTTGACAGTACTTTTCAGTCTTATATTCTTTCCTTGAAGGCTGGTTTCAGCTGTTTACACCAGTTTTTTCTGAAGTCCCCCTTTTCATCTAAAGCCTGACAAGTTTAAACATAAACCACACATTTTAAACATGAACCGCATACTGCGAAACTTCAAATAACTGGTATCAAACAATAAAGGACCCTCAAATAACTAAAATTTGGTGAGCAGTTCTCTTGGAAGCAAAGAAGAAAATGTCACTACATCAATCTAATATGAGGATTTAAAAAAAATAGCATCTTGGAGAGAATGGTTTGAGGTTATTACATTCAGTTTCACTTTTGACCATCTTATATCTCTATTTGGATGACTCCAAGAAAACTATGAGGCCTGTAACCATCTAAAAAAAATTCATTTATTATGACAATGCTATACTTACTAATTAAGACAATTGGGCCAACCCTTTTTCTCTATTTAACTGGTAATAATTTGCTGATCTTCTTCCACTGGTTAAGCCTTGGGATTAAGCAGGGTTTACCTTCAGTAAGACAGGGGAACATTATAATGGGGGGTGGGGGAATAAAAGAACTAATTATGCCTAACTAGTCACGCACTGTTATTTCTCCTTTGCGTGTCTCTCACAGCACCATCTTCTTTTCCCTTCTTTTGGCTGTCATCACATTCATTCTCATTCACACAAAATCAGGAGATTTCAATGGACACTTAACTAATAACCATGTTTCAATCAATCCAGACCACCAGCTTGATTACTTCCATTCATCATGTCCCACGTGTTTACAATAAAATCTGCAGCAGATCTCCTCTTCTTATAGGAAAATTTTGCTACCCCTGCAGCTGGAATTCAAGGTGATCCCAGATTTTTCCAATCTCAAAGTCCACTACTTTTATTTTCCCTACATAAATCTTCACTTTTTGCAAGCTGTCTCTTTGTAGTTTCCCAGCCATATCCCACACTATATTTCCACATGTTTGGTGCCTTGTCTTTGCTCCTATTCAGGTATTACCCACCTATCAAGGTTGACTAAGATTCTACCTCCTTCATAAACCTCATTAAGCATAAAAGGCATAGGGGAAGGATAGACGAGTGGGAAGGGGTTTAGAGTTCTCTCTAAAAGATGCTAAGTTTTGAATTTTACCTTTGCATTTTACTAGTTTTGTGATGGAAAATAAATTTCTTAACCTCTTTGTGTCTCCTTTATAAAGAATTATATGTACGTTATTCAGTTTTTATTGGAATAAAACCAAAAATGCAAATTGTCCAGGAAAACTGAATTGATTTATTTATTCAACAGCTAATAATTAAGAGCCTAGTAAGATTTAGCCAATGAGACATTATGAAATCACCAATGAACTTGATTGGGTGATTTATATACACTGACTAGTCAGTGAGTAATATTAATACAATATTACTCAGCCATTCCACTCCTAGATATTTACCCAGGAGAAATGAAAGTGTGAAAATCCATACAAAGACTGTACACAAATGTTCATAGCTTTATTTGTAATAGCCCCAAAGTGGAAGCAACCCAACAGGTGGATAATATAGCCATATTGTAGAATAATACTTAGAAATAAGAAGGACTAAACTATTGAAACAAACAACAACATGGATGAACCTTAAAATAATTATGCTGAGCTAAAGAAGCCAGACAAAAAAGAGTACATAGTGTGTGATTCCATTTCCATAGAACTCTAGAAAATGCAAACTAATCTATAGTAACAAAAGAAAGATCAGTGGTTGCCTGGCGGTGATGGGATTGGAAGGTGCTGGAAAGGGGGATTATAAAGGAACATGAGGAAACTATCTTGATTGTGGGGACAGTTTCATGAGTGTAGACATACGTCAAAGTTTATCAAGTTGTATAATTTGAATTTGTGCAGATTATTGTATGTCAGTTATATCTCAATAAGGCTGTTTTTTTTTTTTTTTTAATTTAAAAGAGCTGCCCTATGATTTGGTGGAATTGCCTTTGGCACCATGTAGAAAAGGAACATAGCACTTGCACAGCAGCTCTAGCCGCACAATGAGTAGACATGTACTTCTGTATTGGGATGGGAGGTGGGCAGGAGGAGGGTGAGAACAGAGAAAAGATGTTGCTGTAGAAGGAAGGCTCTTCGTTCTCATTTTGGAAATTCATTCTCTTTTACTTCAAAACTCAGGACACCCCTGAAAGAGTAAACTTTCAAAATGATTTTTCACTTGGTCCTTGGCTTTATAACAATTGCCTCTTGGGGAAAGTTAAACGCTGCTCTCTCTTCTCTTATTGTTTAAGGATATATTTACAAAATGCAAATATGCATCATAGTAGATCTTCCCTATTCCTCATTCCTAACACAAAGGTTTCAAATCCCAGAAAGGAAATCTCTCCATGAAGGATGAAGAGCGGTGGAGAAAATTTACAGAGAGAATTTTGGCTAAACCTAAAGGAGAACTTTAACAGTCAAAATTGCTAAAAGTGTGAACTGCTTCTGTATGTAATGAATTTCCTATCACCAGAGGTACTGGAGGTATGCTACATTCAGCAAGACAACATGGCAGGGGGATGAAGAAGGGGGTAGGGCTTAGAAAGGAGATTGGAACAGAAGACGTTCTCATTCTTTTGAGGCATCCACCCAAAACCATAACCTCGAGCAATAATGTTGCAATAGTGGAATTGCAATAGCATATTTTTGGTCTATTACAGGGTTCTTGCAATTTCCCCATAATAAGGTCCCAGAAGTGATGTTATCCTCCTATAATCTGCCACTAATTTCTAGAATATTTTCTTCTCATTATTCATGGCATAGAGTCGATAATTTGAACATAGGAGTGACTCTGTGCAAATTGTTTCTCCTCGGCATCAGGGAATCATACATTTGGTATTTTCCTCCAGGTGCAAATGAGAAAACCCAGATGGAATTGGCTGTGCTAACAGGAGACAAGACCTTTTCAGTGCACTTTCATATCTGTCACTTCCGCTTGTTTTATATCAGAGTGAAAGGGAAAGACTCTGGATGGCCCTGCTAACTACTAGCATTTTCTAAGTGCAAACCTCTCTGGAAAGGAAATTGAAATCACTGATAATCTGACACCTTGTCTCCCTCCCCCAGGCCAGCTTTTGCCCCATAGGAGGATCTTCTTATCTGTAATAATAATTTCCAGGTGGGGGAATTGGCATGCTCAAGTCTGTTTGATCTTCTCAACTCCCACCCCTGTCTACCCACACATCTACCTACGCATCCTGAATCTAACTTATCTGGGTTCCTAGAAAAATGCATAGCCTGTTGATGCTGCATTTTCAGTTGGGAAGACAAAAGAGGAGTATAAAAGATGAAACTATGAAAGAGAAGATGATGTGGACGTCTAACTTAGTCTTATTTGCAAATTGTGCTCTATAGAGCTCTAAGTTCTTGTTCATGCCAGGGAAGGCATGAAACTACAGAAAGAGAAATGTCTTGGGCTGAGGCTATCTGGCTGTGTCCAGCTCGGCCACAAGCTGTCTCTGTGACCTTGAGTAAGTCAGTTTATCTGTCTGGATCTCAGTTCCCTCATCTATAAAATGTTACCTTGAACTAGATAGTTTCTTGAATAATGCAAATACAAAATAAGTATTTATGAAAAGAATGAAAAAATGGAGTTAGAATAGGGAGGGGGTATTCAGCAGCCATGACACGTTGTGGGTTTTGTTTTTTTGTTTGTTTGTTTTTTCTTTTTTTGTTTGTTTTTCAACAGGGTGGTAGAGGGGTTAAAATGTCTTTGGCACAAAAGTACAAAATGGTGAAAACTTACCCGATGCCTCCCTTTTCCATGTATGAGGAAATGGCAAGTCTGATGATTAAGGGGAAAGGACTTGATAAAGATCCAAAGATAGAATATTGTTAGGAAATTGCAGCTGCTATTGACACTGGTAAAGCATGAGGATTGCTTTATAAGTAGAACCAACAATTCCAGCTTAACAGGACTTATCTGCACCCCAGTTGTAGTAAACGCTTAATGATGTAAATCTTATCAGCCTCTCCCACCCATCTTTAAATTTAGTGAAAGAAGTTTACATGTGAAAAATATGTGGAAAAAGAATCATTAAATGTGAAAAAAGAAAAATATTCCTTGGATGAGGTCCCATCTATAACACCTCCTGGACATGTCTTTCTCATAAAACAAGAAACATACACACACACACATCACATCACACATACCAACATTTGCACACACACACATACATACCCCACAATAAATATCCTGGATCCAATTTAACCCTTAACTATTCCTGCTTTCAGTGCATCTGTATAGTTGCTATTTGTTCCATCCTGGATTAGAATAAAGATAAAGCTTCTTTCTCTCCAGCAACAATTTTCCTTTCTGCCACTTAGGCAAGCAAAAGTGTTCCTTCTCTAAAGGAATCCCACCCAAAATGCCATAAAAATCAGCTACTCATCTTTGGTAATTTGTTATAAGGATGCCAAGCTTATGGGTCTCTTTAGATCTCATAAATACTGTTTAAATCAATTTTTAAAATAAGCCTCTGAAATCAATCTGAGGTAGGGGATGGTGTAAGGCAAGAGGTAAAGTGGTATAAGGCAAGACGTAAAGGTGAGTGAGGAATGAAAAGCAAGCAAAGATCACTGCCTATAAGGAGCCATTAAGATCACAAGGGAGGCAAGATTTAAAGAAAAAAAAAAAAAATAGTGGAAGAAGAAAAAGCATCAAGTCACAGAACAACCACAAAGTCAAATAGCACCAAGGACAAAGCCCAGCACTTGAACAATGTCTATTCAATAGCAGAAGCTTGGAGGCCTGGGTCTGGCCTGTCCCTCCCAGGTTACAGCTCCATTTCTCGCTAAGCATCCACTCACACTCTACGCACTCCCCCCACACTGAGGCACTCCCATGCCTCCATCCCCACCCCAATTCACCATGCCCTCTCCCTCCTTTGCAATGCCTACCCTCTTGTCTGGAACACCCTTTACTTTCTTGAGTGCCGAGAACACTTCTACTCTTCTGTGCAAATATTTCCTCTCTGATAAAGCCTTCACTGACTAATGGGGGCTCAGTCAATAGCTCTTTGTTCTCAAAGTTTCCATAACAATGTTACATGACTATCAGTGCTGGCATTTCAACAGTGTATCATTTGTTGACATTCTGTGGCTCGCCAAACCTCTATGCTGTCATTCTGTCTTTTTCTTAGGAATTCGTATTCACTCTTATCACATCAATGGCCACATACGAACTGATGGTGACTCATAAACCTGTGTCTCTGGCCACGGCCTCCCTCAATCCCCTGCTGGCCCTCCCCAGACTCATGCTTATTAAACATTTCCACATGGATAGTGACCCCACATTGTTCACTATCAAACATGATCCTGGTTGTGTATGGTGTTTAGTAGTTTGATTTCTTTCTCCCCACAACCCTGCTCTTAGAAAGCAGTTGTATATTGCTTAAAAGAGTGTTTGGCCTAGACTAGGCATTCAGTACATATTTTTAAAGTATTTACCCCAACATGATTACCCCGTTTTATTTCCTGTGAAATGCGTACCATCTCCTGAGTTCCCTACTTTGAGAGATGACATAGACGTGTATCTAGTCATTCAAAATTGAAGCCATTCTAGACAACTCTCAGTTTTACTCCCAACATCTAATTGGAGGATAGGGGCTTGTTAACATTCTCTTACCTGCCTCCACAATGTAGAGCCCAGGTATTCATCGTTCCGGAAATACTCCAGTTGTCTCTTAACTGCTTTCCTTGTCTGCAGTCTTAACCTTCTCTAATTCAGCCACTACACTGCTTCAGAGTAATATTTTTGAACACTAAATCTGGATATATGACTCCATTATTCTCAACTTTTATTTGGTTCCGCTTTGTTTACAGGGTAAGGTCCTAAAATCTCCAGCTATCGTATTTGGAAATGTTAGCTGTAGTTGCCTCTCTTGTTTCATTCACCTGGTAAGGACCTAATTTCTTTGGAGAGGCCACCAGGACATCATCTCCTACACAAAAATTTATCCAAATCTCAGTGTTCCAGGTAGAAAGGAACACTCCTGTTTATGTGCCCATGCATCTACTACAGTTATGTGCCTTTATTTACAGATCTACTCCTTCCAATAGACTATGAACTCCTTGATGGCAGGGATAGTGTTCATTCATCTTTGTATTTCTGGTAACATGGTGTCAGATAGAGTAGGTGTTCATTATAAATTTATTAAATAAATGAATTAATTAAATTTACCTACCCACTATCATTTGAGATTTTAAGTGTTGGGATAATGTCCTATTCATCTTTTACCCCTCTTATCTAATAGAGTTTGGGCTAATAGCAAGGGCTATAGAGAAGTGTTTTGAGAAAATACTGAATATTAAGAATAGGAAGAGATAAACTGACATGGGAAGGTTTTCTGAAGGAGGTAAATGCAAATCTAGGAGGAGATGGAAGGAGGGGCATAGAAATATGACATATTGTATTATGTACAGAGGATAAAAATCAATGGATTTTTCTGGAATAGACCAAGTCTTAGAGGAACAACGGAAGCAGGATACTGCCAAAAATCTTATCAGGCTTTACCACTGGGTCCTTTACAGTTTTTCCCTGCTTTCCCATTGCATAGGTACAATCCAAGAATCCCAGCTAAGACTCGGTCATCACTGCTTTGGCTGAGACATTGCAGTTCACAAAGGCAAATAAATCGTTCAGACTGACTAACTGGAATTTGTCTTCTGAGGACAGAATGAGGGTGCTAAAACTCATCAGGCTGCACACAAATGACATATAGTTGTTGATTTTAGTTACCTGTGCAGAGAGTGACTGCTTTGGCTAATTCGTAATTTATTTTCTCCAGAACACCTTTTGTGTTATAACATTCTTGCAACAAACATTCCCAGTAAGTGGACTAAAAAGTAGAGATATTGAAGATGTGGTTAAGTATATCAAACATTATGATTAGATTGGAGAAAGTTTCCAACATAGAAAATCATTTAAGTGCCTATAAATGGACAAAGTAAATAAATAAATAAATCTTAAAAAAAAATACTCAGTGGTTTCCAGAATGAGCACAACTCTGGCTGTATTTTAAAATAGTAACATCTTACACATGCATCTTTTAACAGAATTCCCAGAATAGGTCACTTTAACCTATCATGGTATCATCACTGTAAAATAAAATAGTGTAATCAGTGTGGATATTTTAAGAAGGGGTAAGAAGAAGACATTGCCAATACTAGGCATTAAACCATAAAATCAAAATACGATTGCAGATAAGTGTTTTAAGAGCAAATAAAAGAAAATCCTTTTCTTTAGAAGCAAAAAAAAAAAAAAAAAAAAAAAAAACTTGCTAATTTTAACTGACTATAACTCTATCAATGATTTTAACATAACTGAAAAAAAGAGTCAATTAGAGAAAGGAAAGTCATCATGGAATGTTGAAAAAAATAGCAGCATAGACAAAAATATTTGGTCGCATCTGCCCAGCACTGTGTAAAGTAAGGGGGTCCCGGTTCCATTCTTGACTTCTCTAAGCTCTATGACATGTGTGACCTCATAGTGTATTGAGAGACAGGATGCACAATCATGTGACACGTATGCTCTGCCTCTACTTCTTAGGAGCATGATGTTGGATCAGATGTTTAACCCATTTAACACTCAGTTTTTTCACATGAAAAATGGAGTTGATGAAAATGCCTTCTAGAGTTGTAGAGATTAAGGAATTGGTTCAGTACCTGACAAAGAATAATTTCTCAATAAATGTTAGCTGTTAATTTTATTTTTGGCTATTTTGGCTTTCAATTTATAATATTAGAATATCTTTGTAAAGTTGTTCTTATTCCCAACTTACTAGGTAGCCTTAAATGAGGACCAAGATAATATAATAATATTTTTTATTATTATACACCTATCCTAGTTTCCACCACATAATAAGGGCTCAATGAAGGGTACATTTTAATTTGTCTTCCCAAGTAAATATGCCTATAGGATGAGATTACAATAAATTAGTATTCTGATTACACATCTGTCTTTTAAGTTTGGTTATAAGAATAAAAAAATACATTTACAGGTGTTTTAGGGAACTGGGAAGAAAGAGGATGCTGAAAATTTTTAGAGAATAAAAATAGTTAATGTAGATTAGTCAGCCAATACCTAGTTAAGGCCAAGAGATGGCAAATGCCATAAAACAGATTATCTTTAGATGCTGTGTATATTTTACTTTAAAGAACCTGTAAATATGCATAATCACTTTTATAGGTTTATGTTGACCTCAATGAGCTCATACTTTTGGTCTCATAAGAGGTGAAAATTCTAAATTAACCTCTTTTGGAGTATTTTATTGCCCTAACACCTGTGTTGGATGAGAATCTATCATAACTTGCCATTAAATTTTATGGGAGAGTAAAAAATGGAACAGTGTCCCTCTGGAAACAGAAAGGTGGAGTATAAAGACCTTGGGGCCAGGAGTCAGAAGATCTAGGTGCCACTCTGGACTGGGCCTGGATGAGCCACAATCAGCTGTGGACTCCACCCTCACCTCTGTAAAATAAAGGCACTTAAATTTCAAGAAAGACCTTGAGCTCCCACTTTCTGCGCTTCTATTACTCTACTTAGGAAAGGCTCTAAAAAAGGGATAACACGTAAATTCTCCAGGATTTTAAATGGTCAAAGAGAAATGATGACTGTATTAGTGTCTTATGGTTGCTGCAACAAATTATCACAAACTTGGTGGCTTCAAACAATGCAAAGTTATTCTCTTACAGTTCTGGAGACCAGAAGTCCATAATCAGTTTCACTGGGCTCCAGTCATGGCATTGGCAGGACATGTGCATTTGGGAGGCTCTGGGAAAGAATCTGCTTCCTAGCTTTTTCTAGCCTCAGAGGCTCACTGAGTTCCTTAGCTGGCACATCACTTCTATCATTCTGTGGTCAAATCTTGGCCTGCCTTCCTCTCATAAGGATATTTGATATGACATTTAGGGCCCATCAGTATGATCCAGGATAATCTCCCCATTTCAAGGGCTTAGCTTAATCACATCTTCAAAGAAATTTTTGCCCAATAAGGTAATACTCATGGGCTCTAGAACTAGGATCTGAATGTTTTATTTGGGGCGGGCAATCATTGAGCCTCCTACAAGAATGAGATAAACAAAGGCATATTGGGGCCAATGGAACATTGGAACATGAAGAAAGATGGAGGTCAATTGGCATCAGATTATAAAAAATGCTAAAATCAGTAGCATTTGATAAAATCTAGTGCTAACAATGGTTTGGGGGTATGGGAAAAAGACCTTCTCTTACACTAGTTTTTGGGAATGAAAAAAGATACTATCTTTTAGAGGGAAATATGGCAATATTTATTTAAAATGCATTACCACCTTTGTTCTAAATGTCCACTCTTTTAAATTTACCCTATCAACATCCTAGAAAAAAGTATGATTCCTTTTATACTTGAGGATGCTAACTTTAGATTTGTTTATAATCTCAAAATTTAGATAACGCTAATTACCAGTTGCTGGAAGGATGGCTCAACAAATTTTGGTAAAGACAACAAGGGAGTACTTGGAAGCTATTAAAATAAATGATGTATTAAAAATATCTCCAAGATATATTATTATGTCACAAAGTTAAGACACAGAACAAAGTATATATTATGATCTATTTTGTGTAAAAATAAAAATTAGAATGTTCATGATTGTTTTTCTGGAAGCATATGTAACAAACTATCAATATATGTCCTTTGAGAAGACGGACTCTAGGGAAGGAAGAATGCTTTTATTTTCTGCCTTTTACTTTTCCTGTTCAGTTCAAAGATTCTAGCTATATGCACATATAATGCAGCAGTTAAAAGTATATCCTTTGAAGCCAGTCTGCCAGAGTTTGAATTATGGTGCAAGTAAGATAAGTCCCTTATCTTTCTGTGCCACGGTTTCTACAACTGTAAAATGAAGAAAATAGTAATACCTAATTCATAGGCTTGTTACAAGGATTAAGAGTAAATTCACTGCAGCACTTAAAACAGTGCTTGCCACATTGTAAGTACCTAATGAATTTTACAAATTATTTCATGTTGCTTTTACTTATCCAAAGTGTTTAGGCAGTAAAATTATGAGATTATTTTGTTTCCTCTTAATACTTTCTGAATTTTAATAAAAAACATAATAATTATATTGTTTTAAAAGTTTGAATAAATTAGCCTGAGTCTGTATGGTAATAGGAAGCCTTTGAAGGTGTTGGGACAGGGGAAGCTCATAGCACTAAGAAGATAGCTAATACTCTTATAATCTTTTCTAGTTTACAAAGCATATCCAGGCATCACTTAATGTATTTTTTTAGGAAAATGTCCTGCTAATAGAACACAGATAAATTGGAAGGGAGAGTGATCTCAAAAGGCCAGAGGAGGGACTGGCATAGCAATTTAGGTCTGAGATGAAGTAGGCCCTGACTCAGATGGTGGGAGCAGAGGTGAATGAGATGGGATGGCAGGGCCCATACCTCAAAGGAAACTTGGGGGCCTAGTAATTAGTTGCATAAGAGTGATAAAGCAAAGGGATGCGTTAAGGATTTACTGTAAATACATGTTGTGTAGGAAATTGCTGGAATGTGGGTGTTACAGAGTTTGGGGTGTATGGGAAGGTGGAAGCTAATGTCTGAGACCTAGATATGGGATTATGATTAGTTTGGGTAAATCTTGACAGGTTATATAAATGGAAAGAAAGTCATAAAATCCAAAAAGCAAGTGAATCAAGTCATAAAGAGGGATCTTAATTACTATACAACCCAGCCTCCTCTTTTTTATAAATATTGGAGTTGATTACACTTATCCTGATATTTTGATAAGCTCTGTTGTATATCAGTAGTAATGCAGATCTTCTTTCAAGTCATTAAGTCCTTTGAGACTCAATTTCTTCATTCATAAAATGGGGGTAATAATATCTATGTTACAAGGTTGTTGTATTAAAGAAGCTAATATTTGCAAAGTATTTGGATGTGATAATGCTCAATAAAGTTTCATGGAGGTACAGGTGGGGATGCTTGTTCTTGCTGCCTTCTGCCTGCAGACATCTGAACCAATCATTTAAAAGTCTGGATAAGTTTACCACATATTCACTTTGAGATGGTGCTGTGAATAGGGAAGCAGGGTTTTGAATGATCATGCACATCTCAGGCAGATCTCACTAACTGCCACCGTAAACAAAACAGAAACAGGGGTGTTCCCAAGGGCTCTAGGCACCCCTGGACACTATAGGCAAGGCACACAACCCCATGAAATCAGCACCCCCCCACTGGTGGGCCTTACCTTGGAATGTATTTTTTAATCTATTTCCCCAGTGGAACAGAGTTAGACTCATTTATAATTTCTCTATACATGAGTCTTCTTTTTTATTTTATTGGAGCCTATAATTAGCACTATAATCATTAAATATATGTCACCGGGACTTAAATCTTTGATCTGTTCAGGTGCCATTTGAGCCCAGAATCTCAGCAGAGTTGCAGCCAACACCTACCCTCCATTTTATTAGACTTGCCCAGGACAACAAACAAAATGATGATGATGGACAACCCCCATCCCAAAAAGCAGAGAATATCTATGACTGCAAGCAAAGCAGTTCCTTCTATCTGCCCCTTTAGATCAAAACCCCTCTCAGTCTGAAGCAGAGTGGGCGTCACCATCCCAAGGGGGAATACAACCATGGACCAAAGCAGACTTATTATTATTGTTGTTGTAATAGAAGAACTCATAACACTGATATAAAGATAGTGGGTACCAGAGGTTCTGTGGGGAAGAGGAAGAAAGAATAGGTGGAACATAGGACCTTTTAGAGCATTGGAATTGTTGTACATGATAGTGCAAGGACGGATCAAGCATTTTGCATTTTGTCAAATCCTATAAAACTGTACAGTCAAAAGTGTAAACCATAATGTAAATGACAGACCTTGGTTTGTAACAATGCTCCAATCACTTGTTCATCAAGTGTAACAAATATACCACAATGATGTAAGAAGTTATTAATGGGGTGGGAGGGGCAGGGGGTGGGATATATGGGAATCCTTGATACTTTCCATGTAACTTTTATGCAATCTCTAACTTCTTTATAAATCAAGTTTATTATGGGGGGGCAGGGGCAGGGGGTAAAGAATCACTGTCTTGAGTGACCAAAGAGCAGACCAGCTGCTGACTTGCTCCTTTCCTTTACAGATGCAATAATGCAGGGAGTTTCTATTATCTAATCTGAACCTGAGCTTCCAGCATGCCCACATGTAGATGACGTTTTTTGTTTAGCTTTTGGCTAAGGCCTTATGGTTAGTGTGAGCATGTTTTGAACAATCAGCCAAATATTTGGGCAGCACTGAGACCATCATAATTATTTGATCCTTGTCATTGGGATTTGGCAGTTTGATATTGGCCCAAAGTCACAGGAAATAGAATTAGCAAAAGTTGGAAGAAATTAAAAAAAGAAGAGAGAGATAAATTTTCCCTCTTTAAAAATCAATTAAATTTAATCCTTCCCCACCCTTACTGAATTCCAAAAAACAGACTTTTTTTTGGAATTCCAAAAAACAGACTTTCGGACACCCAAACCCAAGAAAGCATAAATCTCTGTTTTTCAACAAGCAAATGACTAACTCTATTCCCGCTAGTCCTTTCAATATGAGAAAGCCCAATAAAGCAATCCTAAAATGAGCTCTTATAGTCACACATATACACACACACTGTTGCAAATAAGTGTATAAGCATTAAGTATGAGACATTTCTAAAATTTCCAATATCATCTATCTTCTAGTTTGTTTTGTCTGAAATGACAGATTTGGCGAATTTCCTGCCCAGTCTTTGAAGTTTGATTAAATGATCAGTGTCCCCTGGTTCCCAGAAGATGGATATGCCCATTTACAGTTATGATGGCAACTTTTTCAGCCTTTGGGAATAAAAGTAAACTACAAAAGTGTGAGTGTCTGAAAAATATTGATTGTGAACTTGTGAACAGAAATGATTTGTCACTATATAACAACTGGTGGCTAGGAATGGGAACAAGCCGTATTAGAAGTCAGGAGACCTGGTCTCAGGTCTGATTCTGCTGCTGTGTGATGCTGCCTAAGTCTTCTAATCTTGTCAGGCCTCAGTTTGCTCATCTCTAAAATGGGACTAGTGAGGTCTACCACATAAAGCTGCTCTGAAGTACGAGGTTTCTTCTTCCTTCACCTCATTCCATTTAATCATTATCCAAAGTTTAATATTGTCTAATACTTATTCAGTAGTGTTCTCTATCAGCAGACAGATTGAAGGCAAACGTTCTTCTCTGAAGTGTAGACAGGGTAGATATAGAATTATTGTAATGGGGGAATATGCCAAAACGGTTTACGAAACTCTTTCTCAGTAATTCCCAATCAACTTTGACATTCTAGAAGCATGTTTTTAACAGATGTGAGCAACTAGTATAATGAAACCAAAGGAATTTAATGTTCAATTCAAATAACAGTAAATGTATGTTTATACAAATCCATTTAAAAAATGTGTTTTCATCAACTCTTGTCCTAAGTCAGCATAGAACTCCAGTCCATCCCCCACAGCCATGCCCACTCCCTGAGTCTGATGTGAGGGCAATCCATTTCACAGTCACACCACTGGGAAAATACCAGCAGAACGGAAAGAAGAGAGAAAAACAACAGATTTAGGATTTCAGAATCTCTAGTTAAATGGCAATTATACACCTAGGCTTTCTCCAGTTCTTTCTAGTTTTGGGAGTAGGAGGCAATTTTCATGGAAAAGAGAATGATTTATTTCTGATCATGAAAGATGATTCCCTTTCTCCCTCCTTTTCTTATTAATGCCACATGGCAAGTTTACCAGTTCTTTTCTTACAGGAAGGAGAACTAATGAGGGAGATAATCATGAAAACATGATCTGATGTGGACTTTCTCATGGATAAAATTTTTCAAGTAAATGAAATAAAATTAACTTATTTTTCAATTGAATGCTCATTAATAGCTGTTCAATGTAATTAATTATTAAATGCTATTATGACACTGGAATTAAAAAATTAATATTGAGCTTTTAATAAATTAAATTGAAATAATCAACTCGCATGTTAAAGGAGAGTAGCTACCCATGGGCTCGGGGGAGGTGTTGTATGAAAGGCACTGCATTCTTAAACCTCTTTTTTTCTAAAAAAGTTAACATTTATTAAGCTCTTATCATGAACTGGAGGTTGTTCTAAGGATTTTATATGCATCTCATTTAACTTTCACATTAGTTTTATGAGGTAGGTCCTGTAATCCCTATTTGACTCACAAGCAAAGTAGGACACAGTCACATAGGCAGTAAGTGACAGAGCCAGGTTTTTAGCCAAAAAAGCACTGGGAAAGAGATTATTTGAAAGAACAAAATAGAGGAATCTTCCTCTGGTCATGGGAAAAGCATGGCACTATCTCCTTTTAATGACAATAAAACTCTGGTTAAAATAGTGTGTTTCCCATTTACTTTAATTCAGAGTTTCTCAAGATTGACTCTTCCAGAGTGACAGCACTATTGGAATTTTGGGCCAGGTAAATCTTTGTTATGGACAACTGCCCTATACATTGGATGTTTAGCCAAATCCCTGGCCTCTCTACTCAGTAGCTGCATTAGCAGCCCCTCCCCCACAGGTTGTGACAACCAAAAATGTCTCCAGACATTTCCAAACTCTCCTGGGGAGCAAAACCACCCCTCCTTGAGAAGCGCTGCTTTAATCAGATCAAAACATTCACTTTGCTTTAGTACCTCTGGCTCCAAGCCTCATGTGGTTGACACAGAAAATACTGAACTCTATAAGTTGTGAAATTTTAAAAATTTAATATACATTTCATAGGCACTTATAACTTTTCAGAGTATTCGCATGAGTAGCTTGTGAAATGTACAGGAAAAAGTATTTGGGAACCCATTTTGCAAAAAGGAAAACCAAAACAAATATCTGAAAGGCAGCATCAAGTTTGGTAGAAAGAACTTAAAACACAGACCAGGATTTGGGTATTACACCTGCAAACTCATTAGCAGACGTCGGGCAAATCTGAAATGTTCCTAGTCTCAGTTTTTCTCGTCTATCAAATGAGAGTAAAAATTATGTCTCTGTCTCCTCACAAAGCTCTTAGATGGAACAAGTTAGAAGATGCACGTGAAAGTACAAATTACCAGTTTTTATTGCTATTGATTTGCCTAAGGTTGTCCAGAAAAGTAATGGCTGAGCTGAGACTGAATCTGATACTGTCTCTTTCCCTAGACTAAGTGTGACAAATATGTGATCCCCAGCTCCCCTGAGGGTGCAAATATTGCTAATTAATCACAGATCAGCTACCTGGTATGAACTCAGTGGTTCTTCTCAGCAGCACCCTCCAGACTTATAAACTAAACAAACTAAGGGTCAGATATAGAACTTGAGATCAAATCTATTGGCTATCCCTGTAGGAGATAAGGCTGCCACTTGTCTCTGAATCCCTCAAGAATCAGCTACTTTATACTTTACCTTTCATATAATAAAGCAATATTTTGGTGCTTTTTCAGCCACCACTGACAGGCAAGTCAGGTGTAATTTACCAATTCAAAATTTATCCAGGCAGTGGTTGAAAGGGAAAGTCTAAGGACATGTACATTACTAGAAGGGAAGCTTAAAAACGAAACATGAGACTGTATAACATAGTGCAACCTCAGGTAAAATAAGGATATGGGTGATATTGCATAGGTAAGACTTTTTACAAAATATAAATACAAATAAACTAGAGAGAAGGAAACAGAATAGCAGTTATGTATGTTGGGGGACACAGAGATTGAGAGGTGATGGGTTTTGCTTGTTTGTGTATTTGTTTTTTGTTTTTTGGTGTTATTACTGAAATAATGAAAATGCTCTAAAAATAATTGAAGTGATGAATGCACAATTATGTGATTATACCAAATACCATTGATTGTACACTTTGAATGGATTTATGCTTTATTAATATGAATCAATAAAATTGATTAGTAAAAAAAAAAATTGTATCCTGGGCCTTGCAGGTTTATAGCCTGTGATGAGTCCGAAACCCCAAGCCTCATTTGGGAGGCAGGCATTACTAGCACAATGGTTCTCAAACCTTAGCATGCATCTGAACCACCTGGAGAACTGTTGAAACACACATAGCTGGACACACCCTCAGAACTTCTTGCATTTCTAACAAGTACCCAGGTGGGGCCACGCGTTGAGAACCCCAGTGCTAGTGAAAAGAGAGCTAGCCTTACAGCGAGACCTCAGGCTGAGAAGTTCTGCTTTTCCTAATTTCCATGATCTGGGCCTTTCTAGGATTGAGTTCAGTGCATTTGAAGTGGTTAATGAAGACATCTGCTTCAAGGAGTTGTTTCGAAGATTAAATTACGTAGAGGATGTGGAAGAGTCTTACAAATGGCAAATACTCTAGAGGAGTAAATGCTTATCAGTGCTTTTGTTGTTATTTGGGAAGATGCCTGGATGTTCAACCAGTTATGTGTGGACAGAGCTCCCTCCCCCTCCTCCTCCTCTTCCTCTTCCTCCCCCCTCCCTCCTCCTTGGGCAGCCACCTCTCCTTCCTCTTTTCCTCCTCCCCCCTCCTCCCCTTCCTCCCCCTCCTCCTCCTCCTCCTCGTTGGGCAGCCAAGTGGCTTTCTCTCCTCTCCCACAGCCAGGCACTGACTGCGGTGGGAAGCTGCAGGAAGCATGCCCATCTCGGCAACGTTTCCACACCTTTCTCAGGCTGAACCGGAGTCTACAGAAAGCAAATGTTTTGTGAATGTTCTGGGTATTTGGCCCGAGGTGTTGCTCCCCTATGCCGGGCTATAGGGACTAAAGTCTAAAGTGAATCTGTCCGTCTAGGGTGGAACTGTCAGCATTGGCAGTTACTGCACAGATTTTGCTTGCGAGTCATGACAGCAACTTGCCAGGGAGGAGGGGAAGGAAGTCATGTGGAAAACACCCTCAATAAAACTTGAAACAAGCATTCTGGGAAAGAGAAAATCAAGTGAAAATAAAGAAGAAACTAATTCAAGGTCCCCTTAGGATTCCTCTAAGTCCTGCCTAAATGTTTTCATTGATAGTGGAAAGAATCCAGAACTTTAAGCTTTAATTCCTGGCTCTGCCACTTACTGGCTGTATTTCAGAGGCAGGGACCACCTCTGTCTGTCTGTCTTTTTCAGACCTGTATCCTCAGTGACACACTTAGATTAGCTACTCGATAAATATTTATTCAATGACTGAACTAATTAGCCAAACTCTCTTAGCCTCAGTTCCCTCATTTGTCAAACAGGACTCAGCACACATTGCTCCTAGGGAAGCTGTAATAATAGGCAAGGAGCTAATGACTGTAAAGTGCTTTCACAGTACCTAGGACACAGTGGGCCCTCAATTAGTGGAGGCTGCTATTAATGGAAATAATTAGTGCTATTAATTCAAAGAAACATTCTTGTGGGGAAGTGTTGGTGTGGGTGTGGTATATTTATTAAATAATACACAGTATATTGTGGACTTAGGGGTCCGTGGTTTTCACCTGACTGACAGAGGGGTCCCTGGAACAGAAAAGGTTAAGTATCCCCTCCCTTTTAATTTAAGTTTAATTCTGTTTTCTGTCAATTGCATAGTTTCCAGATGTTGTGTTTTTTTCCCCAGGAGATAGGTGCAGGGGGAGGAATAGAATGAAAATCATGCCTTAAAAGAAAAAAAAATGGAAGAAAAGAAAGCAAGCACCCAACCTCCAGAGGAATCAAATCTGATAAATGAGTCTGCAGTCTGCTCCTAAAAGCAAGGGATAGACGTCTCGCATCCCACACCTATCTTTGAAGAGTCCAGAAGATCAGGAATCACAACACTAAATTCCAGTCCTTCAAACGGCTAGCCCAGGGCTTACCGGGAAAGCCTGCGATTCTTTTTCATCTGGAAGACCAAGGGGACTTGCAACGTTCTGTCCCAAAATAGACCCGTTTGTTCATTTATTCATTCATTCAACTCTTCTTACTTATTTATTCACTTATTTTTAACTTTTGGGAGTAATCTCTAAGCATGATCTGTCCTTTAGCATCTCTTGCAATGCTGAAGATCAACCACCGGGAAAGTCTACACCTGGTAATTCTGAAGTCCTGGGTGGTGTCTCCGCTATGCTCATGAACAAATTTAATCAGATAAGATGTGATATTTGCCATTTTTAACTCTGTTGCTCTAGTCCCTCTCTAATGGATCTGTTGCCTTTGCCTCCCGACATGGGTATCGTAATTTTCCCCTGAAGTCCTTAAGGTCCCAAAGTGGTACATTGTTTTTGCTTTCAGTGACCTGTTTCTTTTTCTACACGGTACCAAGCTATGGCTCCTAGTACCTTACATTTCAAAGTTCTAGGTAAAACAGGCTTTTTCAATTGTTCCTCATACCACTCTTCCTTCCAAAGACATGGACATGACTTTGAATGGGCTGGGGTGGGACAGCCGACTGACATTCATGATCCCTTCTTTCTAAAACCTGATTTTCCCGGTTCTCTTTGCTTGGGGTGACTTCTCTCCCAGGAGGTTCCACTACGGACAGATCTGAAGCTTATGCTAGAAAATTTCCACTCAATTTATACCTGTTTTCTCAGACATTAGCCCCAGCTGCTATCTTCTCTTTCTGTGGACACACCTACACTTACATTGCCCACTTATTCAGGCCAGATTCCCTTTAATATCTAATTTCCAGCCTTGACAATCATTTTATAAGACCTTAGTTGTAATCCCTCCAAATCTGAGATGAAACCTGCCCTAAAATCAGCTAAAATTTATTGAGGTCTATGTCTGAAACCTTGTGTTAATTGTAATAGCAAGCAGTTTTGGTGTGCTTCGTAATGTGAAGACCATACCCTGTGTGCTTCACATTAGTTAACTCAGTTTTCCTTATAGCAACCCTATGAAGTCAACACAATTATTAACCTCATTTTGCAAGTGAGAAAACTGAGAAGTCAATGCAAGTGGCATTGCCAGGATCTGAGCCCAAATGCTTTCACTCAAGAGTCTACCTTTTCCATTATATCCTCATCCTGCCTCCTAAAGAACAAGGCACTTCATAAGGGTTATTTCAATGAATCTTCACAACTCTATGAGATAATTACAACTGTGATTCTCATGGGGAAATAAGGTTTAGAGAAATAAACTCCCATGAGAATTCTGAGTAGAAAGGGCACTGAAATTCAAGTATGATTGATACCAAAGACCATGCCTTTTATCCATGTCCTGTTCTATGTTCATTCATAAATGTTTTCCTCTGGACCCTTTTAATGACTGCTTACGCCAGTGTTTCTCAAGCTTAAGTAATGTCTAGACATCATATAACAGGAAAAAATTATTTGGACTCCCATGTTGATTTAAAATATTGTTTTATGTTATGTAAAAGATATACAAATGTAAAATCAAGTATATATTTTCTTTTATGACTGCAAAACCAAAGCAAATTTACCAATTACATCAGAATAAAGCCACAGTATCAGCAAAGTTCCAACTAACATCTTGTGTGATTTCAGTGCAAGGTTGTGATGACAGCTTTGTGCTGAAATGGTACTTGTAATGTGACCATGGAGATTGCTGCCGAATAGTTGATTTGAGTTTGCCCCTCCCACCTACCACATATCCTGTGATAACACCGTCTCCCACCCATTTTCTTTATTCTCAGCTCTGAAATACTTTTATTCTTACACTGTTATTTGTCCTTCACATGGCACAAAGGCATTTGCATAGTAAGTCCATCTCTGTTTTGATATAATTAGCATGCTGTAATGCAAATAGGTTAATATGGTGCTGATTTGTCCATTACATAGGGCACAAATGCTGGCCCCTTAACAAATTCCTGTGGAAGGTGAAGACAAATTTGATCCATTAACGGGCTTCATTTGAAGGTCACCTGAAATGGAAAGGTCTCCTCTGAGTCTCTGGTCCTTAAGCAGCTGGAACCACTTAAGTGCCTCCAACAAAATCATAAAACACAATTAAAAAGCTGTCTCAAGGTACACATGCCTGAATTGCAGGTAATGCCACGCCCACAGAACACCCTGTATGTTGTTTAAATGCCAAATTAAATTCCGTTCTAATGCATTTGGAAACAACAGCTCTGGAAAAAGACAAATTAAACATTAGGAGTGGTTCTTTATGTAAATGAGCTGCATGCCCACTGGATCCATTACCAGGAAAAATGGCAGCATTGAGATTAAAGTGTAATCTCAGACTTTGATTCAAAGTTGAGTTACATGTTCTGCCTTCTAAGTGAAGAGACAAAAGAACATGGAGGAGGATCGGTGAAGAACAGCCCCAGAAAGTCATTATTTTTCTTTTTACTATGCTACAGGGAAGAGAAAAAAATGCTCTGAAAAGAAGGAGTCCTGTATAGATGAACTTCTGTAACTGCAGGAGAAATACATTTCCAAAGCCAAGAAGGCTACAGGACAACTTCATTTCTGGAACCAGGTAGTTTGATATAAATGTTATGGGAAAAATTGAAAACATTCTAATTAAAAGTGTTAACCTTTTATTTTGTTTAAGCTGTAGGAAATTGAGGGAAATAATTAAAATTCAAAACTGATAAGCATTCTCTTTTCATAACTGAATACATATTTAATTATATTTAGATTATTTGTGTATATTAAATAATAATGGCAACTTTAATAATAATAATCAACAAATATTTGTTTGCATTTTCTATGTTGATCCTTTACAGAGATTATTTTATTTGGTCCTCTTGATGTCAACAGCCAAATGAAGTGGGCACAAACAAAATTCCCATTTTAATAGGTAAGTAGACGTAGCTATGAAGAGGTTAAAAATTTTGCTCAAGTTTATCCAACTATCAAGAGACAGGTCCAGGAGCAGAGCCTGGGTCTCTAGGATTCCAAAGCCTAACTCTTAATTCCTGACACCAACTTCCATAAAACACTCTCCAGGGAACAGAATGCTAATAATATAACACACCCTAGCAATTAACTGTCAACCCCTCTTATAGTATTGTTGAGTATCCTGAGACCCAGAGATAGTAAATGAATTCCTCAAGATATATATAACTAGAGGTAAACCCAGATTTCAACTTTCCAATCTAGTGTGCCCTATACAACATATATTATTATCTAAAAATATTAAAAAGTGCTAACATTTTCTGTTTTAGATCTAATTTAATTCCCACAATTCTTTATATCCAGTAGATTATTTTTTATTTTAATTTCATATATAAGAAAACCGAGGTTCAGAGAAGTTAAGCAACTTCTTAGTAATCTCAGAAGCAGTCCCAACAGACTTGCCACTTAATAGTTCCATTTTGATTTTTTAAAAAGCATAGTAGAATATAAAAGAGCATTATCCCTGCTCCTTCTTCACTTAACTATACCTATGGGAACACAGGCTGTTTTAACCAAGTGCCTTTGGTCAGGCACTGTTGTCTCAAAGGCTGCAAGGCTGGCCATCAACGCACTGCCAAGCTTTGTTGATGTCCGAATGTTTTCTTGCAGGGTCCAGTTTACCCTTGGGCAATTACCTCTCATTGTCATTAGCTGCTTGGTCTTTAAAGGTATTTGAATTTGTGAGTTTGTACTGGCAGAATGCTTAGGAAGTAGTGTGTCTAGGTGTCTTGCTTTGACTAGAACTGAGGAAATTTCTGGAATGTGGGACTCTTAGTGCTAAAATCAGGAACGTTTGGGACAAACCGGGGTGAGTTGGTAACCCCATGGGAAACCCGTGAAATATCCACTGAGAGGACATGCACAGGGGTTTAATTTTGCAAATACCATCCAAGCTTCACTCATTCATTTATTCATTCATTCACTGCATTTAACATTTATCTTATACTCTGAGCCAGATAATTGCTAAGTGCTAGTGATGGGAATAGAACAAAGAATCTCTGCCTTAACAACCATAGCATCTAGCAGCAGAGGGGGATAAGGCAAACATAAATAACTCTTACATCTGACAGAATGATGAAAGTGACAGTGGAAGCCCAAACTAAGATTTTCATGTGTTTATTCGTAACAGGGTGCTATGACTTCCAGCTCAGAGCCACTTTATATTATTGAAGTTTCCAGGAATTTGCATTCTTCACTTGAAAAAATATAACAATGAAGGAGCACACTGCTAATGTTAGATGCAATTTCTTCAGCTGTTTCTAGGGAATTCACTTTTAACAGGAAATCTAAACATCTAGTAGGAAAGTCATCCTTTCCGGAATATCAGCAGTTATGAGGTAGTTTCTTGGCCACAGTCACTTCTTATATATGTACAAATGCCTTAATTGATTTTACTGGGGCACTGACTGCCAGCTTAGTTGAATATGAGCTATTTTTTTCAAGTGGACTTGTGGAGTTCGTGGGCCTGTGAAATACCTCTGAGTGATATTAGCTACGGAGGACAGGTCTTACGGCAACTAAATTAATAAAATCAACCTTATTACCTTCTCCCAAGCTGAAACCAAACTCTATATCACTGTCGTTAAAGATTGGGAGAGCAAGTCAAATAAAGGCCTGACATTCCTGTCTGCATAATGGTCCATATCCATTTAAAAATTCAATCATTACTATGTGCCAGGTGCTAGAGATACAAAGATGAATAAGACAAAATTTCTGCTGCCAAGGCACCCACAGTCTGAGTGGAGAGAGAAAATAATAAGCACAGTGCAAAAAAAAAATAATGAGATTCATGCTTTGACAGAGAGGGATGTATTAATTCTACCTTGGTGTTTCAGAGGGATGAACAAAGTAGAGGAAGGCATCAGGGGCAGGTGACACTTGAGTGATACTAAATGGTTCAATAGAAGTTCACAAAAAGTACAAGGGTGGGGTTGTCAATTTTGGCTGATAGAGATGAGATCAGCAGAGAGTCGCAGGTGTGAAAAAATGGAATAAGTTTAGGGAACTGCAAGTAGTTCTGTAGGACTAGACCCTCTGTGTTCAGCTGAAGAACGGTCCCTCAAAGTGCCATTGTCCTGATTCTTAGAATTGTGAATGTTACCTCAACTGGACAAAGGGACTTTGAAGATGTGATTATTACCGTGAATTATCTGGGGGGGCCCTAAATGTAATCGCAGTGTCCTTATAAGAGACAAGCAGAGAGAGATTTGACTACAAAAGGAAAGACAATGTGACATCAGGAGCCGGGATTGTAGCGATGCATCCGTAAGTCAAGGAAACCCAATGTGATGACAAAATTTTTTTATAAGAGGGAGGCAAGAGACAAAGCAAGTAATAGGAGATGTGATGATGGAGAAGTGGGCTGAAATGATGCAAGGAAGGGGCCACGGACCAAGGAATTCACTATCTAGAAGCTCAAAAGGGCAAGGAAGCTTCTGGAGCTTCCAGAAGGACTGCAGGCCTATTGACAAGTTGATTTTTGACTTCTGACCTCCAGAAGTGTTCAAGAATAAATGTGTGCTATAAGTGTTTAAGACACTAAATTTGTAGTAATTTGTTACGGCAGCAGTAGGAAGCTTATATACCATCCTATGGGGGAATGCTGCAAAGTGTCAGATCCATGAGAACCTAGTGGATTCTGTTAGGGAATTTGAATGTTATCTTTTTGGTAACATGCAGTCACAAAAAGACTTCAAGGAAAGGATAAACACAGAACAATCATCTTTTCCAAACTGCCACCCTTTCTAAGAATAGAGACTGTTCAATCCTGCCCTGAAGGTATTGGACAAATTCTGTTATTGCCACACCTAGACAGGTTCTTCAAGGACTTAGAAGACTTTAAGAATGACTGTTCCTGAAAGGCTTTTCAGTAATTGCTGTAGACATTATTGCCAGGATCCATCTCAGGAATAGGAAATGCCAAACATAGATACACACTCTTGCTTCAGATAGAGGTTAGCAGTTGATCCTTGTTGGTGAGAGTTTACTGAATAAGGAAATGCCAATTATGGGATATGCTGAAGTAGGTGCTTGGGATACTATAACTCACACTGAGAACCTAAACAAGCTCAGGGAAGTTGGCAAGCCTCTTGGTGCTGCTTTCTTCAGGATGGTTGTAACAAGAGGCAACATGGAATGATGACAAACAACTAAGACTGCAACTCTGCAGGACTGGGTTCTAGTATTCCAGCTGTATGGGCCATGACCAGTTATCTGAAAAATGTGCTGCCAGGTTAGATGACCTTTGAGGTTCCATTCACCCTGGATCCCACGAGTGCTCTAGTTGGAAATGAAAAGGAAAATCTCTCTGTTGTCAGCTTTCAGTCTTTAATGAGGCCTGCTACCAGCTTCCCCATCAGGATACAGGTGTTCTGGCCTTGGATTTCTGTATCTCACACTCTAGCTCTCTTCTTCTTTGTATATATCTCTCTCCAGCCTTCCTTACCTTCTTAGAAGGGAGTATCATCTTATACTGCCTAGGTTTTTAAGGTAGCATTATCTGGTATCTAATCAGTAGCTGTGTCACTTTAATGAGATACTTAACTTCTACCTGGTTCCTTATTTGTAAAATGCAGATAACAAAGTACTTGTCTAATGGACTGATGTGAAGATTAATTGCAATAATACCAGTTAATTACTGAGCATAATGCCACTTGCAGAATAATTACTCAGGAAATGTTAGCTTCTTTCATTGCTATTATTTTTACTATTATAATTCCTGGACTCTAAGACTTTAATGACTATTTTCATGGTGGGACTGAATGGCAGAACTATACCATAGCTGATCATCAAGCCCACTTCTCTTTTTCTTGTGCACATGCTGGATTACATTTCATGATGTCCCTTTCACTACTAGGAAAGAAGCACTCAGTGCTCTGCACTTCTTCCCTACTTACCTGAAACCTTCCAAGAGCAGGAAAACTAGGTAGACATACACACCCTCATGTGTCCATATATATTTATATATGTAAATGTATATTATATATAAATTATAGATATAGTTATTTTTTTAATCATTAGCAACATACACGGTGCTTAAATGGTGGGAACAAAGTTTTCCCTGAGAAGATGACACATGAGAAGGAAAATTCTGTTCAGTGTCTCAGGTTCTCAGTTAGGTGGTTTACATGTAAAACACTCAGGAAGCAGCCACAGAGGAGAGTGGTACCAGCTTTCATTCCTTTTCATGATCCTCACCAGCCGCATCAAAAAGAAAAAACAAAAAACACCAAAATCCATCCTCTTTCCACTGACGATCTACATGCTATCCAGAGAACTTGTGTTGTCTCGTCCCTTTAAACCATGCTACTGAGAAGATTTTCTTTCAGTTTTATTGAGATATAACTTACATACCATAAAATTCACCCTTGTATTTTCCTTTTTCCTTTATAATTAAATTTTTTATTTTAGAGTAGATTTAGATTTATAGAAGTTGCAAAGATAGTACGAAAGTTCCCATATATCCCACATCTTACATCAGTATGGTATATTTGTTCAAATTAACAGACTCAAGTAAAATCCAGACTTTATTCTGATTTTCTTAGTTCTACCTAAGGTCCTTTTTCAGGTACAGGGTTTAGTTGTCATGTCTTCATAGGTTGCTCTCAGTTGTGGTGTTTTCTCTGACTTGCCTTGTTTTTGGTGAACTCCATGGTTTTGAGGAATTCTGGCCAAGTAGTTTTCAGAATGCCCCCAAATGAGATTTTTTTAAGTCACTGAATATTAGGTAGTTGTCATACAGCAAGAACAGGTTATACAATTGGGCAAAATAAACAGGTACTGAAGGGAGCAGAGTCTAGAAGCTTCAGAGCCAAATATTGCCTTACGTCACCCTGGCATGCTGCTCCCAGACCAGCTAACTGGGTGAAAGGGTGGAGTGGGGAGGGGGATGCTGGCATTGGAGAAGGTCTAGAAGAATCTGCTTTCTTTGCTTTAACAGATCTTTATTGTACATTCAATAATAATAAGAGTTAATATCTATTGACTGTTTACCATGAGACAAGAATTATGATGTGATACACAGGGATACTATGATAAGTCACATACACCAGGACCCATCTAAATAAAGAAATTAAATATACAATTGCAATTACAATATGGCATCATAAACGCTATAATAAGGTCAGTGGAAGTTGCTACTAGCGAAATAGAAGGAATAGCTAAACAAGCTTGGGGAGACAGGAAAGGCTGTGTTTGGACAGATAAAGGGGAGGCAGCTTGGAAGGAGACCATAAAACTTAGCCAACAGTAGTTATTGAGCTCTTACTCTGGACCAGCCTCTGTACTGTGAGCTTAGCATGTATCTCATCGAAGCCTCACGTCAACCACTTGAAGTCAGTACTGTCCCTATTTTGCCGATGAAGAAACAGCTGACGGTGGTAGAGGTGGTTGACAGGACAGCTATGGTTGGGACTAAGCGCTCCTCTTCAGAGGCAGTGCAGCAAAGAGCTCTCTCCCTCTCGGGGATCACACAGACTTCAGAGTCCAGGTCTGGAGAAAAAAGAAGTCCCATTCCCAAGATGATCATCGCTTTCTGGAGATAGGGACTTTTTTTCCTGGCTTCAGTGAAAATGACCTTAAACAGCTGTGTCACACCACGTTCGGAAATAACAGGCCAGCCTTTGGCCAGTTGGATATAAGACGAGATGGTTGGTCACAGCATCCTCAGAGCAAGGGGAGGTCTGTGCAGACGTGCTGCAGCACTGGCCCTCCAGCTTCTACATGAAACCCTGCCAGCTGGAGTCACCGTTCACTCTCAGAGCTCACAAGCTGGCCACTACGGTTTCCACCCCCCTCCAAAGGAATGCAGAGGAAGTGACCTTGAGAGTCCACTGCTCTCAAATCTACTATGCCAAAGAGTGAGACAAACAAGCAAAATGCAAAAATACAAAGCCCCCCAGCCACATTTGGGGGAATGTGAGCATTGCTGGTAAGCTGCTCCGCTTGGCTGGACCTGACAGGGCTGTGGTGGGAAACCTCTGCTTGCTGCAGGCCACCTTGGCACCCTGCTCAAAGGGGAAATCCAGAGGCACAGAACATGATCCCGCATTCCACAGGAAGCAGCCTGGGATACTCACTAAGCTAGGGACATGGAAATATTCGAACCTACAAAGAAAGGGCTTTCCAAGGATTTCCCAATAGCACACATTTATCTGAAAGAGAAAGTAAGAAAAAAGCCCCAACTGGTCAAACAGAAAGCAGGTCTGTCCTCCACACAAGGCAGGCACTGTTCTGTCTTCATTCTTATGGAAGAGACACCCGTGACTCATACTGTTAAATAACTGACTATTTGCTTCTCATTTGACATGCATAATCTACTCAATGCCATGGGCACTTAATAACACTCTTTTGGAAACAGAACAATTGAGTTAGTTGCTGGCCAAACAGCTCTGTCTCTCACCCTGACCAAACATGCATGGCGTGAAAGAGGAAACTTCTCACCATTCTCAACACAACTGGCTCTTTCCTGCCTTTCTGCCTGGTTGCTTTGTCTAGAAAACTGCTTTCTCTCTGCTGAATGCTTAATAATCCTTCCAGATAACAATGACGGTGATGCTGCTGAGCATGGCATCTAATATTTGTGGCTGTTTACTCTGCGCCAGGCTCTGCACCATGAACTTTGCATTTATTTCTCAAAACAACCATAACGGCAGAGGCACTCTTATTATCCCCGTTTTACAAACTAGGAAACTCCGACAAAGAAAGGTGTGTTGCCCAAGTCATAGAGCAAGTATTCAATACAGGAAGGATGTTTCCAGTTGAGACAGCTTGTCTATAAATGAGGCAATTCCTATCAAAATCCAAACAATCATCACTGATTTTAAGATAGTGTTTTCAGAATCTCTTATTACCAACCATGAGGGAAATGTGTATGAATAAGACACTAAAACTGCAGATCTCAGAAAACAGACTCATTTATAAGAAAGCCTTAATAATAGATCTTGGACAATAGTACAATCAGGAAATTAACATTGATACAACTTCACAGATTTCATTCATTTCTCATGAACTCATTTGTGCACGTGTGTATATTCTATCAGATGTGTAGAGTCACGTGACCACAATAGTCAAGATGCTGAATATGCCCATAACGAGCATCTATGCTACTCCCCTTTTATAACCACAGCTGCCTCCCTACCCCATCTGTACCCAACCCCTGATAACCGCTAATCTATTCTTTCATGTAATTTTGTCATTTTGAGACTATAATATAAATGGACTCATATAGTATTTGGTATTGGCTTTCTTTATCTCAACATCATACACTTGAGATCTATTCAAGTTGTTGCCTGTATTGATAATTCATTCCTTTCTATTGCTGAGTAGTCCTTGCATAGTTGTGCCACAGTTTGTTTAACCATTCACCTATTAGAGAACATTTGACATTTTTGCCTATCACAAATAAAGCTGCTGTGGATATTGGTGTACAGGTTTTTGTGTGTACATGTTTCATTTTTCTGAATAAATGCCGAAGAGGTTTGTTCAATCATACGATAAATTCCTATTTAGTTTTGTAAGAAACTGCCATACATTTTTCCAGAGGGGCTGTGGCTATCCCACAAGCAATGAATGAGTGATTCAGTTTTTCTATATTCTCACCAGCATTTTGTGTAATTATTATTTTTTTATTTTAGTCATTCTTATACCTACGTAGTGGCATCTTATTGTGGCTTTTTTGTTTGTTTGTTTGTTTGTTTTTTTATATTTTTAAAGATGCTTAGATTACATAAATATTACACAAAAATTACAGGGATTTCCATGTTCCCCACCTCCCACACCTCCCACAACCTCCCACATAAACATCCTTCATTAGTGTGGCCCATCACCTGCAATGGATACACACATCTGGGGACTTTGCCACTAAGCATGGACCATAGTTCACATTGTAGACCACACTCTCTCCCACACAGTTCTGCATGTTATATGCTGATGTAAAATGGCCTATATCTGTTGTTGTAATGTTACTCAGGATAATTCCCAAGTCCTGAAAATGTCCCTATATTACAACTGCTTTTCCCTCTCCCTGCCCCAAAAGTACCCAGTGGCCACTGGCTCCACCTCAATGTTGTAATTTCTTCCATTGCTTGAATCACAATATGTCTACAACAGAATACTAGTAAGTCCACTCTAGTCCATAGCTCTTCCCCCAATCCTGAGGAGTCTGGGATGGTGATGTCCACTCCATCTCCAGGTGAGAGGGGGCTTATATCCCATGGATAAGATGGATGGGATTATCCTGCCTGCAGCTGCAGATTCTTTTACTGTGGTTTTAATTTGCAGTTCCCTAATAGCTAATGATGTTGGACGTCTTTTTATGTGCTCATTGCTGTCAGTATATCCCCTTTACTGAAATCTCTGATCATGTATTTTGCCTGTTTTTGAATTACATTGCTTTTGTTTGTTTTGTTTCTTATTGTTGAGTTTTGAGAGTTATTTGTATATTTTAGGTACAAGCCCATTGTCAGTCATGTACTTTGAAAATATTTTCTCCTAGTCTATAGCTTGTCTTTTAAACTCTTTGCAAGGTCTCTTAGAGAATAAATTTTTAAAAAAAATTTAGATAAGGTACAAATTATAAATTTTTCCTTTTATGGGTCGTGCTTTTGTTATTAGGTGTAAGAATCTTTACCTAGCCCTTGATCCCAAAGATTTTCTTATTTTTTTCCCTAATGGTTTTATAGTTTTGCATTTTATATTTAAGCCTTTGATCCATTTTGAGTAAATTATTCTATAAGATGTGAAGTTTAGGTTGAGGTTTGCTTTTTCTTTGTTTTTTGTTTTTTGCTTTGCCTCTGGATTTTGAATTGCTCCTATACCCTTTGGTGAAATGGATACCTTTCCTTTCTTGAACTGCTTTTGCACCTTTGTTAAAAATCAGTTGGACACCCTTGTGTAGTAGGTTTATTTATGCATTTTCTATTCTGTTTCTTTGATCTATGTATCTTTTTTTCTCCACCGACATGGCACTTTTTGATTACTGTAACTGTGTAGTGAGCTTAAATATCAGCAGAGTGACTCCTCTCACTTTATTATTGTTTTTATTTTTCAGCTGTACTAGGTCCTGTGCCTTCCTGTATAAATTTTAGAAACAATTTCTATGTCTACCAAAAACTTTGTTGGGATCTTGATAGGAATTGTATTAAACCTATAGATCAATTTGGGGAGAATTGGCATCTTTACTGTGTTAAGTCTTAAATCTGTGAACATGGTATGCCTCCCCATTTGGGGGAAAGATAGCGACATAAAGAGCAATACTGAAATGAGAAGTAAAGGGCAGTATCAAATCAAGGATAGACTCTGAAATGAACCACATTTGAGGCTAGATTCCAGATTTCTTTGAGCTAAATTGATTTCTTTCATCAGCATTTTATAATTTTCAGGATATAGATATGGTAAATGTTTTGTTAGATTTATACCTAAGTATTTCAATTTATTTGGAGTGATTGTAGATAGTATTGTGTTTTTAATTTGTTTCCACATTTTTGTTGTTAGTACATAGAAATATGATTGATTTTTGTGTGTTGATCTTGTATCCTGCAACTTTGATGAACTCAGTTACTTCTAGGAGGCTTTTTGTTTTGTTTTACTTTTAGGTCTTGGGATTTTCCACATAGACAATTATGTCATCTGCAAATAGGACAGTTTTATTTCTTCCTTTCCAATCTGTATGGGCTTTGTTTCTTTTACTTGCTTCAGTTAATGTTAGCTAGAATTTCCATTATTACATTGAATAAGAATAGTGGGAGTAGATACTCTTGCCCCCACAATACTTTAACATCTTAAAACTCTCCGAAATCGAATAAAAAATTGACACTGTATGATCAAAATTCATTTTATAATCTCTTTGGGTCCCTTTTCCTCCATGACTTTCCAGCCTTGTGGAGAAGATATGCACATGAAAAACAATACTGGATAGTGAAAAATAAAACGCAGTATTGAACCAAGTTTAGACCCTGAAATGAAATTCTAGAGCCACAAATATGTTTGGTGTGCAGTTTGTGTCTGATATTGTCGAAGGGCTCTCAAATATGATGACGACAGAGAGATTCCCTGCCTTTGTCAAGCTTAACGTTACAGTGAGGGAGACTGTAATACACAAATACACACACATACAATAATTTTAATATTGTTAAATTCTATAAAGAAAATAAGAAAGCATGTGAGGCTTTAGAGAGTGATGGGGAGAGGGCAGGCTGTTTCCAACAGAGTGGCCAAGAACTCCCTCTCTCAGCAGGTACTGTTTGTATAGCGTTGTCATTCTGAGTCAGGACAAAGAACCTCTTGGGAGAAGATATAGGCAGCGCAGAAGCCCTGAAGAAACTGAGCCTTCGTGTTGTGAAATTACAAGAAGGCCAGCGTGGCTGGAAAAAAGTGAGAGTGGGGGAAGACGTAACAAATGAAGTCGGCCGGCATGCATGAGCCAGTGATGCAAGACCTCTTAGACTGCAGAAAATGCTTTGGGTCTTATTTTAAGAGTGATGAGAGATGATTGATCGTTTTGATCAGGGAATTGATGATGTGATTTATATATCCTAAAGATCACTCTGTAAGTGCTGCTGTGCAGATCACATGCTCACTGACGGCTGTCTTCTATTGTGTTACTGTTAATGCTATTTCACAGAGTCACTTGATTTTCATCATGACCAATAGAAACGAGCCACTTTGCTATCTGGTAAAACTAACTATGTTACCATTGGAGTTAGGTCCTGTATATATGAAATCTAGGAAAAGTAATAAAAACCCCACAATCATTAATTTAGTCGCTCCATGATACCATGATATTAGTAATTGGATTATTTGAATTTTTAGAAGATCATGAATTTTGACTCATGCATTTTTTTGCTATTTAATTATTAAGGTGAATACCCCATACAGATCATTGATTTTTAAAAGGCTATTTTGATCTTTTCTGGGCCTGGATCAAAGAACTGAAATCACGTCACATAGAAAGAATCTTATTCAGCACAGACCCTGTTTTAATTCCAGACATTTTAACCAGGAGGAAACCGCAATGCTTACCAGATTCCTGTACTTGGTCTTCTTCTACTTTGCTGAATATATCACCTCTGCCTGCAATGTCCTTCTTTGCTTTATTCAGTTCAATAATTTTTCTTATTCCTTCAAAATTCTACACAATCACCACTTTTATAGTTACTCCTACACCCTCAGAGACAATAACTCCCTCTTTTTTTTTTTCTTTTTTTGTTTTTTTAGGAGGTACCAGGGATTGAACCCAGGACCTCATAGATGGGAAGCAGGTGATCAACCACTGACCTACATCCACTCCCCAATGAGAATTGGGTTTTTCTTTTGTTTGTTTTTAGGAGGTACCAGGGATCAAACCTGGGACCTCCTATATGGGAAGCAGATGTCCAACCCTTGAGCTACATCTGCTCCCCAATAAGCCCATTTTATATGCTCAGTCTGTACCTTGTCTCATAGTTCTATCATTAAAAACAATAGTCAAACTACCTAACATTTGAGTACTCATTTTATATGAGAAAAACAGATGGCATGCTATATTATTGCTTTCCTCATTATAAAAATGTGAAAAGTAAGGCTTAGAGACAATAAATAACTTACATAAGGTCCTGGTGTTCTTGAGTGGCAGAACTCAAATTTGAACTCAAGTCTGACTGGCACATATTGTCTGAATTGCCGTCATTGTTTAGATCCACAGTTTCCAAAATATGCGTCGAGGTGTTCTAAGGTGCCTCAACCAACTTACAGGAATGCTACAGGATATTTTTAAGTTTCAAGGGAAACACAGTAGTAATACTTTATGTCTATGAGACACTGCAGGTAGACTGTAGCTCTAAGTACTTCAACATCAGATTACTCAGATTACAACACATTCCTTTTGATGATATCATACATTTGCAAAGCTGCATTCTCTGTGGTTGTCATGATAAAGGGCAATTATTCTGCCATAAAACAATGTGGAACAGGAAATGAGGGTAGTGATCGCCAAGTTTTGAGAAGTTGTGTGATGCCTGACAGGTGCACATTTCTTATTAGTAAGTAATTGTGGTTATTAAAGAATGAAATACTTTTTTCTTTCGATTTATGCTATTATGCTACCAAGTTGTTAGGCTATAAATACTTATTAAGTTGCTTGGACCTAACTACTTAATAAAGGGAACTATTAGGTATTTCTTTTGGTCTGGGGGTGCTATGAAAAACTTACTGAGACACTAAAGACACCATGAATGGAGAAAGTTTGGGAACTTCTGGTATAGATATTTGTTTCCCTTACCAGATCATAATTTTCTTGAATGCAGAGTAAAATTAGACTGCTGTAAGTAGAAATCAAAAGCATGTTTTTCCTTCTGGTCTGTCTTTCCTCTATGAGAGTTGGAAAGCTCTCGGCTACAAAAAACAAACACCCCAATTCATACTGTCTTGATTAATGAGGAGAAGTCAGGGAGGCATGCAATCTGCACTAGTCAATGTAGTATATTCTCTTGTTGACTTCCTTTAAAGGGACTTGTATCCTTTACCTATGTTTATTAGCACATTTCCATCAATTACAACATATCACTCTTGGATATACACAGAAATATGCAGAAATTATATGAAAAGAAATCTATGTTTTGTTTCTTGCTAAATTCTCTAGACAACTACATCAAAGATATCTAATCAAGTCTATTGGCTATTCAACCCATATTAATGAGAAAAAAACAAAAACAAAAACGAACTGTATTTACAATTCCATTGCAAGTGATTAGTAGAGAATTGCCAGATTACCTGGAACCAAGAAAGGTCTGGGAAAGTATGTCGAAATTTTTGTCCATCATGGAATATTTACTAATAGAAAAGGCCCTTGTTTCCCCTTTTCTAATAGTTCTAGAGGCTCCCCACATTCCTTGGCTGGCTTTGAAGATGGAGAAGGGGCTCCATGAGCCAAGGAATGTGGGGAGCCTCTAGAACCCAGAAAAGCAAGGACACTAATTCTTCCTTAGAGTGTCAAGAAAAGAACCCAGCCAGCTGACACCTGGGTTTTAGCCCAGTTGGGCTTCTAATATACAGAACTATTAAGATAAAGTCTGTTGTTTAAGTCGCTAAGTTTGAGGTCATTTGTTATAGCAGTAATAGAAAACTAATAGAGCAATGATCACTAATTCCTGCCTTAACCACTAGCCAAAAGGCAATATACCAATACGGTGATGGGACTTGTTTGGTAGGTAACACCAAAACCCTATGATAGTTATTTGTGTGTATTCTTTATAATCTGTTTTATGCACACACATGCACACACACACACACATATATATATAGTTTAGGTTTTTTAAACTAAACTAGTAATCATTTATAAAGTTTCTATTTATATAAAAGTAATAATAACCATCAGGTATATTTTATAAACCAGAAGGTTCGGCTTGGATATTAGTAGCCAACACACCGTTGCCGAGAGTGAATAAACCAAGTAAACTGCACTCTTGTCCACAATGGTCTGAACAGAGTTATACCTGTTTGGTTGGAAGATTTCTCAGACAACACATGTAATGTACCTATTTTTTTCCTCTTTCCATTCTGAACAACAAAAATCTCCTTGGTGAGTCATTATGGAACCAGGCCTACAAATGACTTGGGAAATAAAGGCAAGAGCTAAGGACGGATGTTCCAGAGGCCTCAAAACAATCACAGAAGGAAATTTTTATATCATGACTTTACCACAGACACAGAATGCATCAAGTCTTAACAGTTTCCCAAGAACATGTTCTCATTTTCTCCACATATTCTGTTTGTACTTAAGACTGTCTAAATTAGTACAAATGAAGAATATTCATGTGAATTCAATCAGTTACCTAAAATATGGGAAAATAAAGGGTTATTGTTTCCTTTTATTTTTATTGAAAATGTCATCTGTAGCCACATACACTTCTGCCCACATTTCTGACAAAAAATCTTGAAATTTTTGCTAATTGAAGCATTATTTTTCTCATAATATCAATATTAATATGCAGCAGTTAAAATCCATTTGAAATTGGATCTAGAATAGTAAGTCTGTATGAAAGACGTGAATCTTTTCAAGAAGTTTACCTTTGGGGAATTTCTCATTGGTGTACTGAAACCAGATCTTTGGAGCTGCAGGTTAAATATTCACTAATTTTGCAAACCTGTTGTTTAACACAGCCATTATTTAAAATTCAATTGCTAACTTATAATTAAATAAATCATATCATATACAAAGTTAATGAATATTCAACACTCATCACTTCTGGAATTATTTTACCATATTTTCCTCTCATCTGTATCTGGATGGCAGAAAGGTATACTCCTGGGCACTGCTTTCCAATTCCATGTTCAGTGACATCAAGTTGGTAGCCTGAAACAGGCCATAGAGGGAGTATTTGAACTACAGAAATGGGCAAATGCTACAAATGAGTTGTTAAACATTTACCAGCTTACCAGTGATTTTGATTAAAATGTCTCATTCATAAGCAGCTGTACTATAATAGGCCATAACATTTTAATTTCATATCCAAAATGGATAGGTTTTGCCTGGTCTTTAGAACTTCTCCTAGAGGAGAGAATTATTAAAAAATACATAAAAATTATCAGCTTTTTCCTAAAGTAGTACAGAGTCTTCAAAACATAAGAAAGTTTTGTTAACTTTTTCAAATCCAACCCTTTCTTTAATGGGAATTTTCATGATTAACTTGAATGATGATAATCATTGATGTAGAAAAATGAAAAATATGGGTTTTCTCTGTATACTACAAATATTCACCTTTGGATAGTTGTCCTGAATAAGTTATTTTTTAAATTCATTATTCTGTACTTGAAGCTGACCCTTTCAAGCCTTTCAGAGTGCTCATTTTGTAACTTTTTTATCCTCACTATAATGCTATGAATGAGTTAAAATGAGTTCTACTTATAAACTACAACCCTTTCTATACTTTCCTGTATATATTTTATTGTTTACCAAGTATTCTATGTTAATTCCTGTGCTTTAAATCCAGTTTTTATTGTCTGTTGTATTTCTGCCAGTTGTTATAAAATACTGGTAAATTGTTATATAAAGGGATTCTGGCTAGAAAAATGCAGACACCTATATTTCATTACCAGAGATGTAGCTTCAAAAGTGGAACCCATTAATTGAAGCTAGAACTGTGGAAATACTTGCTAGTGTCAAAATAAACAAAATCTTCAAATTTGGAGATTATAGAGAATAAGATCTAGTCCACCATCATCTTATCTTTCTCTAGACAAAAATCTGGAGAACCATAGAGAAAAGAACAGTGAACATCCTTCAGTCTTTCATTCATTAAACATTTAACACCTACAAGTTAGCATCAAGTTCTGGGTGCTAAGATTACAGTGTTGAACAAAACAAACAAACTATCTGTATGTCCAAGAATATTTAGAGGGAATACTCAAGATTAGGCTGGAGATAAAAACATAATAAAAATAAGAATATAGACGTCTTAGATGGTCACCAGAGAGATACCAGCTAATATGTGGGGGGTGGAGTGTTAGAAAATGGGAAAAGGGCAATGGAAGTCAAACTGACAGCTACTTACATCAAAGTTTTGTTTCTGTTCATTCTCCAGTACGAGCTGGAATTCACTGATAAATAGCCTGACTTTCCTCATCAGAAACTGGAGAGACACAATGTGTCCCTAAGGGAGGATCATGTGACCATGTTGCCGTGGACAGCTCCATTCACCTACACATGTGACAGTGACACCTTGATTCCATTTGCCAGGTGGTAGCTCTACCCCCAAAACATGTTGTACCTCACCCTTCCCCCCAGCATTGGGAGATTATCTCCTCTTTCATAAACATATTCTAATCTGGATATTTTTTTAAAATCTTGTCTTCTGACATGAAGAACAATTCACATCAGGACCATATGGTTCCCTTTAGCTCTAACATTATATAAGTCCTGTGATTCTGTTAGCTTTCAAAAAAATTGAGGATTTGGAAGAAGAATAAAACAAATCTCACTCAGTCTTTAAGTCTCAGTTCTTCCTTGACACCTCTTGCACCACAGATCACTGCCTTCTCTAAACTCGTCTAAGGATTGTCATCCTTACTCTCCCAGGCTCAAATAAGATCAAACTAGACTCTCAGGAAAAGAGTTATTGAGAATGAAAAAGATGTCAGAATAAGTCAGGAAGGGGGACTATGAAAAACAAACAAAGGGTTGGTCTGAAGTACACTGTCATGGTGAATGGCAATATTGGCCTTGGGTAGAATGGCTGTCATCATCCAGGATGGTAAATGGGGAAGGGTAGAACACATCTGGAAAGGAGAGGTTATTCTACTACAGGTGCCAGTCTACTATAGGTTCAAGTGTTTATTCCAATCATATCAGAATCAGGGCAAGTGGAAACAGGCTGGAAATACTACTGACCTCCATAGGAAGGCCACTGATGAGAGACACACAGAGAGCTGAGACAGCATTAGTTGGGCTGGTCTCATGGACAGCTGGAATCTGGAGTCCCATATAGAAACAGGAAAGAGAGAAAGAATGTGTGTGTGTACATATGTGTTTGCAACATCCATGCATGTTTGTAGGGACCTGAGATAGAAATCCGGTTGTATGAACCCACCTTGGTGGATTCTCAAGGACCAGGCAATCTAGATTGTGCATTAAAACAATAAAACTCATGTCAATATACACTTCCTGGCCTGATAGGCTTGCTAATGTCTTCCCTGCTTAGCAGCACCTAACCCAGGGCTGAAACTGCAGCAAGTAAAGGGTATTAATGAAGACTATTCGGCCTAGCTAGGTCAGCCAAGAACTGAACTTTCTCTTTCAATCACTTTATTTTCTGATTATTTCGAGTGTATTTATCTGGCTAGTACTTAACGAAATGTTAATGTATATACACATATAGAATACCAAATATGTAATAACTAATATAATGGTATTATATATATAGCATGTACTATTACATATATAATATGGATTATTTATATTCAGACAGTTCTAGGTAGTTAGAAAGTGCCCAATAAATGTCTCCTGAATTGATCATTGGCCTACTAAGGCCCATGAATCATCAACCATTTATTTTCTAGCTTCAACTAGATTAATTTGCTAAATGTTGAACAATTCAGTGAAGCCCCTATGATTATATAGACTCAAGAGCTGGACAAAGCAATCTAGCTATTTACTACAATTATTCCCAAGTCCTATAGAGCAAGAAAGCAGTCTGGGCTGTGCCCCAAAGACACATGGGTCTTAATCATTGAAAGCCAAAAAAAGCCAGATGACAGAGAGAGTGGGAAAAAATCCTTATCCAGAACAATAGAATAAATTAGCCTATCCCCTAACATCTCCAGACCCAGACGTTGTCACAATAGATGAAGAGATCTCACTCTCTCTGTACAGCAGCCAACAGATTCCTTAAAATTCCTTTCAAAGGATCTTGGGGGGTATTCCCCTCCTCTTACTCAGCTGCCTCTCACCCTTTCCCAAACTAATATTCCTCTTATTACACCCGCTCAAGCGCACAACACAAACACACACACACATACCCATTAACACACATACGATGTAACTTGTAATAGTCTACGTATGGTTCAGAGGTTGGCTGTAGGGGGATGGAGGAGTTATTTTATTTCTGTGCTTGAAAACTAGTGTTTTATTTTGCCGTTGTGACCATTCTGTCCTTTTTCATAAGATATTTGGGATTTATGTGGAGTTTATATTTTTATAAAAAGAAATAAAAGTTAAAGAATCCATTCCAAGTGCTGATAAGACTCAAGTACTTAAATAATTGCTACAGCCTCAATAACAGGGATTGCTTCTTCCTTACTCATATAAAGTTGGAGAGTCTACCAAAGAAGGTTAACATAAGAAAAGGAGGGGTTCACTATAACTTTAATCATTTGTTTTAGAGGAAAGAATCCATGCAGGTGGCAGACCAAGGAGTAACAGGAAGAGTCCTCTGTGTAGCCTGTTTTAGCCTCACTAGATAAAGAAAGGAAGTGATAGGAAATCAGAAAGTTTATTTTAACGATCCTATCATGCCTTCCACCATAATATAAACAACCATCCTCTTTTCTAGCCAGACAACACAGTTTTCCAGAGCCTCATGCAGCCATGAATATGAGCCAGACTAAAGAGCTGCTGCTGGCAGAAGATAAGGAGGGAAGAAAGTGCCCATAGGAAGTTTATTTTATCTGCGGCTACAACTGTCAGGGGGAGACTGTAAACGCCATACACTTTACTGTGTTCAGGCTGTCAACTTCAAAGTGAAGGTACAGCAGAAGAGCCTGGAATCTTCCCACCACCATTAAGCAAAGCACTGCCAAGTTAAGCTGAACTTCTCTAGTGTCTGTGAAATGAAACACACACACACTGGAGGTTGAGATTTTGCTGGCAGGTAGGTGTTGTTAAAAAGGCGATTGCTTTTTAAGAGGGTCAAGAACTGCCAAGAAGAAAGCAGAGGGCACAGTGGACAAAAGCTGGAGCTTGTGTTAACCCTTGGCCCGTGGTATTCCTGGCCCTTTTGCATTACTCATTTCAGGATATTTTAAGAAAGAGGACTGTGTTTTCTGACTGTAAATATGAGTGCAGCAGGTTGAACCAGGATACACCAAATATTTTTCTAACTGAGGGAGACCAATGTAGAATTTAGATGCCAACAAGATGACTAAACAGCCGTTTGTCTCATATTTACTCATTTAGGGCCGATGGGAGTGGAAAGAAACAGCTGGTGTGAGCTGTTTCTATTGGGCAGCAACAAGATACAGCATACCATAAGAGATTCTTTTAAATCCAAGGTATATTTTGGTCACGGGTCTTTTATAGAACCCTCAGTACTATGTAAGTTTCTTTGTCAAAGAAATATATACACATACAAAGAAGTTTTAACTGGATCATATTGGTGATTTTTTTTTTTTTTTTGTCAACACACATTGCCTTTCAACCATAAAGTATGTTTGCATGATAAGACAGAAAATAAGGCTTTGTATTCAAAATTGGAAATTAAGTTGCTTTAAAAAGAGAAAGAAAGAAAGAAAGAGAGAGAGAGAAAGAAAGAAAGGAAGGAAGGAAGGAAGGAAGGAAGGGAGGGAGGGAGGGAGGAAGGAGGAAAGAAAGAAAGAAAGAAAGAAAACAACAAAACAAAAGACATATTGAGGCATATTAGCCCCTAACGGTGACCAGAAGAACTCCTCCTGTTAATAATAAAGCAATGTCTTTACTTTTCATGTGTGCTGTAGAAATATTGGGCGGCCCTAACTTTTTTCCACAAGCAGTTGGTAACCACCTCACAAAAGCCTCCCAAGGCCTGAATTTTTGAGTTTGTTCAATTTTCCATTACTAACACTTCCAATACATTATCCAAAGCTAACTTTCTAGTCTCCTCTCTTCCAGGGAAACAGCCGAACTTACATTTTCTTGAAGAGAGCTTCAGGTGGTGGCCCATTTTTATTCCACTTAACATCTGAGGAAACTCAATCCAGCAATGCAATTCTAAGGATAGGTCTGTGTTTCCTAAAATGTTGGAATCAAAAACAAAAATTTGATTCAAGGTCAACATCATTTTTGTAGGTATATCCTCAGCACCTAGAAGTAAATTGCCAGGCATGTAATAAGTGCTCAATTAATACTTTGTCAGTTCATTAATACTGATGACTTTTTATAGACTTTGTTTCCAATACTGGCTCTCATTATTTAAGACTATTGATATAGATACGGGCATTGTATGGCTACTGAGTTGACTAGGCTTCCATGCGGGGCTGTTTTTTGGTTTTGTTTTTTCTTTGCTAATCCCCTGCTAGTTGTCTTTAGTTGTGGTGGTTATGGTGTTTGTTCTTTGTTTTGTTTTATTTTGTTTTGTTTTGTGTTATCTGTTTCTTTCTCCAAAAAAGAAGCAAACATATTAGATGCCCTTTCTTAACTACTATAGCTTGATGCCAGTCTTCACACCCCTCCCCCATTGCCAACACATACACACACGCGCGCGCACGCACACACACACACACACACACACACCCCAACTGAGACTCCTATAGGGACACTGTCTCAGCGCCTCAGTCATCTGGTTTTACCATCATAGAATTCCCTGCAAAGGAAAATTTGCTCTTTAAACAACTCTTAAAGGCTGAAAACATTTCTACTCTTGCCCTATTATTCACACCTCAACAAGTCTTTAATGATGACATTTCAGTCCTGAGTTTAAAGCCATTTTACAGAGAGCCCTTTCTGACACATTTTTGTTACAACCTAGGGAGAATTTAAGTGAATTAACCAAGGTCCAATATAAACTAGTTGCAGAAATAAAATGAGACACAAGTTTCCGTACTACCAGTTTGGTGTACTTTTCACTATATCCAGCTCAAGTCTTCTATCTAACAGACCTAACATTCTCGTAGAAAAATATGGTAATTTTAACAATGATAATTATGCTGTCCGATGTGTCCTTAAGTGCTATAAACGCCCTCCATGCTGCATAGTGAAGTAATATCATGGCAAGTCAAATAGCACAACCCGTGCCCAGAGGCAATTAGAGGCCATTGGTGTAAATGATGCGACTTCTGGTAAACTGTAGAACAAGAGTGAGATTGATCAGAGGGCCCTGGAAATACTAGAATGGTTGCGGCCTGAGAATTTCTGATGAGAAAGAGCTTAATGAGAGCTTAAGCAACTCTGATTTCCTAAAAAAATAATAAAATAAAATAAAAATTCCCTTCCAGCTACCAAATACCCCTAGTGCTTTTCCATAAATAACATGGGTGCTTGAGTCATGGTTGCTGTCAAAAATGTCCTTCCTATTCTGTTGTCTGAATCTTACCTTTCCTTCAGGATTGTACCCTGCTCCATGAAGCCTTCTCTGACCATCTTTATCCACAATTTTCTGTCCTTTCTCTGAACCTCAATCTGTGCTTCGATTCTGTTAATTTACATAGATGTACGTATTCTGGGCCTTATTTCCCTAGTTGCACTGAAAACCCTTGATCTTTCCACTTATTTGTGTTTCCCATTCGTATCAGGACATTTCTGATAACATAGTGACTGTAGGATCAGGGCAAGAAAGGAGCATGGGGGTGGGAGTGACAGAAGAGGCGTGGGGTCTGAATTTATAGCCTGGCCCTCTGCTCACATCCCCTACCCCTCCATGTAGAAGTAGCAAGCCAGCTCTGTCTAGCGTCTTGAGTATCCTAGGAACACAGGGGCTTGGAGTTATTATTACGCATTCAGGTATATGGATCACAGCAAAACTGGGAAACAAAATATTATTTACAATTATATAATTCAGTGAGCCTGGAATTAAAACATATGGCAAGGCAAAAGGTTCTTGTTTTCCTAACTTTTTTTTTTTTTTTTTTTAAGATTTTATTTATTTATTCATTTACACCCCCCCCCCTTGCTGCTTGTGTTCGCTGGGTCAGCCAACCACGCCGTGCGAGTGGGCTTGCCTTCACCAGGAGGCCCCGGGAACCGAACCCGGGGCCTCCCATATGGTAAACAGGAGCCCTGCTGATTGAGCCACAGCCACTTCCCTGTTTTCCTAACTTTTAAATTCACTTTTTTAAAGGAAGAACATACTACTTGGACAAAAATAAGTTTACTGTATTTTCCTATCATAAATGTTATCTATACTATGCTTAGAAGTATATTATGTATACTATGTAGAGAAAAATTAGATAATTAGGAAAAGTAGAAAAAAGTAAAAAATGCATTTTTTCTTAATTTTTTCTATGGCTAATTTTTTATTTCCTTATTTGATTCACTTAATTGCACTTGGCTATTTACTGTTAATACTATTTTTTCATTTCAAAAGTAATACGTTGTCATTGTATTTTAGAGAATACAGCCAAGCATTAAAGGCAAATAGAGTTGGCTATAGCTCCATCACCCACATGCAATCACTTATAAATTTATTGTTATGAAAAACTTAAAGTTATATTTATTAAATCATGCAAATCAGAACTGATGGAAAAGAACTATAAAAAACTATCCCAATTTCAGATTTCTCTGTATCCAGCCTGTCTAAATTCAATTGCTACTCCCTGAGAAACTCTTGTTCTCCCTCCCTATTTTTGTCCACGGTGAACATTTTCTTGAGTTCTCCCAGCCACAAAGGAGGCTCATTTCTCACCTACCGCCAGGAGCAGTCTCCCCTCAGACTGAACATCACTTCCGTTTAAAAAAGCAGGTTTAAAATTTAACCTGATTGGAGGTTCTTCCAGAATAATCTCACAGTTCAGTGATTTTCCCTCTTATTACTATAAGGTAGGGGTTAATATCAGAGACTCTCTGGAACCTGGGCCACCTGGGGTACAATCTCAGCTCTGATACTTAAAAAGCTGTGAAATCTGTGCAAGTTGCCTGGCTGTTCATTACTTCAACTTCCTTGAATAATAACACCATGTATATGAAATTGTTGTGAAGGTTAAATGAGCTAATACATGCAAGGTCCTGGATAAATTTTAGCTGTTGCACATTGTTGTCCTTGATCTCCAAGTGGATTTCTTCTTTTAGACACGTGCCATTAGTTTTTTAGCCATTAGTGTAAAGTGAGATGATATTTTGAAAGCTTTCTGAATGATAGAGCCTTGCTCTTAGCATTTTTCTCCAGACCTTTTCCTGGAATCAGAAAGAGACACCCTGACTAGGAACCACAGGGACACCATCCCACCTTATCTCTAACTTTATCTTGTAGTCCTTGCAAGTCCTACTGACAATCCTAGTCTGCTCAGCCTGACTCTCCTCTCAAGACACCAAACCCTGCTCAAAGCCCAAGCCTTCCCTCAACTTCCAGGTCCCCCAAAGCACTTCCTGACTGCATCACTGCTATGTGGGCATTAGACAATTACTCTCTCTTTTTCATAAACATCTGCCTGTTTTTTTCAGCTGGACTATAGCATCATTGGGGATGGTTTCCATTTCTTCCATAGCACCTAACACAGAAGGACTGGCATTTGTACATTTTGTTTTTGTTGGTATTTTTTTAATGCCAAGGTCACCTTTGACAGAGTATATAACGATTATTCACAGTAAGTTTGGGGAAATATTGCGAGAGGACTTCCCTAAAAATCACAGTAAAGATTGCAGCATTAAAAAAGGAAATAAACATAGAAAACATAAATAAAATAAATGTCTAACCTACAAAGTAAAGCTACCAGAACTTTTTTGCTTCTATTTCACTTGACAAATCTACATTCCAAGTAGCTGGCACATGCTCTTAGGACCCTAATGGAGTCACTTCTTCCTAGTTCTTTAAGTACTAAACACCATCCCCTCAGTAGGAATTCTCTTCAAAACTCCTATTCTTCCTAATAAACAAAATTTATTTATACACTTAATGTAGTCTTACTGGAGACTTTTTGGAAAATGTAAAATTGTATAAAGAAGATAAGATGATAATAACCTTATTTGTTTCTTATTCTGCTTTGTACCATAGTATAAGGTGAATATTGTCCAATGTTAAAAAATAAAATATATAATCAAATAGGTAAGCATACTTTTACCATTTCTCTGTTATTGAATATCTGGGTTATTTCCATCTTTCATTTTATAAAGAATGGTGTGAAGAATGAGGCTTTTCACTTGCATTTTTTCCAAATTTCAACATTTCCTCAACAAAGATGCCATTAAATAAATTTACTGGGTGAAGGATATAAGTATTTGTATTGAGAATCTTGATCAATGTTGTTTTTGCCAGATTGTCTTCAGAGAAGCCTGCAGGAATTCTACTACAACATGCTGGTCACATTTTCAGATCATTGTTGGTTTTTTTGTTTTTTTTTTAATCTTTTCAAAATTGATAGTTGAAAAAGAGAAAATCATTATTGTTTTGTTTGTTGTTTGATTAATAATGGTGATGAATGTTTTCAGATTTGTATTAACCATGTGCATTTATTCTATGAATTGTCTCCAAGTATTTTACCCTTTTTTCATCAATAATGCAAGTACTTTTCTAATAGAGCAAAGATATTAAATTTACTCTTCATTAACATTTATTTAGAGTAAATATTTTCCATGATTTCTCATTTTAGTTTCATTCAGGATATGTTATAAAATAGAAAGTATATAATTTACCTAAAATAAAATGCACCCACTAGATATGTACAGATTGCTAAGCTTTGACAAGTGCATAAAATTTTTCTCAGCACACATTTGCAGTCAACTCCTCCCTACTTCCAGTCCCAGAAACCACTAATTGGCTTTCTGTCATGGTAGATTCGTTTTTACTTTTCTCAAATTTCATGTAAATGGAATTATATGGTAGGTGATGGTCTTTTGTTACTGTCTTCTTTCACTTAGCTTAATGTGTTTAATGTCATCCGCGATGCGTTTAACATTCATTTCTTTTAACTTTTATTACAGCAGCACCCTACTTCGAGATACTAAACCTTATTTTCACTCATGTGGCTTGTGACAGAATTCAGTTCCCCACAGGACGATGGACTGAGGGCCTCAGTTTCTTGCCAGCAGTTGGCTGACCGGCAACCTCACATTAGCCTCTCCAACTTGCTTCCTGGTGGAGTTTGTGAGACTAGCCAAAAAGTGGTAGCAAAATGGAAGTCACAGTCTTTTGTAACCTAATCTTGGTGCTGACAGCACATCACTTTTGACATATTCTGTTGGTTAGAAGCAAGTCACTAGGTCCAGCCCATGGCCAGGGGAGCATCGTGAATACACCAGGGTGGGAATACCAGGACCCAGGGCTCATAGGAAGTCCTATCAGAAGTTGCCAAGAACATACAGCATGTGGTCTTTTGTTTCTGTCTGTTTTCACTCCGCATGACGCTTTTAAAGGACACCTGTACTTGTGCTTGTGTCAGTAGTTCAGTTGGTTTATCCATTCACCTCTTGATTGGCTTTTTTTTTTTTTTTTTTTATTATGGGTAAAATTCAAAATTCTCACAATACATACAAACATTTGCAAAATGATATATAAATATATATGCATATATGTGTATTTGCTTACAAAAATGTTATTTATATATATATATATACATATATTTTAAGAGGTGCTTAGATTACCCAAAATATTACACGGAACCCACTGGGATTCCCATGTTGGCTTTTGAATTACTTACTGTTTGGGGTTATTTGGAACAAAGCCAAAATGAATATTCATAACCAAGACTTTGTGTGGGCATATGTCTTCATTTCTCCATAGTTTTGTGTGAGACAGAGTCAATGCATGATTAACTTTAAAATAAATTGCCAAAATTTATTTCAAAGTTATTCTTCCATCCTACTTCCCCACCAGCAGTGTATGGGAGTTCCTTTCACTCCACATCTTCACTGACACTTGATATTACCAGTTTTTAGAAATTTTAACCATTCTAAGGGTGAGTGATATTATCTCATTGGGTTTTTAATTTATATTTCCCTGAATACTAATGATGTTGCGCTCATGTTTTGTACTTATTGGCTGTTCATATGTTTCTTTTGTGAAAGGTCTGTTCAAATTTTTTGCCCATTTATTTACTGGGCAAATTTACTGTTCTTATTATTGATTCATTTACATATTCTGATTACAAGACATTTGTGAATATTTTCTGCCAACTTGTGGCTTGCCATTACATTGTCTTGAGAATATCCTTTGAATAACAGAAACATTTTTAATAGAAAATTAAAACTTTATTTTTCAAGTTTATAAGATAATTCCCATTACACATAACATTATGGTCAAGGATTCTACAGCCACGAATGCCACTGTTGCATAAATATATTCAATCCAAGCAATGCGTTTTCCTGCCAAAAGAGGCATCTGAAATCCATAGGGAGAGACATGTACTGAGCAGAAGTCATCCTTAATGGGATGATTCTACTCAGTGCATTAGGAACCAGCCTAGGAGCCTTGCCTGAGCTGTCTGACTCAGAGCAGAGGGAGGGACGGGTGTCAGAACTAGATTTTTTTCTCCTGTTTAAGATATCTTAGAAACTCGGAGTTCAGATTTGGTTTCTACAGTGTGACTGTGTGGTGAGTTCCAACTTTTGGATGAAAAAGGAAACCAGTTTAATGGTAAGAAATAGAAGCCTGCTTAAGAGGGGTCCTAACTGGCCCCTTCTGGAGGAGGGAGGAGTGAGAGGAAGTCCCCAAGCTTACTACGCCTTGGCTTCAACCATCGCTCACAGAGAGGAAGAATGTGGCTCTGCAGCTGTACTCTTCTCCCCTGTGGTTCAGTGACACTGGCACCCATTCAAAGTAGTAAATATCTAAAACTCCTTATGCTGCAGCTAGAGTTTGCCAGTTTCTATCTATAGCTTTAAAGCTGAGTTTTTGTCAAATGCGAACAAGCTGTGGCACAAGTCTTCTGGGACACTAGCTTTGCCCCCTAACTTGCAGAGCAGAAGACAGGAACACCTAAAACCAAACAAAAGCCCAAATAGGCATTTAAATCTGGAGCAGGCACCCATTCTCCTGGACATCACCAGCTGCCCCAGGGACACTGGACACGGTGATGCTAAGGCACAGTTTTACATTCGAAAGTCAAGCCACTGCTTAAACCCAGGACATATCTGGCAACAAAAGATGCTCTGTTAGAGACAGCCCTCACCATGAAATGTGCAGAAACCACGGTGCCCAGCTGGAGAAAGGACTCATCATTTGGCTGACTTCACGGGTAATGTTTCTAGTGTAAAGGGCTTTTCCCCCTTAATGAAAGGACCCACAGTATCCTTTCACCCTCAGCTTCCGATGTTGCCACCTGCTTATTTTCCTTTCCACATCTTTGTGCTGCGGGGAAGGGGTCTTAGGGGTGGGGGTGAGAGGAGAAGACAGGGTGAGAAGAGCACTGTGTTTTCCTGGACAATTCATTTTGGCAAAGAAGAGCCAGGAAGCTCTTCTGGCAGCAACCAGAAAAGAGAAGAGGGTGCTTTGCTGAGAGCCTCCTCACCTCTCTTGGCCAAGTTCAAATCGCTTTTGGAAACAGCTAGGTTGGACAGTTGGGGCAAAAGGGGAAAGGCCATTGAAAAAGGAGTCCAAGTCACAGCCTAAGAAAAAAGGCTTTTCTTGACCAGCAGAAATTTTTAATTTGGAGGAATTCATATTGATCATTTTTCATAGATGGGGCTCTTTGGTGAATTATCTAAGAAACTTGGTCTATCCCCCATTCACAAAGATTTTCTCTTATTTTTTTTCTGGATTGTTAATAGATCTAGCTTTTGAATTTAGGTTCATGATTAATTTGGAGCTAACTTGAATATGAGGTCAGATAAAGTTAATTTTTTTCCTCTGACTATCCAGTTTCCAGCACCCTTTGTCTCATTGACTATCCTTTGCCTATTAAGTTATTTTGGCATTTTTTTTTTGGAACCCAAAGAACCATATGAGTGGGTAGGTATATTTCTGGATTCTCTATTCTGCTCCCCTGGTTTCTATATCTCTTTCCACACTGCCTTCATTATAAGAGCTTTGTAATTCATTTTTTACTCAAGTAATAGAAGTCATCCAGCCTAGTTCTTCCATTATGCAACTTTGCATTTCCATAATATTTTAAAATCAGTTTGTCTATTTTTGCAAAAGAAGAAAGGAAAGAAAAGTTTGCTATAAATTTGTTTGAGGTTGTGTTGAACTTACAGATTAATCTGGAGAGAATTGGCATCAATATTGAAACTTTCAATCCTTGAATGAAGTGTGTCACTATTTATTTTGTCCTGTTTGATTTCTCTCAACAACATTTTACATTTTAAGTATATGAGTTTTACACTATTTTGTTAATTAGCCCTAAATACCTTATGAGTTTTTTACTTTTCAAATTTTTCGTTACTAACATATAGAAATACAGTTAATATTTATGTATTGACTTTACATCCTGCAACCTTGCTGAATTTAATGATTAGTTCTAATAATAGTTTTGAAGACTCTTTAGGCTATTCATTGAACACAATCATGTCATCCATAAATAAAGACAGTCTTACTTCTTCCTCTTTAATCTTATGGATTTTTGTGGTTTTTTTGTTTGTTTGTTTTTGTTGCTATTTTTCTTGTTTTATGGCACTTTCTAAGGCCTCTAGTACAATGTTCAATAGAAGTGGTGCTAGCAGACAGTCTTGTTCCTGATTTCAGGGTGAAGTATTAAGTCTTTCATAATTAAATACAATGTAAGTTTATTGTACAGGTCGAGAAAGTTCCCCTTTATTTCTAGTTTGCTGAGTTCTTTTATTATGAATAGTTTTTGAATTTTTGGAAATATATTTCTGATTCTATTGAAACGATCAAAAATCTTCTTTATTCTGTTAATGTGGTGGATTACATTTTCTATATTTTAAATGCTTAACTAATTTTGCATTCCAGGGATAAAATCTACATGGTCATAACTTTATTTATATTGCTGAACTGAATTTGCTAACATATTGTTAAGTATATTTGTGTGTATGTTGGTGATGGATCTTGGTCTAAAAAGATTTGCAAAATATCTATTTGGTGGATATTAGGACAATGCTGACCTAATAAAATAAATTAGAGAGTGTTCTCTCCTTTCATATTCTGAAGATGAAATGGATTGGTATTATTTCTTCTTTAAAAGGTTGATGAAATTCACCAATGAAGCCATCAGGGTCTGGGTTTTCTCTATGAGAAGTTTTTAAAATTATGTATTAAATTTAAATATGTATTTAATTCTATAGTGTTCTGAAAATACTTTCAGGCAGAAAGTTGCAAAAATCAAAGAGTTTACTGTTCTTGTTTCTTTCAGAGATCACAGTCTTGCACCACCTGTAGCCCAGGGAGTGAAAATAGTTGTTTCATATATTTTGTCTAATTTAGTATTTACACCAGGAAGGCAAATCTGGTACCAGTTACTCTACCATAACTAGTAATGGAATTCAAAAGCTTTAAGTTTTAATAATATGAAATTGATTCATGTATTTCATACTGCTTGAAGATTCTATGTGTTTAATCATTTATAATTTACTTTTCTATTCATACCCTCTAAAATTTTTCTGTATGCCAGGCACACAATATATACAGATACAAAATCTTATTGAAGGAGAAAGGAAAACATTATTTGAATAATCTTATAAACATATTTGAAGAGAATTTGTATAAATCCTTTTAAAAAGAAGTTATGTGGTTCTATGGAACTTATTATAATAAGCAGATCTGAATCAGTCAGGATACTCTTCCATTCCCCATGGTAGTGCTTTCAAAAATTTTCTCTTCTCCTAAAGTATCCTACCCCACCATCAACATCCTCATTTTCATCAGTTTCTCTATAGACTTCTTTTTTTAAAATATTAAAAAAAAAATTTAAAGATACTTAGATTACACAAATGTTACACAAAAAATATTGGGATTCCCATATGCCCTGCTCCCCACACCTCCCACACCTACCATATAAACAACATCCTTTATTAGTGTGGCACATTCATTGCAATTGATAAATGCATCCTGGGGCATTGCCATTGAGCATGGACCATAGTTCACATTGTAGACTACACTCTCTCCCACACAATTCTGCAGGCTATGGGAAGCTATATAATGGCCTATATCTGTCATTGCAATGCCATTCAGGATGATTCCCAAGTCCTGAAAAAGCCCCCGCATTACACCTGTCTTTTGCTCCCCCTGCCCCCAGAGCCTCCAGTGGCCACTGCCTCCACATCAATGTTGTAATTTCTTCCATTGCTAGAATCACAACAAGTCTATAGTAGAACACCAGTAAGTCCTCTCTAGTCCATAGTTCATTTCCAAATCCTGAGGATTCTGGGATGGTGAGTTTATCATCTAATTGAGAGGGGGCTTCAATCCCATACAGTCGATGGATGTGACTGTCTTGCTTACAGTTGCAGGCTCTCTCATTTCCTTGGTATGGTGGTTGTCAATCTTCACCTTCTTGTTAGTTGTCCTGGGTGAGTCCAATGAAGAGCAGGTGTTGCAACTCTGCTGAGGCTCAGGGCCCAGCTGGCACATGGACAGCCCAAAGATTCAAGTCTCTTGGATGTATACCTACAAACTCCAGCACCAAGTATAGGTTCAAATAGAAGGGACCGATGATCCATGTGTAGGGAAGACATAATTGAGTCCAACTCTGCCACTCTCAGTATCACAAACCCCAAAGTAGGGCCCACTGGCAAGACACAAAACTCTGGAGTTATCTGCCCTGACCATAAGACCTGGGTGTCTCCAGAGCCCTCAGGAGCCCCATTATTTGAGGTAGTATCCACTTTGGCAGTCTATGAGATCCTGCTGATATGTGCATAAGCATTAACTCTGGGGTGACCTCCTGACTCACTTTGAAGTCTCTTGGCCATATAAACTCATTTGTCTTTACCTTTCCCCCCTTTTATTTGAGGTCTTTTTTCCAGTTGCGTTGCTAGTTGGTGCTTGGTAGTAATCCCTCAGTGCCAGGGACGCTCATCCTGGGAGTCATGTCCCACACTGGAGGGAAGGTAATGCATTTATATGCTGAGTTTGGCTTAGCAAGAAGCCACATTTGAGCAACAAGGAGGCTCTCAGGAGGCAGCTCTTAGGCACCCCACAACACTAGGCTAAGTTTCACTTTCAAGAGCAAAGGCTCACAAGCATAGGTTTTGCTGAGAAGTCTTATCTTAACCTACTGTTTTGTCGACAGATAATGTTTTTCTAATATTATTTCCCTTTATTCTTGAAATATCAGCTTTGTCCAGGATGTTTTCTTGAGGATATTTTGCATTAATTTTTCTTGGAATGTGATTGTGTCTTTCAAACTGCTTGTTTAGATCCTTTGCAAGTGAAATGAATTTTTCTTCAGTTGTGTCATTTATTACTTCAACTCATCTGAAATCGTTCTATTACCTTCCTTATAAATGCCTGTAATTCTTAGGCTGGGACTGTGTTCTCTGTCCTCCATAGCCATTATCTTTACTCTTGTAATTTTAATCTTTTTGTCATCTTTTCTTCCTTTTGTGAGAGTTTCTCAAGTTTATCCTCTTCATCACCTATTTACACATTTACAGTCAATACATCTCTGACCATGTAAAACTCCTCACTGTTTACTTTACTTTCTACCAATTCTATTGTAGAAATTGCACATTTTATCTCATTTCTTATTATCTCAATTTGGATTCTGTTTTTTTTTTTTTTTAACTTATTATATAATTTATTTCTCTCAGACCATTGTCCACCCAGAATTTTTGCTCCTATTTCATAAAGAACATCTTGCATCCTATTGTAGGATTTTTATTTTAAAATTTCCTTAGCTTCCTATATAAAACATTTCTGAGCTATGTCCTTTCTCTGAGTCTTCAGAATAATATACCTCTTTTCAATCTATGTTTTTATTGGTTCCATGTTGTTGGCCTTAGCTTCCTTTTTACTAATTTTCAAAGAAGGAGAGTGTATTAGTCAGCCAAAGGCATGCTGATGCAAAATACCAGAAATTTGTTGGCTTTTATAAAGGGTACTTATTTGGGGTAGAAGCTTACAGTTACCAGGCTATAAAGCATAAGTTACTTCCCTCACCAAAGTCTGTTGCCATGCGCTGGAGCAAGATGGTTGCTGATGTCTGCCAAGAGTTCAGGCTTCCTTGGTTCCTCTTTTCCTGGGGCTTGTTTCTCTCTGGGCTCAGCTACCCTGCTGTGTCGACAAGGCCAGCTGTAGACTATCAGGCGAATGGCTCTGTCTCTTTCCCCAGGGCTTCTGCCATATCTAAGGAGCCATCTCTATTCCTCTGTGTTCTTCTCCTGTGTGTTCACTTCCCAGGCTCCAGCTCAAAAAACAGCATCAAGACTCCAAATTCTATCCTTTGCCATGTCTTTTATCTGTGAGTCCTCACCCACCAAGGGGCGGGGACTCAACAACCTACTGATGTGGCCCAATCAAAGCCCAAATCATAATTTAATCAGTTAAAAGTGATTCCTCTGACAGACCAGTTTACAAACATAAGCCAATAACTATTTTTGGAATTCATAAACAATGCCAAACTGATACAGAGAGACCTATCCAGGCATATCTGCCAACGAAGCTGTGTGCAAATTACCCTTGGCTTCTCTCACTGCCCACTTGATGGTTAATTCAATTCTGCATTCAGATTAGTAGCTAGGGTGTGAAGGATAGTTTGATCTGGTTTTTATTTTACCCCACTTGCAGGCATGCATTCATCTGGTTTAACTCTGCCTACTTGAAGTAAGATTCTTTCTAATACCTAATTCCTGATTCTTTATTACTCTGAGCCTAAGATCCCCAGTATGTCCTCTTATCAGAGATCAGGGTTCTTCCTATCTCTACATTGCCCTGTCCCTTACCTAGCTCACTTCCAAAATTGTGTGCATAATTCCCAGTACGCAATGCTTAGTTCCTTGTAAAAAGGGGGCAGGGGAAGATAAGGTTGGGATTTATTTATGGGTTTGCATCTGGTGGCTTTGGTGTAAAGAGAAGAATGAAGAAAAATATTCTAACCCTAAAATGTAGAACTTGGCATTAAAGGGAATAATTTTCTTGTTCATAATAGTTTAAGCAGGATTTGATTCAGGTCTATTTCATTACAGTGTCTAAGCTCAATACAATAAACTACTTCTAGAACCAGAATCTTTTCTACCCCACTTATACTACCAGATACACAAAAGAGAAAGGCATGTTCTAAGTCCTCAAAGAAAACAAATATACATACATAAAATAACAACACAACTTGCATGGTGAATTCTATAGTAGAGATAAGGTAAGAGATTAAGTTTTCTAAAACAAGTATTAGATATATTCCCATGACACAGAAAACTCCTCTTTGTACAGAATATTATAAAGAAATGGAATACTCGGGGTAAACAAGAGCTGCTGTACATTAGGTGTTGTCTGCTTCATGCCGAGACAGCCAGACTCTCACTCCATTTGGTCTGGACACTACAGTTCTGTTAATTCAGCCAAAGATCAAATTAGATTCTTGGCAGCCTAAACACCCTGGTGACTCATGTTGGGCTGGCAGTCAACTGAAATTGTTAATCCCTCTCTCACATGCAGCTGATTAGCTACATCTCTCCCATCCTGACCTGGTGTGGTGCTTCTTAGAGCCTGAATGTCGTGTTTTAATATTCTCTAAAATCATTTCATTTACAAGAACGGAAACTGCACACATTTCATAATCACCATGATATAAGGTTAAACAAGATTAAACTGTTATTATCTTTCTCTTTTTTTTTTTTAAAGATTTTATTTATTTATTCATTTATCCCCTCCTTGCTGCTTGTGCTCGCTGGGTCAGCTAACCATGCCGTGCGGACGGGCCTGCCTTCACCAGGAGGCCCCGGGAACCGAACCCGGGGCCTCCCATATGGTAAACGGGAACCCTACTGATTGAGCCACAGCCGCTTCCCTATCTTTCTCTTTAAGGCTAAAATACTAAGTATATTAGAAAGAGACAAAAACATTTAGGAATAATGTCAATATTCCTCAACCTCTCACATCCAATAAATTTAATAGTTCTCTTCTGTCCTCCTCCTTAATGAGAAAACAGGGAGTATACATATTTTCGCAGTAAAGTTTCCAGCTGAGGAATTTGGGGGGAATTCTTAAACATAATTCAGGGAGGCAGAGAGATACTCTAGGCCTCTAGGTTGGTCGAGTAACTCAACTCCAACTTAATTCTAAATTTCTAATGTTCCACTGGGAAAGATGTTCTTCTCCGCCAAAATGACTGAGCCTCATTAAAGGAAAATAACATTTTCTGATTATCTGCTATATTTACTTAGATGAGGTGCTCTACCACATGTGCTACTTCATTTCATCATTATGATGACCTTGTAGTTTAGCCATGTTTCCATTTTAAAGCACCAGAACTAGAGGCACAGAGAAAGAATAAGGATTTTGTCCAAAAGGTACACAAAAGGTAAATGAAGGAGCCCAGATTTGACCTTCATAGTGTCTGGCTTTAAAGTTTATTCTATTCAACAAACCATATAGCTATCCTCTACCAATGCATAGAAAATGGCCAACTCTAGGAGAAAAACTCTAGGGTGAAAAAAGTAAAGAACACCTTCTCTGAAGGGAAGATAATGAGATACTGTACTTACTATGGCCTTAATTTCCAAAGAAATGCCTAACTTAAAATAAATCACTGGAAATTAATAAAGAGCCAGGAAAAGATCAAGTAATTTCAATTTTGCCTATCAAACAATTCACTTTCAATTTATCAGCAGAATTTATGAAGTTCTTAATGTATGCTCAATACTTCATGAATTATCATGAGGTATGTGGGAAATAAAACTCTGATTTGGGTGAAACCTAATATATATGACCAATATTTCCCAATTTAATCAAGTACCAAAATGTATAATACCAATTTCTGATGTGGTAGACATTTAAAGAAAGGATACTTAAAGGGATTTTCTTGGTAAATATTATGGAACACATAGGAAAAACATGATACGAGCCTGGAAGGATAGATCATTTACTATATTTTGCGGGAGGAAAGTGCAATGAGGAAGGAAAGCATAAATGGAGACTCTCTTGGGGAAAGGGAGAAACAGAGATATAGAAGTGGTAGGAAATAGTAGTAAGAATTTTATCGGTTAGTTAGCTGCTATAACAAACAAACCCCACAATGTATAGTGCATGAGAGGAAGAATCCTGGATAATTTTTTGGATTCAGATCCAGAAGTGGCACACAACAATTCCATTCATATTGCATTTGTCAGAAATCAAATATGTGATCATACCTAACTGCAAGGGAAGTTGGGAAACATAATCTGTGTGCCCCAAAGAACAGAAAGTGGGTTTGATAAATACATAGACATTCTATGCAATGAAAATGACCCAGTTCAGGGGGAAAAAAGCATAGAGCTGAGGGTTCAGAGCTGATCTCTTTGTGATTCTCTTGTCTTATTGTAAAATGGAGCTAATAATCCTTGTTAGCACATTCCTAGTATTATTTTCAGGAAGCCCAAGCAAGATAATGAATATAAAATTGCTTTAAAACTCAAACGGTTTCTAGTAAATTTCCTGATCTTGAATTGGTTCACTTCTCAGATGCTAAGAAGTTGCTATGCAGTGACTGCAACAAGAGGATGGGAGAACACTGAAATAAATTTAAGAACCAACTTCAGTGAGGAGTTTGGACTGGGGAAAATAGGAATCTATCCTTTTAAGATTGCTTTCATAAAATCAAAGATTTTTGCTAGCCTAATATTAGGTATGTTGAATATTTGTTGAGTAAATGAATAGTGCCATATTCTCTTAGTATACAGAAAATATATATCCTTGTCATATATAAAAAGGAAGTCTGAAAGTAAAGATAAATGCCAGGTAAAAAGGAATGGAGAGAGGGAAAGAGAGAGAGAACACAGACTAGGAAGAGGCAGTGTAGAAGGATGGCAAGTTCTACCTTGTCTTACACCAGTAACTTTTGCCTTACTTATAGTATTTAATCATGGTAGCAAAACTATGAAGGATGTGTTATATTCATTTTCGTATAGGAGGAAACAAGTTCATAGAAATTATGTCAATTGAACAAGATAACATTGCTGGTAATTGGTAGCATCAGAATTTGAATCTGGATCAGATTCCAAATCCATCCCTTCTCCACTATTTCTCACTGCTATTATTAATTAGTGAGGTAAGATATTTGTTGAGGTATAAAGCGTTTTTTTTTTTGTTTTGTTTTGTTTTGTTTTGTTTTTTTCAAAGTCTTTTTAGTATATCAGACTCAGAGTTCCAAAGCTGGCAGGGCCATCAGAAACCAGATGAGAAAATTAAGGCCCAGAGAGTAGAAGTGCCTCATCCAAGGTCAGAGAGCCTTTTAATGGCAGAGTCAGGTGTAGAAACATCCAGGTCTCCTGAATTATGGTACATTACAAAAGTTTGGACTAGAGAATTGTTGCTGTTGTTTTGTAATTAGAGAACTTGTGGGTTTACAGAAAAATCATGCATAAAATATAGGGTTCCCATATACCACCCTATCAGTAACACTTTGCATTGGTGTGGTACATTTGTTATAATTGATGAAAGCATATTTTTATAAGTGTACTATTAACTATAGTCCATGGTTTAATTTATGGTTCACTGTTTGTGTTGTGCAGTCCCATGGAACTTTTTTTTTTTAATGCCCTTCTAATAACATATATATGACCTAAAATTTCTCCTTTTAACTATATTCAAATGTGTAATTTAGTGCTGTTAATTACATTCACAATACTATGGTACCATCACTACCATCTATCACCAAAACTTTTCCTTTGCCCAAATAGAAACTCTGTACATGTTAAGCTCTAATGTCATATTCCCTGCCCCCACCCATCCCCTGGTGAACCATATTCTAAATTCTGATTCTATGAGTTTGCTTATTCTAACCATTTTATATCAGTGAGGCCATACAATAGTTGTCCTTTTGTGTTTGGATTATTTCACACAATATGATTTCTTTAAAGTTCATCTATGTTGTTGCATGTACCAGAACTTCATTCCATTTTATAGCTGAATAATATTCCATAGTGTGTACTTACAGCATTTTATTTATCCATTCATCAGTTGATGGACACATGGGTTGCTTCCATCATTTGGCAATTATGAATAATACTGCTATGAACATTGGTGTGCAAATACCTCTTCAAGTCCCTGCTTTCAATTCTTTGGGGCATATACCTAGAAGTGGGATTGCCAGGTTAAATGAAAATTCTATACTTAACTTCCTGAGGAATTGCCAAACCCTCTTCCACAACAGCTGCACCATTTTACATTCCCATCAGTAATGAATGTGTGTTCCAGTTTTGCCATATCCTCTCCAACCCTTGTAATTTTCCATTTTAAAACTATTAATTCTTCTAGTAGATGTTAAATGGTATCTCATTGTGATTTTGATTTGCATTTTCTTATTGGCTAATGATGTTGAACATCTTTCATTTGCTTTTTAGTCATTTGTATGTCCTCTTTGGAGAAGTGACTATTCAAGCCTTTTACCCATTTTTAATTGGTTTGTTTGTCTTTTTGTTATTGAGCTGAAGGATTTTTTTATCTATTCTGTATATTAATCCTTTATCGGATATGTGGTTTCCAAATATTTTTTCCCATTGCACAGGTTGTTGTTTTACTTTCATGATAAAGTCCTTTGAGGCACAAATTTTATTTTATTTTTTGATTAGGCCCCATTTATCTGCTTTTTCTTTTGTTACTTGTTCTTTGGGTATAGAGTCTAAGAAACCATTGCCTAACACAAAATCCTGAAGATGCTTCCCTATGTTTTTCTTCTAGGAGTCTTATCATTCTGCTCTTATATTTAGGTCTTCTATCCATTTTGAGTTTATTATTGTATATGGTTTGAGGTAGGGGTCCACCTTTATTCTTTTGCCTATGCATATCCTGTTTTCCCAGCACCATTTGTTAAAGAGATTATTCTTTCCTAATTGAGTGGTCTTTGCCCCTTTGTCAAAAATCCATTGGTGGGGCAGATATGGCTCAAGTGATTGGGCATCCATCTGCCATATGGAGGGACCCAGGTAAAATAAAAATAGAAGGTGTGCAGGCAAGCCAGGCCCCACTGAGTCACACAGCAAGGTGATGATGCAGCAAGAGAGAGTCACAGGGGAGAGCCAAGATGAGACGTGCCAAAAACCAGGACCTAAGGTGGCGCAGGTAGCAGAGTGCTCTCTCCCACATCAGAGGTCCCTAGGATCGAATCCCAGTGAAGACTGGAAGAGAAGGATGAGAAGAGAAGGCAGGAAGCAGACACAGAGTATCACCTAGCAAATGGACACAGACAGCAAGTGGGCAGGGGCGGGGGTGGGGAATTAAATAAATAAAATAAATAAATAAATCTTTTTTTAAAAATCCATTGGGTATTAATATGAGTGTTGATTTCTGAACTTTCAGGGAGTTCTTTGTGTGGTAAAGTCACAAACACTACACCACATACACATCTAAATATTTTCCCATATTTCTGTTTCTGTGGGTTTTTGAGGAAGGATAATACCCCAAAGTAGAGCTGAATTAGCGGGTAGTTTCTGAACTAGGGTTCAGCAGTGTATAGTGATGTGGACTGTGAAGTAGCTGAGATTATAGGCAGTCTCAGTAGTTATAAACTAGTTAGGTTTCTTAAATGAATTACAGAATTGATTGTCTGGTGTGTTAAAAAGGACCCTGAGCTGGAAGTTAGGAAATCAGACTCTTCAGCCAGAGTGCCACTGGCTACCTCTGTGATCTTAGACCATCACTTACCTTTTCTGTGCCACAGTTTCCTTTGTGGCTCTTATCTTTGTCAGATAACCCCAGAGAGTAACTGTCTTCCAAACTACTTGTGTTAGTTGGAAAATTAATGCCCTGAAGCAAACTACCTCTCCCTTATCACCACCATTACTAGTTTACAAATGTTCCCTCCCCATCGATAGCCTGTCTTTTCATCCTCTTAATGGTGTCTTTCACAGAGGAAACATTTTTAAAAATTTTGATGAAATCCAATTCATCAATTTTTCCTTTTATGGATCATGCTGTTGGTATCACATCCAAGAACTCTTCACCATGCCCTAGATCCTGATGATTTTCTCCTACGCTGTCTTCTAAAAATTTTGTGTTTTACATTTAAGTCTATGATCCATTGTTATCTTGATTATTTTCTAAGCTTCTTACTATTAACAAAGTTTGAATGCATAGACAAGCAAATGTACAGTGACTATCCATACCCATCATCTAGATTTTAACAATTATTAACATTTTGCCATATTTGCTTCATCTTTTTTATCTGAATTATTTTTAAAGTAATATCAGACATCATAACATGTTACTCCTAAATACTTTAATATGTATCCTAAAAGTAAGAGGATTTTCTTTCTTAATGAAAAAGCTAATATCACATACATTAAAAATGACTAAAATTTATCAATATTGTCTAATGCTATCCTAGGTAATATTCAACTTTTCCTAGTTGTATCAAAAGTGTCTTTTACTATTAGTTTCTTCAACCTAAGATGCAATCAAGTTCCATTCATTGCATTTGATTGTTCTGTCTCTAAACTATATTTAATAAAAAAATTACCAGGGAGCTGAGATGGCGCAAGAGATTGAGTGCCTCTCTCCCACTCTGGAAGGTCCCAGGATCGGTTCCCGGTGCAGTCTAAAGAGAAGACAAGCAGACACAGTAGAACACAGAGAGCAGACAGTAAGTGCAAAACAACAAGGGGGTGGGTAGAAATAAATAAATAAATCTTAAAAAAAAAAATTACCCACCTTTCTTTTTTATGATACAACATTTGTTTGCTGATGGGACTGAGGAAATTGTCCTAAACACCTTGATTTTCAAAGTATGGGAGAAAGGGACAGTAACTAGGTAAATTATGAGGCATAACCTGGGACAGCCTTGGCTGAGAAAGTGAAGAAGGAAGCAGTGAAATTAGATTCAATCTAAAGAATATTTACTAACCAGTTCAATTCAATAGCCATAAAGCTATTTACTGAGGAATTAGGCACTTATTTCACACAAAGCACTGTTAATCATTTTAGAGAATCTAAAATGCATGATGGAAGGATAGGAAGAATCAGGAAAGAGCCTCAGGAAGCAGGGATTAGTAAGGAGGATAGACCTTTGACCTGTACCCCAAAACAGCTTGAATTTGATAGCTAGAACTAAATGAAGAAATACCTTAAATTAACATTCATTCATTTTCTCATTCTCTCGTTGAGTGTTCTTTGAGCACTGAGGATGCAAAGATAAATAAATAAGGCAAATTAATGAGATAAATAGGGTGTTGTATAATCTCTGACACAGAAAGTAGTTTTCTTCTATTTTATATTGAGTCGCTGTAGTCTCAGAATGACCTATGATCATAAGGTCATTTACCTCTATAAAATGCAGGCCTGGAATTTCCCTCTCTTAGAAATATGACAGTTGGCTTTAAAAAAAAAAAAAAAATCCTCAACCTATGTTGAACTACAGAGTCTCTGAAGGGACATGGGACTCCATGACCCTGAGGCGAGATTGATAGGGACAGTCTTTAATCCCTGAATATTTGGGATTAGTGTGTTCTTTTTTGAATTTATATTTTTAAACATGAAAATATATTTTATGATCTTATATGGGGCCATCTTACATTGTGCAAATATAAGTTGAAACTTTAAAGAACAATCTTTAAGCATTTCACTTACCAACAAATTTGTACATCTTTCTAGTGAGAGAGAACTTATTAGAGGTTTCTTGGCAACTAACCTATCTTTACCTCAAATAACTAAAGAAGAGCTGAATGGTATTTAAAACATCATATTCCCAACTGTTTGGGCTTATGAAACCCTGTTCTTGTTTAATGTCTTCCTTAACAGCTGCCTCCTGCTGTAACAGCTCTGGAGCCCTGCATTCAACCTACCAGATGCTTTCTGAATGCCTGCTGAGCAGAGTCTAGAGGAGCTATCAGGCAACCAGGCCTTGCGTCTACAAGATGCTCAATAAATGTTTGTCGGGAAGCAGATGTGGCTCAATCGATAGGGCTCCCGTTTACCATATAGGAAGCCCCGGGTTCAATTCCCGGGGCCTCCTGGTGAAGGCAAGCCAGCCCGCGCGGCGCGTTGAGCTGACGCAGCAGGACGACCCGACAAAGGGAGACAAGCAGACACAGAAAAACACACAGCAAATGGACACAGTGAGCACAAGCAGCAAGGGGGGATAAATAAATAAATAAACAAACAAACAAATAAATAAATAAAATCTTTAAAAAAAAAAAATGTTTGTCATATGATAGGATTCTGCAGAGAGGTAAGAATCCCTTACCTTTAGGAGTCTATAGAATTCATTTCAATTATTCTCCACAACAATACTGAGCATAACACAACAGCATTGTGTCATGGGCCTGGGTTAAAACCTGGCTCAGAAATTGTTTGTAGCACCTTGGCAGTGTTCTTACACTCTTTAATCCTTGGTTTCTTTGTTGGTAAAATTACTAAAATAATACATCCCCCAGCAACTTATTACGGGGCCTAAAGCGTAGGTCAAATTTGGGGAATGAGGTTTGAGAAGTTCTTGCTTTTCCTCTTCCCCTCTTTTTCTGCTTCCCTTCCCTTTCACGTGGCCATCCAGGGACCTCATGGCCCTAAACAGGGCTTTGTTTTTAAACAGATGGGAGCTTCATTGTATTTCCATCAGCACAAGGTGATGAGAAACTCTACTGTCCTGGGTTCCTGCCCTCAAGAGGACAATATATACTTGAGAGGGAGAGAAGTCTATTTTTCTCACCCTTCATCATTATTACCTTCATCACCATACTCATAACTGTCATATTGTCACCACCCTCCTTAATAATAAGAGCTAACATTTATTATGTGCTTACTATGGTCCAGGCAGCTTTCTATGTAGAGCTCATTTAAGCATCACCACACTCTAAGCTTAAGTCTTGTTTATCAAACTGGGAGAAGTAATACAGTATAGTGATTAGTCACCTGCCTTGCCCCATTGTGCACAAGTCTGCCACATGGGCATATTTGATCACTCCGTGCTTTACTATCCTCAATAAAATGGAGGTAATGATTATAAGATTACCTACTTGATAGTAATACTAAGAGGATTAAATGATTTGAACACATTTCTTATAGAAAGTGATCAGTAAATGTTAGGTATTTTTTCTGATCTCTGTTTTGTAGATGGAAGAACAGGCATGTGGAGGTTAATTGGCTTGGATTGAGGTTTACACAATTTTTAAATGAATTTTTAAACGGTAGAACTGAGATTTGATCCCCAGCCTGCACTCAAAACCACTACACTCCACATCTAAAGAGAGTTTAATCACAAAATCTGTTAACCATAAGAACTGTCACCTACAGGCCAGGGGAGAGACACAGATGATAAGGGCTGGCAAGAATTCCCTGCATGTTGGAGTAAAAGTGAAATACACTTCTGTTTGGAGATTACCATGACACTATCCAAACAGGGTGGAGACACACTGATGTTAAATCCTTCAAATCTTGGGGATTGAATTGCAGAAGAGGTCAAGAGCAGGGATGTGGGAATCTCTCGTTTGCCTTTTTCAAACCTGGACTCAGCTGGAGTTTTAAAGGGCAGAACAAATTCCTCTTTGCCTTCTTTTTCCTCTTGGGCTTGGGAGATGAAGCCTGGGGACAGCCTGTTCTGAGTGTGGCCTGAGAGTAGAGGTTGGACACCCAGGGTGGTTTAAGTTACTAAGCTGAATGTGGAATCTGGGGTCTGTGCCCGAGATAGCCAGTGGTTATGCTGCCCTGCTTGGGGAGCTAGCCTGTAAATTGAAAGCAAAAACTATGTAAAGCAGCCAATTGCATGATCCCAACCTAGGCACTCACTCCTAGTTCACTCTTGGATGGATTTAGCAACAGCTGTGGCTCAGGTTTGACACCTTTAATGACAAATAAAAGCACTTTCTCCATATTTTTAAGCCTAAACACACATTCTTTTCCTCTTTGTTATTTTTTATTAAGTGCATGGGTTTGAGCCAAACTTTTCTGGATTTCAAGAGTGTTTCTTGTTCTGCATGGTTTTGCACGGTTTTGCTCAAATCTGGCACCCCAAGTATCTCATGACAGTTGATTCAGAAGCAATCTCCAAGCCTTCAACTTGGCGGGGGGGCAACCAGGCCTAAATGAAAACCACTGTGGCCAGCCCCAGGGGAGCCTACATGTTGAGCACAGCTATGTGATGGGAGCAGGTTGCCAGGGGCCCTCCTCTTTGGTATAAAGAGCTCAGGGAACCTCAATTAGGTGTCCCAGAATGCCATGTTCTCTGTTAGGCTCCAGAAAGTTGTGTACACAGTTTATGGCTCCTTAATTTTTTTTCTGTTTCCTTTTAAATTTGGGCCTTTGTTTTCTCCAAAAATGAAAACAATTGCTTAGGCAACTTTAAGAAACACCCTCCACTTAAGCAGTGAAATCTGAACAAATGGAACTCCTGCCTGCAGAAGTCATCAGCACTATTACCCGTCTCAGACCATGTCTCATTTGCTGTCACTGGCTCCCTTTCCACCACTCCTATGCTGGGACTGGACAGACATTTGGCTCTTTATTCAGAAACCTGACTTGGTATTGATTTTTTCATACTGCTTCCAGAGTTCTGAGTCCAGACCCACAACTAGTATAGCCATGCCGTGACTGAGGCCTACAAAATGGCCCAACTCACACTGATTTGAAAAGAACTTCATATATGAAAGGATTTTATAGGTTACTTCATTCATTTGACCATTTATTTCCAAAGTTGCCATATAACTGATGAAGATGTAATTTTACAGAATATACTTTTCAAGCCCTTTTTCTTGTCTGAGCTTCAGGTTATTCCCAAATGTGAATGTTAGCCTCAGTTATGTCCAATGTTTCTTTAACTCTGAAATTCTATATTTCTATAATTGATTTTAGTGCCTCCTTTATGTAAAGGAGCTTTTTTAAAACATAATGGAAGGAAACATAGCAGGCAAGATGAGATTTCTTATCATGTTTTCTGATTCCCAATGTAATGATCAATCTCATAGGACTTTTTAAAATTCTAAAATATCAGGGCAATTACTCTGAAACGGATGACTGTAAGAGAACAATAATATTCATGTTTTAGAAGAGGTGAGAATAGTTGGAATTGTATCATGAAGTCCTGTCCAATAATTGTGGCAAGCAACTTGTGACTTGAAGACCAAGAATTTCCTCCTTTCACTTCCTGTTACTTCCCTTTCTTTGCTATCTTCCCTTCCTTTTTCTCTCTTTCCTCTTCTTTCCCCTCTTCTGTTTTCCTAAATATGCCAATTTTAAATATTCCATATCAACACCTAAATATTGGAGTGCTTATCGTTGTGACTGATTAAGATACTGCGTAGGCTATTGATTTATTGCCTATCAGCTTCAAATGCATACATTTTTCCCTGCTCTGTGAAAATGGATCTGGGCCCTTCAACTATTTTTCCTTTGCCAGTGGCCACAATGTTAACCTTTGTTAGTAAAGAGTGCTGTGTTATCAGTAGATGTTGCTGGGGGCAGGGGTTTGATTCCTGGTTCTGCTTGCTCTTCCTGCACTTGATTTCTCCAGAGCCTGATTCCTTCAGCATGAATGGCTTCTCCAGCAACCAGCTCCTGTAGCACAGGCTACTTCTCCAGCATTCGGCCACTGCAGCACGTGCAGTTTCTCCCGCACCGGCTCCTGGATCACAGACACAGACAGTTTCTCCAGTACTCTGCTTCTGAAGTACACTACAGCCTGCAATGTGCATCAAGGAGCAGCTGCCTCCAGCACACCCCTGGTGTGCTTTCACAGTACAGTGCCTCTGATGAGACACCTCCCAGTGCACACCTTTCCCAGTATTCTAGTGGACAGATTCCTGGTAGTTCTCGGGGTGTGGGGGATAGCAGTTTCAGCAAGTTCTGCCAGCATGGAACCATAGGGAGTTCTCTGCCACATAGTACATCACAGCTGTGTCCTAGTCAACAAGGTCTGACTCTCAGCCCTGGTGGGAAAGGGGTTGTTCTAGTTCAGTTTCTAGGAAGAATGGATGCACTTTATATGTGCAATTCTTATATGCTTTACAGTTCTCTTTACTTACTAGCCAATCCTTCATTTCTCCAATCCCCAGTTATAGTTAATAATTCTTTATCATAAAACTTTCTCCTTGCTCAAATACTGTGTAGTGGGAAGCGGATGTGGCTCAATCAGTAGGGCTCCCGTTTACCATATGGGAGGCCCTGGGTTCGATTCCCGGGGCCTCCTGGTGAAGGCAAGCCAGCCCACGTGGCGCGGTGAGCTGACGCAGCAGGAAGACCCAGCAAGGGGAGACAAGCAGACATAGAAAAACGCACAGCAAATGGACACAGCGAGCACAAGCAGCAAGTGGGGGATAAATGAATAAATAAAATCTTAAAAAAAAAAAAAAAAAAAATACTGTGTGGCTTCTCTCTCCTGTTTGGACTAAGAGTGATACAGATAACCCAACAATAAGAGAACAAAGAGCTTCTCCTTAAATTAAATTTCAGTCTTGTGGAGGAAGCAAGAAATCAAATGTCCTTCATGATTTTTAATTTATTCTCCTGAAATACAAGAGAATGTTTAGATAAAGAATGATAATAATTGGACAATCACTCTGATCCCTCCTACATTTAAAATGTTATGACTCTCTTTCTTTCTGGACTAATGAAATTGTTCTAAAATTTTTGAGATGATAAATGTACAACATTGTGATTATACTAAAGGCCATTGATTATACATTTTATATAGATCATATGGCATGTGACTATATCTCAATAAAACTGCTTAATAAACAAATAAATAATTGTGCAAGAATAGCCAGAAATAGCAGCTAACTACAGCAGGGGAAACATAGAAAGATTGAGAGGAGAGGAATTTTCTTTGTTTGGTTGTCTGTTTTTGGTTTATTATTATTGTTGAAATAATGAAAATGCTCTAATAATGATTGAAGTGATGAATGCACAACTATGTGTTTATACCAAATACCATTGATTGTACACTTTGGATGAATTGTATGTTTTATTAATATGTATCAATAAAATTGATTTGTTAAAAAAATGTTATGACTCTGGGGGAGCGGGAATAGCATAGTGGTTTGAGCACCTGCTTCCCATGTACGAGGTCCCAGGTTCAATAAAAAAAAAAATGTTATGGCTCTGGACTCACGTTCCTTATAGGCACAAATATCCCTCCATGTTTTCGTTATTGGAGAATAAAATACAAAGTAAGAGGAGCCATGCTTTACTTTTGAGTCATCAAGCAAATTTTTACAGAATACGGCGAGGAGGTCCCCTCATCCAGAGTTTCCATTAAAGTATAGCTAAGAGTAGTTATGAATTAATTACTTCCAGGAGGCCCAGAGATTTTATTCTAAAGATTAGCTATAAAATGTTACATTTTACTGTTGGTTAGAGAAAGCTAGGCTTCTTTCTTTTGAGAGATGAAAAATTAATATAATAATTTAAACTCTTGAGAAAAAAAATAGGGAAAATTATGACTGAGAAATAAGCAATTTAGAAAACAATGAAGTGGATCCTGTACTTATGAGCTTCCAAGTGTTAGGAAAGGCCTAAATATATAGAGCCAGCATGGGAAATCTCAGGAAGAGAAGATCTGCCAGTCAACAGAGGAGTATTATGACTGAGCATGGAGGATTCAGAAAGGAAGAATATAGAGAAGTGCCTTTCAGGTGAGGGGCTGGCTCCAGCATTTTTCAGGGCAGTATGCCAAAGTATAGGCTGAATATCAGCTATATGAGAGTCACCTGGGTTGTTGTGAAGAAGCACAGGTTCCTATGACTGTCCTGACGTCTACTGAATAAGAAACTTTATGTCCAAGACCTGGCAAGCTGCACTTTTAATGAGCGCAGTGTGGCAGATGCAGTGATGTGATGCTTTTATCCTTGCTTCAGGATCAAGGCACCTATTCCACCAGCTGCCAGTGGTGGTGGCTGTTGTTGGCTGGCAGTTGAGTTACTCCCCAGGAAATACCATTAGCAGAAGGGAGCTGCTTTGCCCAAGGCTGAGTTCTTCCCCCTAAGGACAGCCTGCATCCAAATACCGGTTAAGATGGGGGTACAAATATCTGAACCACCTGCCAAAAAATTTAGGACAACTCTGGTAGGCCATTCCATTTCCAGAATTCCTGAGGGGATTGGCTGAGAGGCCTCTAATATAACTGCATCTTGGCTCAACTTTTCCCTCTGCCTATTCCTGCTTACCTCAGTATATTACAGGTGTTGTCCCTAAAAGCACTCCTCAATAAACCATCTGCAAAACAAACAAACAAAAACTTCTCCATCTCAAGGTCTGTTTCTTGGGAATCTGGGTAAAATACACTGTAAATGTTCAGAATTGTTCCAGATGTTTATCTCTAGATATGGGGAAAAATAAACAACAAGAAAAGACCTCAGCCCTGGACTATGGTATAAAAAGTACTTTGAATATTCCTGGGTTGCCACCTACTCTCTTGGGTCACTAAAAGCAAAGGAAGCAGCAGAAGACCAAGTGGGAAGAACCACTCCAAGAGGCAAGTTCACTGTGTAAGTGACAGTGGAAATGGTGGCTACAGAAGCATCAGTGAGGAAAACAATTGTAAGTAATGCTCTCGTGGCAGCCAGATGGTAGGAGCACACTATCAGAGGCAACCTAAGTGAGCTGTCTCCCATAGGGGACAGCATCACTTCCCCTCAAGGAGAGAAGGGACTTGGGAAGAAGATATTGCAATGGAAGGGAGAGGGGAGTTGGCATCGCAGCAGTTATGCTCATGAGGGTTAACCAAAAGACTTGTTTTTACTTACTTATGAGTTCACCCATAGATTTTGGGACAGCATGTGTGATTGACACATATGCAGTTATCTGCTCATCCTTCCTAATCTTCATGATCACCATGGGGAAGAGGGTGATTCTGCCTTTTGGGCAGAATCTACTCAGTTGGAGAGGGATACTGAGCTGAGGTGGGCCAATCACAGTTCCTTCCTCAATATCTTTAAAATAAATTTCCTTCTTTGTTTAAATTAGTTCCATTTGGTTTCCTCTGACTTACAACCAATGGAGTTCTGATAATATGATGGTTTTGGGATTCAAGAGGAATATAATATGCATGGAGCACTATGTGGCAGATATTCAAAAAAGACTAAGTTTATTAGCTAATTATAGTTTGAAATATTAGCAAGACACCTGACACTGAAAATAATCATATTTTGTTATGGTAAATAGACTATACTAAATTATTCCAGCCCAGACCAACTCAATTCAGATACTGAGGGGGGTAAGCTTTCCAAATTTATCATACTCACTTATGAGCATGCATTCTAACCATCAACAAACTGCATACTGAGGTTCTTTTATGGGCCAAATGCAAACACCTGCACTTAAAATTTTTTGGACCCAAATTATCGCTTTCATCCTTCATAAAGTGCAACTCTGGGTCTCATTCTGGTGTTTGAACAGATTTAAAGCATGTTAAGTGGAGAAAATTTATGGCTCCATAGTAGAGCTCCTATAACTTGTCTTATGGAAATGAAATTGTTGAAATAACAAGTCTTTTATGAAAGCACACTTACTTTACTACTTAAATGTCTGGTATATAAATGTATGGATCGCTCCTGACTGACAAGGGAGACTATTTTGGTTTCAGAGACTTAGTAAGAGAACCCAGGCAAGAAACCACTATGATCAAGACTTGGCTACATTTTTGCTTGAAATATTTGACAATGATAAATCTGTATTTTTTGCTAGTTTGTAAAATGGTGTTAGGACATTAACTAACATCTACTGAGCTACTAAGCACTGTTTTAAGTATTTTTGTATATATAACTCATTTAATCATTGTGGTAGACTATATTAATGAGCTATTTTCTTTGGTATTCACCTCCTATATGTAGTCCTCCTGCACTGATACTGAGCTTCACCACATGACTTGTTTGGGCCAACTGGACTTTAGTATGCATGAAACAAGCAGAGTCTTCATAAATGCTTGGGCATTAGGCTTTTTCTCTTATAAATCTGCCTCTCTCTGGAACCCCTCAAGCTAAATGTTTAGCAGTTTGGCTGTACTGCTGGAAAGACCACGGGGAGAGAGAGGGAGAAAGATGAATCCTTGGCCAAGAAATCACTGCAATCAAGATTTGACTAGAACTGTTACAACCATCCCAGCTGAGATGCCAGACTTGTGATTAAAGAAGATATCTTGAACATTCCAACCCAAGGAGATGGCATTTGAAGTAAAACTATCCAGTTGTCCAGCCCAGATGTTCAAATGGTGAGAAATAATCTAAATTTTGGGGTGGTTTGTTACTCACAATAGACAATTGAATTAACCTCCATAATCCTTCAGATTAGTACTTATTATGACACCATTTTATAAATGCAGAAACTGAAGCAAACCAGCATGAAATCAGCCTCAATATGTGCCACCAATGCTTCCTCAGTACATGAATGGTCTTCCTTGAATGGATTATCCAAGACATCTACCCAACTGAAGAAACAATGCTAGCTCTCTGTATATAAAATAAAGCTAAAAAAATCTTTACACATACACACACACAAAAACAATATAAGTGGACTCCATTATTTAATGCCCTCCAAAACTGTGTTAAGATAGTTAACATCATCAGCATTTATAGAAGAAAAGCATTTTTAATACTTCTGAGTTTCAGTTTTTCAACTATACAATGGGGTTATTAATACTTAATTTATAAGCTTGTTTAGAGTTAAACAAAGCCATATATTCAAATTTTCCTGTTATTTGCTAAGCATTCAACCAGTATTTATTTATTATTGACCTAAATAAAGGTTATATTTATTTATAAATCACAATACATGAGATCAATTATTCATTCAGTCGACAAATATAGAGTCCCCACTGAGACAAAAAGCATTTTATGTTGGCACAATACATTTTCAAAGATATATAAGGTGTAGTCTTCCACCTTGAGCAGATCACAGACTCTCAGCCCAACTCTGGAGAATTATTTTAACTTTTATACACTGATTCTCATGCAGGTGTAATACTGTAGGACTTCCTGGCCTATGAAGGAAATGACTCAAGCATGGTAAAGAAAGATGGAAAATACCTATGACATCAGTGTATCTGTCCCTTGCAAGATAGTATCATTCCTGTGGAGACACTTTCTTATTTTTTTTAATATACTTTTTAATTTTTTAAAAAGATACTTAGATTATATAAATGTTACATTAAAAATATAGGGGATTCCCATATGCCCCACTCCCTGCCCCTCTCACATTTTCCCACATTAACAACATCCCTCATTAGTGTGGTACATTTTTTACAACTGATGAACACATTTTGGAGCATTGTCAATAAGTGTGGGTTATAGTTTACATTGTAGTTACACTCTCTCCGGCACAATTATGTAAGTTATGACAAGATATATAATGGCCTGTATCTGTCATTGCAATGTCATTCAGGACAATTCCCAAGTCCTGAAAATGCCCCCATATTATACCTGTTTTTCCCTCTTCCTCCCCTCAGAGCCTCCAGTGTCCACTGCCTCCACATTAATGTTGGGAGACACTTTCTTAATTGGATCTTGTCCAAGCTGGGCTTCTGCCATCCAGTGAGATAGCTCTATATGCCCAGAAGCAATGTTCTGAGAAATTATCAAGTTCATACAACTGGTGGCAGTAGATTGAAGCAAGACAATCTGAAACCAAAGGCCAAATACACAAGTCAGGTTCAAACCCTGTGTACATCTGAAGTGGGTGATATGGCAGCAATTTGTATTTGGGTAAGAACTTCAGGAACTCCTTTTTTTAATATGTTATAGTATTCCTTAACAATGGTGAAAATTTCAGATACTCTATATGATGGTTAGGCTAATTTGTCAACACGGCAGGTTACGGTACCCAGTTGTTTGTTTAATTAAGCACTGGGCTAATTGTAATACAAGGGTATTTCATGGATTTAATCATCAGTGAGTCGATTGCATAGATGGCTGGTTACATCTACAATTAACTGAGGAGCTTGCCGTCAGCAGTGAGTGACGTCTCACCCACTCAGTTGAAGGCCTTAAAAGGGTAGGTGATTTCAGCATTCAGAGAGAGAATTCCCATCTCTACTTCAGATAGCCAGCATCTCCATTCCCACGGTTGCATGAGACAATTTTATAAAATCTCATACTATTTACAGACATCTCCTCTTGGTTCTGGTTTCCTAGAGAACCCTGACTAATACAATGTAGTAGAATACTAAAGTGACTTATATTTAAATTATAATTATCAAAGGCCAGAAGACTGAGAACTTACACTTTATATCTCCTTCTGAGGCAATTGGATTTAAGCATAGTCCCAATATGTCAGTTTAAGAGTAGAGACGCAGCCTAGGAATTGCAAATTTGTGGTTGAGTACCTTCTTCCCATGCACGAAGTCCTAGGTTCAATCCCCAGTACCTCCTAAAACAAACAAACAAACAAACAAACAAAAATGCAGTCCTAAGCATTAACTGGAGTAATGCTTAATTGGTACAGAATTTCTGTTTGGGGTGATGAGGAAAATTTTTGGTAATAGGTGGTGGTGATGGTAGCACAACATTTTAAACACAACAGCACTGAATTATATATTTGAATCGGGTTAAAAGGGGAAATTTTACACTGTATATGTTATTAGAATAAAAATTATATGAAAAACCACATAGGTGCGAATATTCTCGCTGTCCTGATTTTGTGATAATCAGGGTAGGCTAAACATTCGCTAAATTAGAAACCATGCATGTGTCCCCAGACCTAGTTTTTCTCCCTAGGTCTGGTTTTTAGAATGCTGGTGATAAACCAAGCCTGATTTATTATATGACCATCTGTATGGGAAAAGACTGTAACTCTAGGTATCTTTGGTTAACCTTAAGAGAGATAACAGGGGGACAGATGTGGCTCAAATGGTTGGGTGTCTCTCTCCCATATGGACAGACCCGAGTTCGATCCCCGGGATGTCCCGGTAAAAATAAAAAAAAGAAAATTATAGAAGGCGAGTGGGCCACCAGGCCCCCTGTGTGGATGCCCCGCCAGGCCCCGTGAGCCACACAGCAAGATGATGAAGTAATAGGAGAGTGACACAAGGGAGAGCCAAGATGAGACGCGCAGAAAAACCAGGAACTAAGGTGACAGAGGCAGTAGGATGCCTCTCTTCCACATCGAAGTTTCCGAAGGTCGAATCCCAGTGAAGACAGGAGAAGGAGGATGAGAAGAGAGGGCAGGAAACAAACACAGAGTCACCGAGCGAATGGACACAGAAAAAGCAAATATGGGGGCGGGGGGAGGTAAAAATTGATAAAAGTAAATAAATAAATCCTTAAAGAAAAATATATGGGAGAATAAGATATGGACTATGGTTAGTAGTAATACTTTGATGATGCTCTTTCATGATTTGTTAACAAATGTTTCACAACAATGCAGGGTGTTTGTGGTGGGGTGATGTGCAGGAGCCCTGTATGATGTTATGCATGTTTGTTTTATAAGTTCATGATGTTTACTGAATACTTACAGTTTATGTATGTTCATGTATGAGTGATATAATTCAATACATTGTTTAAAAAAAAAAAACCACATAGGACTGTAAAACACAGTGAACCCTAATGTAAACTATGAGCTATAGTTAAAATAATTTCTTTGACTAATTGTAACAAAAGTACTACACTAATCAAGGTGTTAATAATAGGAGGTATATATGGGGACTGTGTATTTTCTGCATGATTTTTCTGTAAGCCTACAACTTCTCTGGTATATAATATGCATATTATATATATATATATATATATATATATATATATATATATATATATAAAGGCAGGCCTAAAACATTTATCTGGGTAAAAAAAAAAAAAGACCCAGATGTGACTCTATGAGCAATCAAGTGCCCCACAGTTTGTAACCAGCTGTGATGCCTTGAGCAATCAACTGGATCTCAGTTTACTCATTTGCAGTAAAGAGTCTGAACTTTTTCCACCTCTCTTTTTCACTATACAGGCATAACTCTTTTTATTGCACTTTGCTTTATTGTGCTTTGCAGATATTTTGTTTTTTCACAAATTGCAGATTTGTGGCAACCCTGAGTCCAAGTCTGTCAGTGCCATTTTTCCAACAGCTTGTGTTCAGTTCGTGTCTCTGTGTCACATTTTAATTAAGGTATCTACATTTTCTTAGACATAATGCTGTTGCACACTTAATAGACTACAGTATAGTCCATACGTAACTTTTATATGCCCTGGGAAACCAAAAAAATTGTGACTCACTTTATTGCAAAATTCACTTTATTGTGGTGGTCTGGAACCAAACCCACAGATCTCTGAGGTATGCCTGTACCTCGCCTCATTCCAACAAGGATTTGAGGCAGCTGGGTCGGACAAAATAACCTTTAATTTTCCTTTCTACAGTGATTCTATTAGGTACTTGGAAAAAAAAGCCATTCAACTTTGATTTCCAAAGATCCTTCTTTTAGGATTTTTATTTCCTTAAAACTTTCATCTATTTATTCTGTTTGAAGAGAAGGAAGGTATTATTTACTTAGGTGACATGCTAGTGCCTCTGTTCTTTCTGGGAGTGAATATGTGTACTGTGTTTTGATTCTATCTGGATGCACATTTAAAAAAAATAATTGAGCTTGATTTTGGGATTCAACAATCAATTCAATCCAAGCTACAGAATGATCTTTATTTTACAAAACATAACCTTTCTTCTTTCGGTCAGTGTTTTCATACGTTGTCAAAGTTATTTCAAAGATTAGGCTAACCCACTGAGTGTACATTTTCCCAGCATATCAGGAGTAAACTCCTTGCTGCCCTGAACAGCAGGGCTAAAGCAAGTCACCTAGGTGTGCCTAAGCTGCAATGTGGTGAGCTCTGACTGCAAATGGGTGAGTTAACCTCTTCTGAGAAAAGCCTGTTTCTGTAGCTCAGAGGCTGAGCCAAATGAGCCTGAAGGAGCCCTGTGGTCTCTACACCTGGAGCTGATTACTCTAGTAATAACGAAGTTAATCCCTGACTGTTGTTTCTAGATCCTGCCTGAAAACAATCCAACACATGATGTCAGGAATTACATACCAGTGTTGCCTAACCATATTCTGCAGGGCAATAATGTTAATCCAGGGAACCATGGTCAAATAAGTGGGGGGATTTCTGTACGTAATTTTTCTTCAAGATTCACAGGGCTCATCAGCTCATTAAAGGTTTCTGAGAGTTTCTGCAGTGAAGAAATCTGTATACTCAGTGCTTCCCGAATACAGCTGAGAAGAGAAGACTTTAATTTCTTGGGCTAACTTTCAGCACCTTGGAGTACTGATATAGCAAGCAATTTCTGTACAAAGAAAGAGTTCTTCCTCTTCCAAGCACAAAGGCTGGCATATATTAGGTATTTAATAAATATTTGTAAAAAGTTAAATGAGTGCATGAATAAATGAAGTCATGTAAAGTAAGGATATGCACAGAGTAGTACTATAAATAAATGTTTTCCTGTAGAAAGACATCTAACATCATCTGAGCCACATTTATTGAGCTCTTGCTGCTTAAGAGGCTCTGTGCTAGGTGTTACAGAGCTGAAAGTCTGGAACAAGATGATGGTATACAATGTCCTATGTGGAAGAGAGATAGCTAAGGGTAAATATAAGGTGCTATAAAACACAGAGGAGGTCAAGGAAGATTTCTGGTGAAGGTAATATCTGAGATGAGTCTTAAAGGGCAACCATGAGTGAACCAGGCAAAGAAGGGCTCCAGAGACATACACCATGTGCATATATAGTCATGTACTGCATTTGAATAAGTGTTAGCATATACAAACACACACACACACACACTTATAATGTTTTGAAGACAAACTTTACTGTCAGAAATGCCCTTCTTAGATGAAGAAGTAATTTTATATTCCAGCAAACCAGATAACAAGGTAATGTGTCAGCAACACTTACCCAAAGTTCTTCAAAGGAAAACACAAACCATGAACCAAGACAGGAAATGAAGCATTTAACACTTAATTTAGTAAGTTAAAATCTGTATTTTTGTAGGGGATTGTGCCTCTTGGTTATGGAAATTCTAGTGAACCCTCTGCCACCCCACCTTTTGCAAAACTTAAGACAGCCTCCAGGGAAGCAAATGTGGCTCAAGCAGCTGGGCTCCTGCCTACCACATGGGACGTCCTGGGTTCGGTTCGTGGTGCCTCCTAGAGGACGAGCAGGACAGCGAGCTGGCACGATGGGCTGGTGTGGCGAGCTGATGCAACATGATGACGCAGTGAGATGATGCAACCAAGAGACACAGCGAGGAAACACAATGAGAGACACAACAAAAACAGGGAGTGGAGGTGGCTCAAGCAATTAGGTGCCTCCCTCCCACATGGAGGCCCTGGGTTCAGTTCCCAGTGCCTCCTAAAAAAGAAGACAAGCAGATAGCAAGCACGAACAACAAGGGTGGGGGGAATAAATAAAAATAAATAAATCTTAAAAAAAAAAAAAAAAGAAAAGAACAGCCTCCTGCCCACAGGTTTCCTTTCCCTCAATTGGTAAAACCCCCACTAGCTCTATCTTCTCCCTGTATCACAAGTTATAAGCCTAGTCAGAAATTGAGTTTGTCATACAGGAAAAGCTAGGAAGTTGACTTTTTTATAAGTCTGAGTCTGTCTATTTTCCAGCCTATATTGGGAGTTTCATTCCCTTGTCCATTTATTCTGGCCAGAAACTTCTATTTAGTTCTTACCCTGTGGCAAACTGTGTATTAAAATCAAGGGATGCAATACTGAGACATACACAGTTCCTAGCCTCATGGAGCTTATCTTCTAACGAGAGAGATATTAAACAAGGGGTAATAGTGATTGTCAGGGTTTTCCAGAGAAGCAAAACTGATAGGAGATATATATATATATATATACATGTATATATGTTAATACTAAGAGAGTTATTATAGGTATTGACTTATGCAATCATGGGGATTGGCAAGTCCACATTCCATAGGGCAGGCTGCAAGTTGGAAATTCTGATGAAGGTTTCAATGAATTCCCAGGAGAAGCTGGCTGGCTGAAATAGAGAGAGAAATTTTTCCTTCTAACTTCTGAAATCAGAACTGATGTTCTACCCTTAAGGCCTTCAAGATAGATGATAAACAGATTATCATGAGCCTTGAATGCTTTCTTAAATATTTAATGGTTTTATTTAATTGACAAGGGGTTGAAGTTAAAGCTTTGGATTTAGAGTTAGGCTTTAGATGAATAACTCTAACAGAGATGTAAAGAATTCATTGCATGAATCAAGAGTGGGAGAAAAGATAGGTAGTTAGGATGTTTTCAATAATTCAAGTAAGAGATACAGGTCTTAACCAGGGTAAAGAGTGGGTATAAGTGGCATGTCAGAGGTGAAGCCAAATGGTTGTAGTGACTAGCTTGATAGGAGGCATATGAAAGAAACTGATGATAGGGTTCGTGTTACTGGCAGAAGGTGATGCCATTCATTAACAGATGTGACTCAGGAGGCAGGTTTGGAGGGATTGTGACCAATGTAGTCAAGGTCCTGGGAGAACAATACCAGTTTATTACAAGCACACTCAGACCAAATTTCTAAACATAATTGTGTATATGGGGTGATTAAACCCAAACCATCAAAATCAAACCATGGTCTTCTATGATGCACCTTCAAATTTACTTTCTAGATTTAAGTCCCAACTCTTGCTGCACTATAACCCACCTGAATTAAATTTGTTGATTCTGTTTGGACCACTGCTCAAAATTCCACCTCTATCATTAGTGCTTCTATTATTCCTAACACCTGGAAAGTCCTTAGTTCTAATGCACATTTGCCTGTATTTAAAGAATCACTCCAAACATCACACTATATGAAGCCTACCTTTACAGTACTAATTGCATATGTTCATTCCTTCTTTTATATTCCATGCTGCTCTTTATATTATGATTATTCTGTTTTGCATTAAATTTTTGTGTAATTATCAGATCCCTGATACTAAATTATAAGTTTCTGAGCATAGAGAAACTACACATCTCTTCATTTCTTGCCCATAAAAGGTACTCAATAAACTTAATTAAAATCATATATCTGCCAAGATCCATATGTCATACTAAAAGTAAAAAAGTTCAACAGTAGAATACAAATATTTGACTTAAAATCTACCTTTGAAATTATACTGAGTCAGAGGGGAACAATGTAAGATACTGGGTTAGAAAAACACTTCTCAAACTTTAATGTGCTTGACAATCATCCATGGACCTTGTTAAACACAGATCCCTGGTCCCAAACCCTAGAGATTTTGATTTAGTAAGTTTGGGGTGGGGCCCATGTATTTGCATTTCTGCTAAAGTCCCAGGTGATGCTGATGCTGCTAATCAGTGGACAACATATTGAGAACTCAGATTTAAGGGGTAAACCCACCATCAGAATGACTGGGCTTAAATTCCAATGCCACACTTTACTAGCGCTATGACCTTAAGTTATTGTCTCTTTAAGCCTCAGCTTCCTCACCTGGAAAATGGTAATAATAGTGGTATTCCTTGGGACTGATAGAACTAAAACAGTTGATCTAAAAACTGTGCTTCTGCAGTACCTGATATATAATATGTGCTCAAAAATTCGGTGTCAGAATGAATATTTAATGTTACAAATAAGTCGACAGATTCCTAAAGAGCAGGGGTCAGAAATCTATAGGCTGTGTGCCAAATGTGGCCCACAGCCTGTTTTAGTAATGCCAATGAACTGTTTTCTTTTTTTATTTTTTTCATTTTTAAGTAGTTGAAAATCATCAAAAGAGGAATAATATTTTCTAACCCATAAAAATTATATAAAATTCAATGTTGTCCATAAATTGTGTTATTGGGATATGGTTACACATTCGTTTACATATTATCTATGGATGCTGTTGTGTTACAACAGCAGAGCTGAGTAGTCTCGATAATGACCAGATAACCAGCAAAGCCTAAAATATGTGCTAGAATCTGGCTCTTTACAGCAGAAGGTTGCCAACCAATTATATAGCCCTAAATGACTTTATCAATGAATTATTGGGACTAAAACCATCAATATTTCTGAGGTCTACAGTGGCAATAATGTTAATTAGCTATTACTTATTATAACGTAACTGTACCAAAGTAATGAAGGGTTCTTAGAAACCAATAATTAAAAAGGGGAATGGGGAAATAAGATGAATTTGACAGTTAAGCAGTTAAATGAGATAATTACCATCAAAGCTGCCCAAACCAGGAAATGCTATTAGATGTCCCAACCCACTTTATATAAAAAACAATATTTATTGTCCTTTTTCTGATTATAAAAACAATACATATTTATGGTATTTGGAAATACAAAACTGTATACAGAATATAAATCAGTCATATTCCTAATATTAGAGATAACCACATTAACATTTTTTACAAAATTGAGATGTTAATGTACAAAATGATTATATATTTTAATGTAACATTTCCAATACTCATAATCTCTTAGAAAATGGTTTTTAATGGATAATGATATTCCATTGTTTAGATGTGCCATAATTTATTTAATTCTTGACCTCATTATAGGATATTTAAGTTATTTTAAGGATTTTGTTGTAGGTAAATGTGAAAAACAAACTTGCTTCTAATTTTTCTAAAAATCTGTGATCTTTCTCCTGCTATGACAAATTACTATAATGAAACTTTTATCTAAATTTGGGCTGCTTTCAAGGAAAGTGGAGGAAAGAGAAGTTCAGAGACAAATAGGAAGGAAATCATGTTCATTTGGACAGTATCTTTCTCTCTCGCGCGTGCTCTCTCTCTCTCTCCTCCCTCTCTCATGGATGTTCCATATTTCCAAATCATACCAATTTGGGGAATTTCTACCTTAAGCTAAGTAACATTACTTTTATCTTTGACCAACAACTGTTTTTCTATATACCCCATTCTTAAATCCATACCATTAAAGTCAAGGAAACAAAGTTTTGTTTTGTTTTAAATTTCCCCTTCCCTTAGAAAAAAAGGCAATAATCTTATCAAAAATATTTTATTTACAAAAGAATCAATTATACTATACATCCTATACTGGAAATACACTGAATAATTGCTAAAATAAATACAGGCAATTAATTCAACCTTTTATAAGAATGAGAGAATTTGACAATTGCGTGCTATCAAAGCTTAACTTAGAACATAAATAGTTAAAAGGTAAACTCAAGTTTTAGTCTTATTTATTGGCATGGTGTGTTTGTTTCTCACAGGCTCCCCAATTGGTGAGAGTCAGAGTTTCAGAATGTTATATACCTTTTTGTACTCTGAAGGTAGAATGTGCAGCTTTTCCTTGGGCAGGATAGATATAACATAGATGTCTGCAGACAAAGGAAGCAGAGAAGCAGGAAACACATTGGTGACCACGTCTCCACATAGCTCTGCTTCACCATGTTTTTTATGCAACTATCCATGTATTGATTGTGTTTTTAACACAGGTCTATGTAGCACCAGTTACAAGGCAAGATGGGTAGTGTCAAGTTAAACTGGATAATTGAAGCCCTGGAGTAGCTAAATCAGCCAAGTTCAGAGTACCTGGTTCATTGATCTGTATATGTGCCAATTCTTGATATACTTATTAAACTTTGATATCATTGCTACTATGTAAACACATTTATGAAGCCAAGATCAGGAGAGATGAAGCAATTATCTGTAAATTCAGAAGATATCCTCCATAGAAAGTAAAAGAGGACACTTGCAACTTGAATCTGCCAATTTTGAATCTGTATGATTTATTATTTGTTATAATGTATCCAACTCACCCGTGTAACCCTCCTATCTCACTTGTAAAGTGAACTGGCAAGCTGAACAAAAAGGTAAAATATGTGCAATAAACAGACAAGATCAGGTGAATCCAGGCCACAAAACAAAACCTTTCATGAACTGCATTGTATTTGTCCACATTGTGGAGATAATTTTTTGCATCTTCCATTTCACTTGGCCTGGGAAAACACTGCCAGGATGTGCAAAGATGGTTCCTCTTTGATACTCATGCTTTGTCCAGTGCTGGATGCCTAGTGTTTTCTTTTGAGGACCAACATTCTTATGAAAAAATTGCACTTTTCTACCCCTTTGGCCTTGATTTTCAATGATTATGTGTGTGCACACATATGTATTTTTACTCCCAAAGTGTAACAGTTATGTTGGTCTTTTCTAAAAGTAATGGGGGTAGGGTTAAAGAATTGAGTGTTTAAATACTTCTTTCACAGAAACAAACTATTCCATTTTTAAAGGTAGAGAGAGAGAAACATTTTATTCTTTCTATCATGAACAACATCAGTCAACCAAGCTTCACATTTTGGGCAAGTTTTTTTTTTTTTAAGTATGATTTTTTTTTTCCAAAACCTATCTTATATTTTAAAAAGGAAGAACAAGTGTATTTTGGCAGAGAAGTAAAATATAGAGTATGCAAAATTTGTTTTAAAAATTGGCATACAAAATTTAAAAACACAGTACATTATATAAAAATACAGCACAGCCAACAGCCTTTAAAATTTCCTTTGGCATTTCATTTGGTAGAGTTAGACAGAAAATCCTTCCTTAAAAATTAGCTATCAAAATAGTCCATAAGTTAGGTTGTATAGGTTGAAAGAACTTTTCCTTGAGTTTCCAAAATCCTCTTTTTCCATGATAACCCACATAAAGCATGGCTCATGAGGTATATAGGACAAAACACTGTCAGACGGATGCACAGTAAGGACAAAGTGCATAAACAAAGAATTCATCCCATTTTCATAGAAATAACAGGCTAACTCTGAGTTTCTTCTTGTTTGATGTATCGTTTTACTTTGGCAGAGTTGAAATAAACCCATAGAAATGTCTTTGTTCAAGTCCCAGCAGCAGTGATATGTCTCCTTTGGTGGCATTGTCTGATACCACAATACTGTACAGACCCTGGAGGAACTGTGTATTGTGTCTGCATGTGTGACTGTAAACATCAAACAATGGAAGATCATACATCAAGCACCATGTCATACTGTTGTCCCTTCTTCCGCCTGCCACATTTATTAATGAGAACCACATACAGCGTCAAAAGCATGACCCAATAGCATGCATAGAGTAACGTTCCGACAATTAGAACTGTCTGTTTGGATTCTGAAAATGGCTTTTTAGATTCCTTATAAATGGTGAAAATCACACCACCCAGGAGGATTGTAAACCAAACTGATACTGGAATGAGTCCTATGAAATTAACAACAATGGTTTTCCTTCCAGATGTGCCCCACCCAGCTTTGTTTATCGTCGCAATTGCAAACATCTTGGCGGGAAGTAAGCTTGACATGTATAACACTGAGTAGAGGGACATGAAGACCATGACGATGTTTCCTCTAAGGCAGCTGGCAAAGGATGATTTTATGAGACCTACTAACTGGACAGTTAACAAGAAGAGGAGGATGTTCCAAATTTTACCCCGGTAGAAGAGCTGGATTACTGTGGCAATGAGAAAGAAAGGAAAGAATCCAGTGATCACCGCTTCGTAGGTCATCCACAAGTGATGTTTGTGAAACCACATTGCGTTGTACAGCCACTCTCGGAAGTAGGACTTGCTCCAGCGGGTCTGCTGGTTTAGCCATCTGAGATACTCGACAGGCGTTTCAGTAAGGCACTTGGACCGAGCTGTATATTTTGTCGCATAGCCCAGACTCAGCACCCTGTTTGTTAGGTGCCGGTCATCACCAAAACTACATTGGTTGCCCATAAATTCCTGATTGTACCAGTCTTCCACAAATTCATGGAGCAAGGAGTTTCTGTACATCCCCAGGGGTCCGCTAATGCACTGGACACACCCAAAATAAGACTGGCAGGCCCTTTCTATGTTAAAAGCCATCCAGTATCTCACACTGCTGAGAAAGGAGATCCAGGAATCGTACTTGTTTAAAATCTGCAAGAAGGAAAAAATAAGAAAAGAGAACTTTAGCCAAAGATACCAACAAAACCTGCACCAGGCTGAGCTTACTGACTAAATTGGGGTTTGTTATTTTTATCCTCCTATTTTCGGCTTCCTTGCTCTTTTTTTCTTGGTTATATTCTGTTTTTCTCTGATTGTGTATTACTAGATTAATTTGACAACTTGATGGTGGTGGTGGTGGTGGTGGTGTGTGTTTTGATAGGGACTCAGTGATGGTAATTTTTTTTTCTACCTCATCTACTCTCTGTTCTCTTTTAGGTTTTTGGTTTTTGGTTCTTGATGTTGTAGTTGTTGTTGTATCATGATATTGAAATTGATTTTAGGCTTTAGACCTCAGTTCCAAAATTCTTCCCCTAGACACTCTTTTCTACCCTATAAGTACAGAAAGTTTTTAAGTCCCATTCCCTCCTGTTCTGCTTAATTTCCAACTCTCCAATCCTTGGCTATTAATTCTTTTTCTCCTTCCACTACACTTCTCTGCAATGCCAGTGATTTGGAAAAAAAAGTTTTGTTCTGGCCTCCCAAAATAGGAATCGTGAAATAATGTTTTCTGTATTAAAATTATCAGCTTTTTCTGGACATTTCTTAAATTCTCTCCTCTGCTCTAAATTTTGTTTAGTTTTCATCTGGATTCTGCATGCTTGTTTTCTTTTTTATCACCAGGTTACTTCTCTGTCCTCTCTAGTGCATTTTCTATGCCTGCACTATTACCATGCACATACAACATGGGATATACAGCAATGCAGTACCTAGATTTGTTAAGTCAGTTTTCCCATGTACTTCACCTTTTGCTAAAATCTAACCTCATGTTTGCAAGGCACCCAATTTAATCTTCATTTTTTCGCATATTTATTTTTCCATTCCACAAACTGTCTTCATTAATATTTCTTCCATTAATTATTTCTTCATTGGTAGCAAATAATAGGTCCTACTGGAGAATCCATTTATTAATTAATTGTTTCTTTGCTTTTCTCATTAATATCAATTTGAGTTGTTATTTATCTTCTCTTCCTTTGTTTACCAATTTGGATTTTTGATCAACCACATACTGGCCAGATTTTAAATACAGAAGTACAGAATACAGAATCCATTCCCTACTATACTTCCATTTCTTTACCCATGCAACTAAGTGAACTTCAACATCAGATTTTAGCAGAACATTAAGTTATGGCTCAAGAAGATACAATCGAAATCATTATATACTTATGTTACATACAATTCACAACAGACATGAATTGTACCCCAGAGCAAAGCAAATAAATTCTAAATTATTTCAGTCTAGACAGGAGAAGAGTCATGAAGTAGGTACAAAGCACATTCTAATGTGTCTCCAGCAACAAGAATATCTGACACAGAGATGGTGCATTGTGAATGTTTTCCATGAGTCAATGAATAAGAATTAGTGCTCCTAAAAGTGTTTAATGCAAAAAGAGAAGCCATATGCACCTGGACATCTCCCCCAACTCCCCCAACCATGGGGTCTTCTTCCAAAACTTTAACCATCTCCACAGATGAGGCAGGGTCAAGCATGGTATCTGAATCACAAACCTGCAAAGAAGAAAGTAGAGAATGATTTAAAGAAAAGGAAGAAATATTAGTACACTCCATGAAGTCAAAATTCACATGGCCTCAGTAAGCAAGTATCACAGGAATGACAGAAAGTTTGTTGTCATGGCCAACATAAAAGCCTTGTTTCCAAGAAGCTCAATATTTAAATGAAAGACATTGTTGGATGAAACAGCTAAAGTGAAATTCTAGGGATCCCTTGTAGGATGACCAGCTTATCCTGGGTGGCCAAGGACTTTCCAATTTTAGCATTCAAAGTCCCACATCCCAGAAATCCTTCAGTCCCATGCACTCCTGGACTGTTGGTTACCCTAGATGTCTGTTAATTATTATTATTCTGTTTTGTTTTGATTTGCCTTTAATACAGCTTTTAGGCAACTTATCCCTCAGGTCTGAGTGATGAAGTGGAAATCCTATGGAAATATTTTAAGCAGGGTATATTTTACAGTGATTATTTTCCCATTTTCATATGGTGGCTAAAAGATGGAAGAACATCCGTTCTACAGATGGTTGTGCAGTTGAGGAACAAGACGGCCACTTGTCCTGGGCTTAGCAGATGATACTGCATTAGGAAGGGAGGTTGGATGACCTTCAGAAAACCTTTTAATTCTACAGTAGAAAGGTATTAATTTAGGTTTTCATATTTTAAAGCATATATATATATATACACACACACACACATATATACATATCACCTTAAGCTGTTCTAGAAATGCCAATCATTGTTCTTAAAAAGTCTTTATATGACCATTTCATATGAATACATTGAAAACAGTGTTTTACATGGGTCAAGAACAAAATCGCTTCCATAACTTGTTAAATTGCCTTTTGCCTGTTATTTTATTTTTTGAAGTTGAAATAAAGTTTACTAAATGTTAAAAAAAATCTGAAACAAAACCTAATGCACCTCCAGTACATTTACTAGAACTCATCTAGACCAGGGATAGCCATTCTAGAGACAAGAGTGTCACTGGTAAACCTCCAGCAGGCATTTCATTGTGGGATCCGAGGGAGCAGGGTTATAAATAGTACTTTTCTTTCAAGCCTGATTTTTAAACCAACTGAAAAAAACAGAAAATAAGGCAGATAAGAAACCAGAATATCACCTTTATACTGATAAAATGATATGGAGAATATGGGCTTATATGGGCTTCATAATACTGTCCCTTAGTATTAGGTGGACTTGCTCAGTCCCAGACAGCAGTGAAGTGAGGCTCTTCCTTTGCAAATATAGATTATGTCTTTTCAAAAGGTATGGCAGATACCTGCCATTGAGGATAGCTCACTCCCAAAAGAAAAGGGGAAAGACGGGTTAGGCTACCCCTACTTGTTCCTTCTTCCAAACTCACTAATCAGATTAAATCACTCCTCTTCTCTTGGGAAGGAATGAGTAAGATAGTTGGGAAAGGCCCAAATGGGTTATACGAGTAGTTGGAGCTTACAGGATCAAAGAAAATCAGTAACAGGGAAGAAGCGCCTCCCCATCTCTAACTGGGCTTTTTTTCTGCTGCAGGCAGCAAGGCCCAAGAATCCTCCAGGCAGTAGTTATAAATGGACCAGAGTTGGCATGTGATGAACCAGTTCGATATGACTGGCAGAGACTGGGGATTTACCTGAGATTCCTCCTATCATTCTGCCATTTCGTCTGGTTACACTAGTTGGATTTAGTCAAGAATTAGTCTATTTATTTATATCAAAAGTATCTTAACAGTTCTCCAAACTACTTTTTATAAAAATAGTTAGCATTTGAAGTATCAGTTTTAAATGAACAAAAAATAAGACTAAGAAAACTTGTAGAATCAGAGGGGACTTTAGATATATGAAGCATGAGTCCCTCATATTATTAACTATTGAGCTCCAACATTTCTAAAATGTCTCTGCCTCAATTTTACTAATAGCTATTTTTTTCTTAAAAGTTTATATGTTAATGATAAATATTGGTGAAAATAGAAATTTAAATGTGTTATTGGAACTTATGACATAAGGAGTATATGGGGCATCCATTTATAAAAAGTCAACTTATCTCCTGTAGATTTAACTACTGTAACAATTTTGGGGTTAACTTCCAAATTTTTGTATTTTATTTTGCTTATTTAGAAGCAACACATGCACATTTAGTTAGCTTTTTGACATTACATTTTGGTCCAGCCTGCCCTCATTTATGTTATGAAAAAAATTGTTTTAAATGAGGCACAAGCTAGGCATTAGTTTTTCATTGTAGACAATAGGATTTTGCTAATACTTGAGTATGTACCAAAGCATCCTAAGCCACAAGAGCCTAGACAAATGCCTCCAAAAGTGATGCTCTGCTTCTCCCTGGCTTAATGATCACTAGTTTGTATATGGCTATAGGCTAGACAGGAAGACTGTAATGAGGATAGAGAAAGGTGAAGACAAGTCCAAACCACCTTTAGAATCTAGCATCCTGAAAGTTTACGGTCACACCCATCTCTATTGACTTAAGCTGGGAAAGGTAAAACCAGAAAGCTAAAATAAGACTAAAGACAACAGGAAGGGAAAAATCCAGAATTAATGTTTAAATAACCTGGCCTGCTTGCAAGCACAAGCAAGCTGGGAAACTGCCTCTGAAATGACTACACTTGAACCACACTTCTGAGGTTCTGCATATTTAAATGGGTCTCTGCTCCTCCCAGTTTCCAATAGCCAAGTGCCAGAAGTTCTCTGAGAGAGATTGTTCTCATGGTGGGTTTGGCTAGGTTTAGTTCAGAAGGGAAAACTCTCAGAAATCTCTTGGGAAGGGGCTTGTTATCACGGCCCCTGATTTGAGAGCTTTAACGAAGTTCAATTTCTGGACGCTGTTTGGTGATAGAATGCCAATATGAAAGCCACTGCCCATGACAGTCTGTAGGAAGGATTTACTTAATTAGGGCAGAAAGAAAGTATAGCTCTAGCCCTTCTTAAAGTCAGTATAGTAGGGCAGGATTTCTAGCTGACTCCTCACCAGTTAGTAATAATTTCACCAATGTGGGCTATTTAGTTCTGGGCTAGAATCTAAGGAGAACATACACTGGTCCATGCAGAGCTTTCCCTCACGCAGGGAATAACTACAGGCCATGACTTGTGGACAGGAAACAATTAGAGAACAAAGCAAAATGACTGGCCACACTGAGCGTTATCACTTTGTACTTTGTTTAAGCCACAAGCCATAAGATTTCTCACTAGGAGATGTAGCAACTTTTGAGTAAAGTAAGTGGAAAATGGCAAGAGGAAAAGACATAGGGAGGAACTGGCCATCTCAGTCTAAACAGAATCCTCAGCTAAGGTGTATAAGACAATCACTGTTACTCCTTCATTATTAAAATCAAGTGTTATCTCCCTCCCCTTTCCTCACTAGATCTAAAACAAGGCTTGGCAAGCTCTGACCTGAAGGTCAAGTCCTGCCTGCCACCTGTTTTTATATGGCTATAAGTGAAGAAGGTTTCTTTACATTTTTTAATGGTTGAAGAAAAATCAAAAGAAGAATATTTTATAACAAGTGATTATATGAAGTTAAATTTCAGTGCCCATAAATAAAGTTTTATCAGACCAGCCATACTCACTCATTCACATATTGTCTATGGCAGCTTATGCACTGCATATAAAAATGCTTTGTGAATCTTATGACCGTAGAGATGTAAGCCAATGCTATTAGTTAATAATCCTTAAAATTTTCATGTTCCCTAAGTAAACCCACACCAAATGGCTCACTAAAAGGACATGATAATACACCAAGAATTGCTCACCACAATGACAGAATTCAAATTTGTCGGATCTGTAACTATCTATATCTAGTATCTATATTGATGGGAATGTAGATCAATGCATTCCTGTCTCTGTTACTCCAGTCCATTCTAACTTATCTCGCTGGTCTTAAAGTTAACCTACCTCACAACAATTTACAAATTCCTTGCAGAATTACTGTAATTTATTCTAGCAAATGCCTTTCAAATACTAAGACCCAAGCCTAAAAAGCCAAGAGTCTCCACGTTTCTGTTTTTCACATCTTTCTTTCAGACTTAATGATGGCTCCTCCACATCCTACTTCTCAGGGCACCCAGAAGGAAATCTTAATTACTCGGGCTGCCTTTAATGAGGAAACAAGATTTTCCTTTTGTTGCTACTGTCTTCACCTGTTCCCTGCTTGTATGGCACAACCCTGTCTTAACCTTGACCCTTCATCTTAACATTGACCCTGTGAGACTATTTCTAGAGTGAGCAGAATTTACTCTTGGTTATGACATCCTACCCAGCTTCCCAGCTTCAAACTTCACCATGTAGCAAACGAAAAGTACCCTTCACACCCATTTCTATGGTTAAAAGGAGTAGGGACCAGAAATAAAACATTGAAAAATAGTTATCTACTAAAAAATTATAAGCTAATGGCAGCCTCCCTGAACTCCTAGCAGAGTAACACCAGGGTATGACACTACTGAAAGAGAAAACACTATGTGAGGCTTTACAGTCTAAAAGATCTAGGTCCCAATCCATTATTTACCCAGTGTATAATCTACCACTGGCTTCTTAAACTTGGACTCCTTAGCTCACTTCCCTGAGCCTCCATCCCTCAAGTGAAAAATCTGGATAATACCTCCTGAGTTTGTTGTAATGGTTGTTTAGTGAGGTAATGTATGTAAAACACTTTTGGCTTGCTCATAGTAATTGCTCAATAAATAGAAGTCATATATACTAAGACATGATAAAACAAAATCAGAGGTAACTCAGGACACTAGCCCAAAGATAGAAGGGTCCTTCCTCTTATTAGTATAAATAAGCTACGACTCAATCACTGAAAAGGAAACCAATGCCTAGTCCAATATCACATACACAAGCATCTACAAATTTAATTAAACAAATTGAGCTCTTCAGCAGGCAGTGTAAAAATTTTGGGTTGGGTTGTTTACTAGGGAAAACAAAGTAGTTAGACGTTTGGGCTGATTATGCTTCATTTATGGCCTGGATATATCCATGGTGTACAAAGTATGAAAGCCTGTCAGGTAGTAAAGGGTAGAACCTGGACCTATAGAAACTTACAGAATTGCTTGTAGCATCCAAATTTGACTTGGCATGTCTTCATTGACATTGGACCTCTTAAACGTGATGTTGATTAAAACAGCAACATCATATTTGATTTTGGAAGTATGTGAATGTGTATGTCAAACTAGATTATTTTTTAATCTAGACGCCGAGGACAACATTGTCTGGTGAAAAAATAGTATATATGATTGATAATTTGTGTAGAATCATATACATGCAGGAGATGGGGGGGACCAAACAATTAGGATGCGGAACAATCTTCACAATATAGAATATTGTTCTCAATTTAAAATTTCTCTTATAACCAAAAAGGTCAGTCAAAAGCTTATAGTATATGGTCATTAATTAAATTACAAAACTTCCTCCATATTCAATAATAGCATGGTACTCTGATAAAAGAATTTTTCTTGATTTTCTATTTATTTGGATTCTGGATAAATGGAATTTACACCTAGGCATACAGCTAACTTTTCCAGCCTCACGTTAAGTCCTATATCTGACTAAAGTTGCAAATGCAAAAATCATAAGTCTTTTAGACCTACAAAAATCCTTTGACATTAACAATTAAAACCATTCCACAAAGGGGGGTAGGGGGACATGCTTTCAAAGGAAAAGATAATCTTTTCCTTTGGGGCTAGAGAAGGGGGAGGATGATCCTTTCCTAGTAATTTGGTTTATGGTTTTAGTGTTTCTTTGTTGCTCTTAAAAGAATTAGGAAGAGATAAGCCTTACTTGATAGAATGAATCACCCAAATTGTTCTAAGTCCAGCCCTTGGTAAACCTAGAATCTCTTCCAAGCATTAAGGTGGAAAATGGAATCATTTGGTTATTCTTTTTTCCTCTTTAGGGAAGTCTAAACATGAGTCAAAGTTATAGAAAGTGAAAAGGAAAGGTGACAAGCCAGTTGGTAAAGTGGGAAACCAAATGTTGTCACCACTGACACTTAAGCCAAAAAAACACCCTTGTTCCCAATGGTTGAAATTTCCTTCTAAAGAAGAAAACCATGACAGCCATCATGGTGGCCTTAAATCAGGGTTCATATTGACGATCCCGATTTTAGAGGAAGAAACAGATTACAAGTGAAGTGAGAAAAGTGATTGCAAGGGATAGATTCCAATTCCAATATCCCCTTTTGCTTTGTATTTTATTGCATTCTACCAGAGCTTCAGAATGTTGTTAGAAGGAAATGTAGATGTCTGAGAAATTAAAACAGTTCTTAGCTACACTACTGAGCTAGAAGGGAGTTTAGAGACCATCTGTTCTACCAGCTCAATTGATGCTTCAACTGAAGTCCATAGAATTGGATCTAGAATTCAGGTTTCCCCCTTCATTGTGCTCTTAATTTTATTCTCCAAGTAAAGGATATGAAGAAACATATTTTCAGAATTAGAAAATCTTCATCTTTCACCCCGTTATTTCTAATTCTCTTCATCTTTTTTCACTTTATTTTTCCTCTTCTGTTTTTCCATCTTTTCTATCTCTGAAAGTGCCACCAGTTATCATCAGATAAATTTTCTACCACACAGGCTTTATCCTAGGGTACAGCTTCCATCAGTATTGCATGTCAGCACTGAGCATAAGAATGGCTAGAAGGCTGAGACAGAGTCAGTAGAAAAGACTAGAGATTAAAGCAGAGGGAGGGGGTGTAATTGACAAAACCTTGTTCTGGAGACCAGAGGAAGAAGACCCGAGAGAGACAGGAGCACAGCTAGAAAGAGACAGGAAGTGAGATGGACCCCTTGAAACTGTGTGAGGAGGAGAGAGTAAGGTTCTGGACAGCATTCAGAAGCAGTCATTTTGATTTCCTCTTTAGGAGGAGGCCAGGTCATCTGTTAGTAGTTAAGCAGGGAGGGGTCTGGATAGGGTGGCTGAGAGACTGGGAAGGTATGAAATAATAGAGCATGAGAGCAATAAGCAAGAAATCTATTCCAATATCAAGTGGAAAGAGTGCTGACCAGTGTCAAGGACCCAGCTGCAACTGGAAACCAATCTTTTTGGCCATCTCTCTGCACAATTTAGCAGGGTTCTCCAGCCAGGTCAGCAATTACCTAAGCAGATGGTCAGTTGTCTTCTTCCAGCCCCCATTTTCTCGTACCTAAACTTTGCTTCCCTCCTTCCCTAACCAACCTGCACCCAAGTTCAACCACTTGTAATGCTTAGAACCCATGCCCTCAACCTCCCTCCCCTTTGTCTCTCTGTGGCTTCTGTTCTGCAATTCTTGAACTGTGGGTTAGTCAGAAGAGTACATTAGTTTGAAACTTATGAAGTTGTCATTTTTGTAGGTCAAAATGGTTAACTGGGAATCAGATGTGGCTAGGTGATTGGGCTCTTGCCTACCACACAGGAGGTCCCAGGTTCGGTTCCCAGTGCCTCCTGGAGAGGGCGAGCAAGACAGTGAGTTGATATGATAGGCTGGTGCTGCAAGCTGACGCAACAAGAGACACAAGGAGGAAAACACAGTGAGGGATGCAACAAAGCGGGGAGCAGAGATGGCTCAAGCGATTGGGTGCCTCCCTCCCACATGGGAGATCCTGGGTTCAGTTCCCGGTGTCTCCTGAGGAGGAGGACGAGCACACAATGAACAGACACAGTAAATGCAAACAACGAGGGAGTGGGGAGAATTAAATAAATAAACCTTTTTAAAAAATGGTTAATATGGGAGGATTTGTTGAGGGATGGCAGGATGAAATTAATAGGTTTTAGAATGCGAATAGGATTCTTATACTTGTTTGAGGGCATGGGACTGGCTGAGAGTCCCAGGAGGTGTCAAGACCTTGTGAACAGCTGTTGCTTGGGTCAGTTTATATGTTAGGAAGGAAAGTTCTCAAGAAAGCTTATTCTAGCATTTTATATTTTGTATTATTATTTCCCAGACAAGCACAGGATAAAGTTGTCAAGGATACAAACAAATTTTGAAATTAGACTGATGGGAGAAGGGGATTGGGGAGGAACAGTAAATACAAAACAAAACAAAAAAACCACACAAGGAGGCCTTGATTAGAGATGGCAAACAGTGCTTGTTTTAAGTAGAATTATAGGCAAAATATCAAAACAGATGTTTTCTCATTTTAGGCTAAGAGCTTCATTCTCTAAGTTCCCTAGTCATCTCTTCCATTAAAAATGTCATGTCATCTTCTCATCTGGGCCTAAAGTTGCACTATGTAAATACTGAAGGTCCTGAGATACTCGAAACAACTTTAATTGTGAAAATTCAACCGTTGAGAAATTAGGAGAAATTTGGAAGAGAAACTCTACCAACTCTCTAGAAGCAAAATCAATACCCAGATTGGTAACCACTGAAGAAATAAGGCAAAACTCCAGATATTAACCAAGATTAACCCTGTGGTGGCAACTGAGAGGCACCTAATTTTCTAGTGAGGATTAGATGAAAAAGTGAATAACAATATTAGTAGAGACAGCTTTAATAATACAAACAGAAATAATAGCATTAGCAACATTAGCAACTTTTGCTAAGCATCTTGAATACATTCTTTGAAATAATTATCTCAAAATTCTGGGGAAATTGGTTTATTCTATCCAGAAAACTGAGGCCCAGGGAGATGGTCTTGCTTAAGGCAATACCTATGACAATACTTGTAAATAGAACTTCAGGAATTGACTCTAAAGCCTGTGCCCATTCACATCCCATTAAACCGAGGGAGCCATTGGATACAACTTTGTGGCAGTCAAGGCCCTTAAAATACATAATGCGGCTTCTGGAAACTATGATCTCATTTTTAAGAGACATGGAAGAATATCCCAGTGAAAGTTTTAAACCAGGGATGTTTCTCCTTTCTCAACATCATCATAGCCAAAATCTAACTAAAGTATCTGCAGAAATATATAACTAGAAAACTCGCAGGGACCCTGCTAATGTCCTAAAGAAGAAAGCCTTAATGAGAACTAGGAGAGTAGAAACTCTATAGTGGGCAGTCAGGGAATTAATGAGGGACACAGGCTGTCTAATTTTTATGCAAACAAACATCATCACAAATGCTCTCAAAGGTCAAGTTGCAGTGACTGAGGTAATGCTGTTTTGGGAGTGAAGTAAACATTACTTTGGCTTTGCTTGTAGACATTTTGGGGATTTTTTTTCTTTCTTTCTTTTTTCCCATTTTCTCTTTCCCTCTTCTTTCTTTCTCTCAATTTTGAATTCCTTATTCTTTTAAAACAAAAATTGTTCTCACCTCCCCCATTCACTAAGTCTCTAAGAAAAACATTTTATAGCCTTCCCTTCAGCTTACAGGTTTTCTCAAGACCCTTATGCTCAGGCAGACACTATTTTCTTACAAGGCTGGAGAGTTTAAGAGTGTGGAAAATGACGTTGGATTTGACTTGGCAGAACCAAGGGGGCAGAGAAGGTAAAGGAGGGGGAGAGAAGGAAAGGAAGGGTCTCCTGTTTAAAATAATCTTGATTTCCAACCAGTAACACTGCACAAGTTAAGCATTTTCATAGATAGTCTTAACAGTTTTACATGATTTTTTTTCTCTTTCAAAATGTGCTTTCAACAGCCATGCTGTTTTCAAATGAACTGAAAGGAGTACTGTGTTCAGAAGGGACAGGGATGGGCTATAGCATATGACTGCAGAGATACAAAAGCTGCTTTATTTAAATGTATGTTTGCACTGGCAGGAATTTGGAGACCTACCTGTACATAATCTACACTTCGTCCCAGGGCTCTGAAGGCTGTATACATGACTTCTCTTTTTCCACCCCATTTTTGCATGATGCAAATACTTTTGTTGGACAAAACCATTTGGGTTACATGTTGCGAGCTTTCTTTATGTGACTCATCCGTCTCACCAGGACCCTTTTCGTGAAAGTTGTTCTTCCAGATATAAGTGGCTGATTTGTCTCTGCCCATGACTTCGCTGAAGATGTCCATCATGTAAAGGTCATCTTCTGAGTTCCCATCGATGACCATGACGACTTTAATCCCAGGGTAGGTTAGCCTTTTCACAGACTGCAAACATTTCCTTAAGTAGTCTGGATCTTCTTGGTAAGCAGCGATGCAAAGAGCAACAGTTTTGTTCAATTTAATCGGGGTTTCTAGGGACTTTTTCATTTTTCGGTGCTCCAGAAAGGCAAACAGGCTTTGGATGATGAGATGTGATGCTAAAAAGGCACCATACAGTCCAAAAGAGAAATAGTAATTATCCGTTTGGATAAACTGGTAGCCAACAATATAAGCAGCTGTGATTCCAAGGAGGAGAGAGACTCCAAAAAGTGTGGTTCCAATTATTCTCAGGATGCATAGAAACCTCTCACAATGCATCTGTAATATAATAAAGTGATACGCTTGGTTAATCACTCTTGTCCCACACGTTATATACATGGTTTCACGGGGAAGAGAAGTGGACTAGAAGCATTCAGGGCTTTTAGCCATAAGTTGCTCACTTAGCTAGCTAGTGACTTTCTGCATCTCAGTTTGCTCATCTGCAAAAAAGGGGATAAGGGTGTCCTTCTAGCACACCTCAGAGGGTTTCAAAAATCAAATGAGATGATGGTGCAAGGCACTATAGAATACTATAATGTATTAAACGTAGATGTATTATTTTCAGTGCCTTAGATCATATATCTAAGCCTGCACTTTACGGACGTGATCATAGCTAGATCCAGAACCTAAAATTTCTGAACTCCCAGGGCAGTCTTTCCTCCTGTGACCTCTTGCCCCAGACCCCCAATATTGACCAGTGAATAATCCATAGGAGAATTGCTAAATTTCTCACGTGTAATTCCATCTCATCCCCAGCGCAAATCCTTCAACGCTTATCTTTTCCATGCAAGGAGCTGAGACTGGGGAAAAGGATACCTGGATTCCAGTTCCAGCTCTTCTACTAGCATGACCTTGGGTGAATCACTTTACCTCTCTTGGTCTCAATTCTTTAATGTCAAATGAGATCTCAGTTCTTTAATGTCAAACAATCAATTTTTCCAAAGGCCCTGTTGGCATAAAAAATTCTCTATCCCTAAGTGTCCTGCAAGAACATTCATCAAAGCCCTTGTGATTCTGAATTGCACTCAGAATTACAAGGTCAGGTGTCTGTCGTCCCGTCCCCCCCCCTCCCCCCAGCCATCCACTATCACTAACCACCCTGTGGTAAGACCTGGAGAATAGGAATCTTTTTCAGATTCATCTCTGTATCCTTCTGGCTTAGCATACTTCCTGAAACTAGCTGACACACAATAAATGTTTGTAGAAAACTACATTAATGAAATAATGCCATTTTTAATTTCAACAGTTGAATTTCCAGTCCTTAATCTTTTTCTTTAACTCAACTAATTTTTGAAAACTACATATATTTCTTTTAAAAGGAAACTTATGCTAAGCAATTATCTCTGCCATGTGTCTTGCTTCATATGCTAACTGAATTTTTCTAATCCACATGAAAACTAAATGTCCACATATCATCTAAAACCATCTTGGCTGTTCCCAGTTGCAGCACCATCACTTTGTTCAGTTCCAGGAGGTACCATTCACATTCTATCCCCTATACTAGCACACTGAGGTGGTCCCGAGTGGGTATGTATTATTCTTTTGGGAAACTTTCCCTGTGGCTGTTCATCAGTTGTGTTACCTCTCTTTCCTGAGCACAGGGAACATGGAATGGAGATGGCATTCCAGCCTTTGGAAATCTGAAGTGCACCACTTCCAGTAGGGACTTTCAAGAGAGAGGGAGGGGTTCCCCCAACCTCACTTTTTCTTCCACAGGTTTGATACACATGTCAACAAGGTCCCAGTAGACTGCAGAGTCCCAAACTAGAAGGACCTTGGTCCTTTGGCCACATGGAAGGGAGCCACTCACCAATGAGGAACATATGACTTGGTCCCTTGTGTTAGCAAGAGATAATCTTCCAGGTTTTTGTTTATTTGTTACCTACTACCCATTTTGAAATTTAGTTTACCCTAACTAATATAACATAGGCAGTGCAAAGCAGCCTGGAGACCAGGATTCTAGTTTGTGGGTGACATTTTCCTTTGTTAACTGGAGATGACAGTATTTGTCAAAGGCCATTCACAGGTCTGTGGTGAGAAGCAAAATGAAATAATGTTTGTGAAAATGTTTTTCAAAAACAGAAATGCAATGCAATTTAAATTATCTGCTAACTGGGAAACAAAAACAAAACAAAAGAAAACAAAAAACATTTGTGTCCCACTTCTAGCAGCTGTGTAGGAAATTTAAGAGAATGCAATATGTTAGCCTGATAAAGGTAATCTTAACACAAATGCAAAGCTTCATAGGGAAATGCTGAGTTTTTAGTGAAAGGCAAGAGAGTACAGCATCCCTCATTAATTAACACAGCTGATGGGATACTGGAAACTCCCAAGGGTACATTAACCGATGCACAGAGGTGCTGGGAGCACTAGACCTGGAACTTGTCATTTCTAAGACGTGAGTCATTCTCACAAGTGTGAAAAATTTCAAGGGGGTTAAAACACTTTGCCAGGGAGAAGTTTAAGTGTGTGTTTAGCTTGACTTTAAAATCACCATAGCCAGCAAAAGAACAGCCTGCCATTCTTTTCCATTATTCACTTTTTCCTTGCTTTTATCAGCACACGTGGACATAGAGTGTTCACATAGCATCTGCTGGCCACAGCTAAGTGGGAACACCCTCTTACATCATTAGCATCCACAGAATGTCTTTTGAAAGCCTGGGAAAAGTTACTGGTAAGCTGCAGCAATGTGGCTAGAGTTAAACTTTTATATTTTTGCAAGATATCTCATTGTTGCCCAGTATAACACATGCAGTATCTCAGTACAGGCCAAAGGTCAAAAGGCACATTTTGGAGCCAGCTTTGTTGAAGGAATAGATGGATCTCAGAGAGTGACACACAGGATGTGTTTCTTTATAGTTGCCCCTGAGCGATTTCATAGATGTGGGCATCCTAAGTGTTTGTTTCTAAGACAATCCCCAATTCAAATACTCTGCTTCAAATGCATACTCTCTTTGTCAGACACATGCCTTTTTTGTTAAATTGGAAAATATGGTTAGCACAACCCTAGATCAAAAGAGTTCACTGTTAGATAGGAAAATGATTTAGAAATCTACATTCCACAATCATTTAAAATATAAAATTTGGGTTTGTTTTTGCCCTATCAGACATTAGCCTATCATTTGGCTCTTAAATTGCTATCGGGCTGGAAGCAAATTATTCACTAGCTACTATTCTCCACAGAATTCTAGGCCAAACAAAGTATTATGGAATGGCTTGAAACACCATAATATAAGCTCCACAAGGTTGTGGAATTTTTTAAATCTGTTTTCATTAATGTACCCCAAAGACATAAAACACTGCCTGGCCTGTGTTTGCTGCTCAATAAATATTTGTTGAATGAATGTAACTTCATTGATCAAAATCATCATCATAATCGTTGTTATAATGGCCGCTAACATTTATTCAGCAATTATTAGGTTCTAGTCAGTGGGGAAAGTTTTGTTTTGCATTACTTTATCTTAGTGACTTTAAGTGGTAAATAAATTATTAATCTTATGTTATAAATGACATATTTGTATGATAAGGAAACCAAGACTCTGAGTATTTAAGTAACTTGACCAAAGTCACAAAACCAGGAATAAAATCCACACAAAGGCATAATGCCAGTGATTAGGGTACTTTCAATAAATATATGCTGAATAGATTTGAATCCTCATGACAAAATAGGTAGTATTCTCTTGTTTCAGGCAGTAAAATCATGATGTATAAGGAAAGACTGGTGAAGAACTTCTAAGGCTGTTTTTCTGCTATTATCAAAATAGGAAACTGGCACTCAATTAGGTATGGATACAAGGCCAGCTAATATTCAGAGAAGGTTCTGGGCTCATATGCTTTCCTATGAGGCTCATGAAAAGGGGTTGTGCCAAGGAAAGCTGGTTACTCCCTCCATGCAACAGAAATGTTGCTCCAAATGCCAGCAGCCAAAATCCTGTTTTTCCCTGCTTCTACTGCTTCCATCTGTTGAGTAGGTATAAAGCCTTGCTGGTAGCTCACACATTGCAAGTGGGACTCTATGGGTTATTGGGTACCAGAGCCTGTTTCTCCCCTTTGACCTTGCTGCATTGTCAGAGGGAAAAGTGTTAAAGGGACAATTGGTAGTCGCTCTCACTGCCCCTAGTACAGTGGCAAGAACTGAGTTCCCCTGACAATCATAAAGTGTTCCCTCAGTTTTGGATCTGGGAGAAGCTGACATGAATTCAAATAAGCTGGGTCAGCATCTGGAAAAGGCTGCAGAGATGAAGTCAATTGATCACTCTTCAGAGAGGCCTTAGCTCCCACTTTCTTCTAAGGTAACACCACCACCCTCTCCACTCCCTGCAGTCTCCGTCCCTGCTTTATTTTCTAAGTAGCACCTGTGTTTGCTCCAGACCCAGAGGGACTTGTGTGTCTCCATCAACTGCTATATCCATGTGCAAAAAAAAATGGTTGGCACATTGGGCTCAGGTCCCTGCCCTATCTTTGCCACAGGGGCAGTGAATACATGCTGAGAGCCAAGCCAACCCTTAAGGTCACCCTTTTCCAGCAGTTTTTTCTTCTCTTGTTCTTAGCCAGCTCCATAATTTCTTGCTCAGCTGTCTAAAGATAATTATCATGGGGAGTCCAAGACAAGCTCCAGAAAACTTTTGGATAAAAAAGATAGAAAAGGCAGATGGCATCTAAGAGCATTTCCAGGAAATTGTGAGTGGCATTCTGAGCAATCTATTGAGTGAAAGGGTCAAGTTTGGGGCATGAGCTATCATGGGATAATCTTTTGTCAACTTAAACTCCAGTACTTGACAGTATTTATTGTCCATTTATCCATAGACTTCTTTGTATTTTGGCTTTAATGATTTGTGAGTGTAAGCATGTGTGTGTGTTGACTCTTCAACTGGAGAAATTACGTGGTATTAAACAGATTAACAACAGCTTTGAAATCAGATATACTAGTATTCAAATCCCCGCTCTGCCATCTACTATGCATTTGCCTCACAGTGGGTCTCTGGTAGACTTGGAAAATTTGGCCTCTGGGAGCAGGCTAAGTTGTGAGAGAATCCTAGCTCTTCCTTTTAATGGTTGGGTAATGTTGAACAAGTTATGTAACATCCGTGATCTTCATTGTCATATATAAAATGAAGGTTATCATATTGACATCACAAAACAGATTAAGAGATTAAAAGAAGGAACTCATCACATAAAGCATCTTAAAAATATATTGTTGGGAAGCGGCTGTGGCTCAATCAGTAGGGCTACCGTTTACCATATGGGAGGCCCCGGTTCGGTTCCCGGGGCCTCCTGGTGAAGGCAAGCCCGCCGGCACGGCGTGGTTAGCTGACCCAGCGAGCACAAGCAGCAAGGGGGGGATAAATGAATAAATAAATAAATAAAATCTTTAAATAAATAAATAAATAAATAATATATATATATATATATATATATATATATTGTTAACTGTTAGAGCTCAATAATGTTAGCTCCCTGCCAGTAACTTCCTGATCAGTCTGATTCTCCTTCCTTTGGAATCTACTCTTCATTAGTTAACAAGTGATAACTGTGACATGGTGGAAAGACCAGCAGGTTTGGGAATCAGAAGAGATGGATACCATTTCAGGCTCTAGCTCATATTGCTATCTAAACTTAGACAAACCACTTACAGTTTCCATGAATGTGCTATGTGTCCTTGGACAATTCACCGAGTACCTCTGAAATACAAATTTGGGGGGAGGGGGAGCAAACTCTTGTTGTTATCCACCTGCTAAGCATCATGTCCTCACGCACAAAATGGGAAGAATACTGCCCTTGCAGATTACTGTAACTAATAAGGGCAATGTATGTATAGCTTAGCACTTGAAATACAGTATGCATTCAATAATTGGTTGTCCTTGTCATTATTATTATTATTACTATTATTATTAAAGGCTTCACTGTCTTAACAAAAAGAGTAACAAGTTAGAAGCCGTACTTCTTTCTTCCTTATTATATTCTAAAACCCACGAAGACTAGGTCAGTGTCTTTTTTTTAACTATTCAAGCAGATACCAACACAAAAGATGATAGGAAACATTTAAAGAATGTTTAATAAATACATTGGCCAAGATCACATCTAAACTGGTTATGAACACAGGGTTTCTTTACCCCTAAATCTGTGCTGTATGGGAGGAGGGATGAAGAGGCTTTAAATCATATGTAGAATTATTAGAATTGAGAATATCAATATAGGCAGATGACACTAGAAAGGAGTATGAAAACCTGCTTCTTGTAAAAAAAAAAAAAAAAAGATATTTTCATGTGGTAGTCATCTGCCTGTTAATAGTGGATTAGGAAGCTGTGTTGATCAAATGGCTATGGTTGTGGTTTCCAAACCTTGCAATTACCTGGGAATCTTTACTGATGTGTGGCTCCCACAACATTCTGAGTTAATTGATGTGGGGTGCAACCAGGGCATCAGGATTTTTTCAATCTCCCCAGGTGATTCTGATATACAAATTTTGAGAATCAGTAAGATAAAGACAGACTTTAATGACCTCATTTGCATGGACACACATGCCTTATGGCTACTCCCTCTGCAACTGTGGCCCTAACTAGAAAGCATAAGCAGAAGGACCTTAGAGGGTTTCATGTTAGAACATTTTACCCTCTGAGATACAGAGCAGGAAGTTCCTCCTCTCCCTCTCTGACTCTGAAGGTGGCCTTTTGTTCTCCATTCCCATTGCAGTTATCCTAGGAGAGACTCTGGAACCAAGTTTGCAAAGTTAGTATAGGAGCCTTTCAAAGGCTTTGTCACCCCAGCTGTGTCTGCATCCAGAGCTTCAGGTTTTAGGTTTCTCTTCCTTTGCACCATCAGTCTTAATCAACTATTTCTAGGAAGCCAAGTCTCCCAGCTACCCTGTTGGTTCCTGAACTTCACCAGCTGAAAATTAGTTCATAGTGCAGTAAAATTACAAAAAGACTTGGCATGGAATCCTGGTTTTGTAGGTATCTATATTAGCTCTCAAGCACTCTCTCTGTAGGTCAAAACCCTATGTAGCCATATGTAACCCAAATGTCAAATCTCTCCATGAAACCTTTCCTGATCTCTCAATCAGATGTGATTTCTTCTCAATTTGGGCTCCCGTGAAACCTGTCTAATGCAACTGTAGCATAGTGTAGTCCAAGCGCAGTGTCGTGGACCAAATTCTATCCTGATGCCTTACTAACACTGTTACTTTGGGTTAGTTGCTTAACTTTTCTGAGACAAAGTACCTCTGTTTATAAAATTCTCTTTGCAGCTTAGAATTAGATGTAATGTATGTAAAGTGTCTAACTGGTACCCAAAACATAGGAGGCATGTGATAAACAATAGCTATCATTTCATTTTCTTATGGGCCAGATCAGATTTTGCCTTAGAGTAGTATGGTTATTTAAAGACTCCTTTGAGTACATTTTTTTGTACCATGAGTTGTACAAAGATGTGAACTCTATCTTATTTTCATCTTTTTTGATTAGAGAAGTTGTGAGTTTGCAAAACAATATGCATACTATAATCTTATTCGTTTTTGAATCATCTGCTATATAGATTTATGAATTTAAGAGGCATTAATTAATAAGTATTTACTTTAAATAATAAAATAGTTAACAATGTGATTTTGTTATCTAATCGATTCATATCACTAACATATTTCTAGTTGGTGGTCAAAGCAGTATATACTTAGGAACTTGATATAGATGCATTCAAAATATACTTGATTTAATTTAAGGATATATGCAATGGTACGGTATATATATATATATTCCATGCAGATTGCTGCTAACGAAAAAAGGGTTAAAATCAAGTCAGAGTGATGGAGATTTTTCTACAGGAAGCTTTCCTCCACTCAGCTGTCTTACCAGCTGCCACAGGCTCTGTCCTTTTAGCCTCTTAGAGAAACACAACAAGCCTGGGTGTGTAAGGATAAAAGGAGAACCTAGAATGGGACAGTGGGGCTTATGCTCTGTTCTCCCATTATATCAGCTCATTACTCCCACTTCAGGCAAGAGCAGGAAGGCTGATAAAGAACTAAACTACTTGTTCTTAGATTAAAAATGTAATTGAGTAACATAACTTCAAAGAGGATCTCCACCCCAGTCCATAGACAAATGTGATTTCCCCACAGTGCCAATAAAAGATAACAAATGAATGAATGAATGAAAAGCATAAAATCTGTGTTTAAAAATTCAAGAAAAGTTGTTTTAAAAATAACTATCTGGGAAGCGGCTGTGGCTCAATCAGTAGGGCTCCCGTTTACCATATGGGAGGCCCCGGGTTCGGTTCCTGGGGCCTCCTGGTGAAGGCAAGCCTGCCCGCGCGGCGTGGTTAGCTGACCCAGCGAGCACAAGCAGCAAAGGGGGGAAAAATGAATAAATAAATAAAATCTTTAAAAAAAAAAAAAAAAAAAAAAATAACTATCTGGTAAGGAAATCATGTGTGCAAAAAGTATTTATGCAATTTAATAATGGGCAGCAGGCTATATTTTACAGACCTAGGAAGAATGATTAGCTCCAAGCTACCTAACTTTCTAATAAGTTTCTTATTTGTTACATAACTTCTGTCTTCCAGGAAAGTAGGTGACTAAATATTGTCTTTGCTTAGCGGAGAATGACATTCAAATTTGATGCTAGTCACAAATTTGTTATACATTCATTAATAAGTATTATTATTCATTAATAAGTATGTGAGAAAATGCCTTGAATTTTCATACACTGCATAACTTTCTTTAGGAGAGTAAGGATTCACTTCTAGCTACAATAAAAACAACTCTCTGATAATATATTTGTCAATACATCTACAATTTTCAATACATTCATCTCAAGTAATATAAAAATAAATAGAAGGAATGCTATTCTAGTTAAAATTCTTTAGAACTGTCCTCTTAGAATTCTGAATTATTTGTGTCAGAATTGGAAACACATACAAAACATAATATATATATACAGAACAAATACTTTGCAATTCTTTAAAGAGTTAACTTTCACTGAAAATGTAAAAGAATAGCAAATACTAGGACCATCCTTGGTGGAGTCTGATGGGTATTGGAAAAACAGTACCTCTTCCTGTATGTGTGATCTTGTTAAGCTTCTAGAAAATTGCAGTGAAACTAATATAATGAATGAGTCAACTTGCACACATTGGGATGAAATGAAGAAAACGTTTATAAAAGTTTAGAATTCAATTCTCCTGTAAAAATTTAAGAGTGTGATGGTCGTAAATATTTGTTCAAGCCAATTTTAAAACCAGCAGCACTGGCGTTAAGTTTGAATGTGTTGGCCTTTAAGAACTTAATTCCTAAAATGATTTCCCCCCCAAAAAAAGTCCTAATCCATTTAACACCTCCAAAGATGTATCATATGCCTTAACCAGAATGAGAAATCTGAGAAAATGCCTTGAAATCTACCAGAGGCAGTGAAGTTGTTCTCCCTCTTAGCAGTTGGGCTTTCCTTAAGGAGGAGGCTGATAACTCCAGTTGCTTTTCCGCACCGGAGAGTGAGAGTGTATATATACTCAGGCCTCCAGTCCGGGGAAGCCCTTCGTAGCCAATCAGGGCCTCCGGATCTATTGCATCACACCTCCCCCTCTGGACGTGACGTCAAAGGCAATCCCAGCCCGGCCACGTGGGTTTGGGGAACTACAGCTTTTCAGGGCAGCTGCAGAGGAGCCACATTCAACAGGCTCAGTCACAAAGGGTGGGGAGCTGGCCGGGGCCCTGGCCAGGGAAGGGCCGAAGGGGCCGCCTTACCCACCCTCTCGCCTCAGAGGCGCTGTGTCTGGGAAGCCAAGTACTCCACCCGGCAGTGGGGGGATGGAGGGAGCGGCGCTGAGGGAAGCTGGCACCTAGGGCTGTGTAATAGGAGCCGGCTCTCGTAAACCCTCCTCCCCAGGCACCGCCTCCCCGCTCCCAGCCCGTCTTTCCAGTCTTAATTATCCTTTCAGCGCCGTTTCCCCTCGGCTGCGTTTCCTTGGCCCGAGGAGAAAGCCTCTCTGGCCTCGCCGTTCTCCGTTCTCGCCCTCACACAGACCCTCCTTTCAGACCCGCCCTCCTGTTCACAGGGACCCATTTCGGAGCCCTCGGTCCATCTGGGCGGGAAACAGCGTGACGAATTCCGCCCAAGGTGTTGATTATCCATCCCGACCCAGTCCCGGGATCGCCTTGCACCTCCTCCCCGCCCCCACCCACGGGCCGGGCGCTCGGGCTGCAGCCCCAAACCCCCCACCCCGCCGGGCCCCGCGCTGCAGCTGCGGAAAGAAGAGCCGGCGTGCCGGGTGCCACGTCGGAATTGGCTCCCCGGACGCTGCAGCTGCAAGCGCGCCGCGCGCGGTCCCCTTGGAGCGGGGATGCGCACCCGCCTCGCGCTCGCGTCCGCGCTTCCCCTCCCGGCCTCAGGGACCCCTGGCCCGAGGGAGGCTTCAGCAGCCGGGCTGAGCCCGGACAGACCCAGCTTAACACTTTCGTAGCGTGCGGAAGGGGCACAGCAGGGCAGGCCCGAGAAGGAGGGGGTGTGGCGGCGCGAGACGCGGGGAGGAGGTGACGAGGGGCCCTTCTGCTCGGGGGTCTCGGCATGTGGGAACTGGGAGCCCGGGTCGCTTAACCCTTTGCCTTCTAAGTAAAAAGCGGGCTTCCAACTTAAAATTTTAAAGCGCTGTGCCGTTCCGGAGTTTTCCTCCGCACATAGGGGGTGTGGGAAAAAGCAGGGAGGGGACGGGAAGGTAAATGGTGAGGGGACAGTTGTCCTTTCACGGTGGAAATTCTTGTTCCTTAACTCGGGAGCCCTCGGCGGCTCCGGAAGATACAGAACGGAAAAGTACATCCTGGGACGTGCTGTCTTCCCTCGGCGGAGAGGTTACCTGTTTCCCCCAGAAAGGCAGCGGATTTCTGGGGAGCGCCGCAGGGATGGGGAAGGATGGGGATGCGTGGCTAAACCTGACAAAGCTCCGAAACATCCTGATTCCTTCCGTCTGTTGGAAGCTTTCAGACGTCTATGGAAACTTTTCTGTGGAAACCCTGCTGCTTCTTATTTTTAACTCTCATATGGCTAAACTCTTTCCTCTCCTTGGCCTATCTGAGGACCCTCATCATTCACCGAAACGCGCCAGTGTAACGTACCTTGTCCAGCTTTTGCTCATAAAGTAGTCTGCAGCCTGTCTGTGTGGTCCCGAAGGGTCGGTGGCCAGCAGTTTCCAAAACTGAGGTAATAAGAGATCAGATGAATTTGAGACGACAGGCCAAAAAAAATAAAAAATTTAAAAACAACATTTAAAAAGAACGCGGGGGGGGGGGGAGACTTAAATGTTTGGTTCTCCCCTACTTTAAAAGATTTTCCTACTATTCTCTTTATTTCCGTTGCACTTCAGTCTTCTAATTCTTAAAAGGAAAAAAAAAAGGTGTTTTAAAAATAAATTATTATTATCACTATTTTGCTCCGGTCCCTCTCCCCCGATATCGGAAAGACCCCTTTCCGTATCAAAAGAAGCCGGGTGAAGCCTCAACAGAACCCAGGAAGCCCAGCATCGGGAAAAAGCCTTTGGCTGAGGCTGGTTCAAGTCCCTGGTTCAATGGGCTGCTCGAAGCCAGGACTGGGTAATTCTTTCCAGACGTCCTGACTTCTCCTTCCCCGCGCTTGTTGCCTTTCGGCCTCCTCCAACTTAAGGGGGTCTTAACAAGTAAGCTGGTGGGTGCTTTAATAGGGCCGAGGAGGGAGTGGGGGGTGAGGGGAGTGGAGAAGGGAGGTGCGGACTGGGGAACTGGGAGGGGAGGGAACTGGGAGCGCGGGCGGGCGGGAGGCGGGGAGGGGGAGAGGGAGAGAGAAATTGGCCCTTCAAACCCTCTCGGAGCTAGAGGCGGGTTCTAAACTCCAATGAATTAAATTAACTTGATTGCTAACGTGTGCAGAGAAATGCGGCGCGCACACGCTGGCCACCACCTGATTCCCTCCTCTCCGGCAGAGGAGGCGCGGGGAGGCCACGCTTTTCACAAATCCCCGAACTCCTGTCTCAGTTACAAGGATCCCCTCTTTGCGATAAACTCCCAGTTGTGTTTAAATAATTTGTTTTAAGGACAAATGGTGTCGTTCGGCTAAGTGATCGCTCTGGGGAGGGATAGCTGGGTGGCGTGTGTGTTTGAACGTACCGGGAGGCTCCAAAAGCCGGCTGGGACGCTAAAAAGGCGGCGACTGGTTGACCCCGCTTGTTAACCCTTTCTTCCCGCCAACTCAGAAGTTTCTGAACTGACTTTAAGTGTCAAAGCGTCTTTATACTGAACTTTCCGCCTTGGGTGGGCTGAAAAAGTAGAAAAATAATTGCACTGTTTGCTGCAAGTGGCACCCTAACGTAAAAATACGCGCAAACAGAGCACATTAAGAACAACATAATTAAAAACCGATCTCTGGAGGGTTTGAAATAGCGCGCTTAAAAATATAGCCATTTCTAAGGAAATGGCCGAAGTGGGCTTTGCTTCTTTTGAGCCTTTTATGAAGATAAGTCAAAATGCTTAGTCTTGCTTGGAGATGGCATTTTCTCATCTTTCTTCCAAAGCCCCAAGGCTGGGAAGAGGTTTTTTTTTCCCTTTCTTTCTTTCTGTATCTATCTCCCCCTCCCCCTCTCCCTCCTCCCCTTTCTGGTCCTGACCAACAAGCCTCATGATGACTTAAAATGGACAGTAGGTGGCACTGTTTAGGAAAAAATGAGAGCTTACAAATTAACTTTGTTTTTGGAGATTCTGCTGAAATTATTACAGGGTAAAACATTTCTTTACTGCCACTCCACCACCACCATCAACTTTCCTTTCCAAGATTCCTCAGAGATGTTGACTTATTTCGGACTCATCCAGACCTTGAAAACTGTGTTCTTGCTCCGCATCACATTTTTTAAAATTTAATTTAATTTAATTTTGAAAGAACCTTTAGATTACATAAATGTTACATCAAAAATATAGGGGGATTCCCATATACCCCACCCCTCCCCCTCCCATATTTTTCCCCATTAACAACATCTGTCATTAATATGGTACATTTGTTACAGTTGATGAACACATACTACTAACTGATGAACACATTGCTATTAATCGTGGTCTATAGTTTACATTATAGCTTACACTTTGCACCACACAATTTTATAGGTTTTGACAAAATGTATAATGGCCTGTATCCGTCATTGCAATATCATGCAGGACTCAATGTCCCCAAAATAAATGTCCCATGTTACACCTATTCTTCCCTCTCCCTCCCCTCAGAACCTCTGGTGGTTGCTACCTTTATATCAGTGTTAGAAGTTCTTCCATTGCTAGAATAATAATAAGTCTACTTTAGTCCATAGTTACACACCCCCCCCCCCCCATTTGTTCGTTCCTCAGTCTTGAGGCTTATCACATTTTTTAAGCAATAATGAACAAGTTGAAACAAAAGTCCAGTGAACAGAGAGGTATGCTTTTGACACATCCGGCAGGATGGGGTGCGGGGGTTGTGATTTGTGGTCAAGAATTTTATTGCAGTACAGGTAGTCAGCCAACCCAGTCCCCAGAGGCAGACCAGAAAAGTACCAGCATCTACCAGTTTCTGTCCCTTGTTCCCTGCCCCACCCTCCTCCACGCACACACAGTGGTTACACCTCTGGGAAGCATTACCTTGGCTTGATGACTTCACACCATGCTCCGGGGAGACCCACTTACTCATTTTCCCCCAACAAACCTTCAAGGCTTCAACCTTTGTTTGAACCTTGCCTTAGGTGGTTGAACTCTTGAGGGACTGGCTTGAATTTCAGAGCAGTTTCATTTCGTCCCACTTAATCAGACTCAAGCTTCCTGATTTTCAGTTTTATAGTCGTTTTTTATGCTAAATAATAATTTAAAATATATTATCTGACTTCCTTACTCTTACATTTAAAGTGGATTGAGCTAACTTAGGGGCAGGGTAGAAATCGTGGGGTGTCAAATATCTAGCTGTGAGACCCCAGGGGAACTCTTAACCTTCTAGCTCTAAACTTCCATGAATATTATATGTAATACAGGAGCATTACAAGTAATACTAAGCACTTTTGCCTACTAGCATTTGACTGTTACTGTATTAACAGTTCAAGCAATGATAAAATTTAGTAAAACTGGTTTTCTTAATTAAACAAAAGCACATTTGTTCCCTCTCTTGTACCTGTAATTCATGACCCATAAAGCAAAAGTAACATGTTCCCTGAAAATGGATAGCTATAATAGCTGATTACATATACATGCATTTCTGGGAAGAGGCCAGTGCAATATAAAGCCAGAGGTGAAAGCTCCTTGAAGGCAGAGAATTATATCTTCAGATATTATAAGAGAGAGAATCCAGAATAAGAGACCTAAAGTTCAAATTCCGTCTTTGATGGTCACTGTGTGATCCTAGAAACATATTTCACTTCTCTGAACCTTCATTTCCTAGTTGATAAATGGAGAAAATATCTACTTCACACAGTTTTTATAATACTGTGCCTGTTGTTTTGTAGGTATTCATAATATATTTCTATACCTTAAATTTTCCTTGGTAAGCATTAACCATGGCATCACCTTATGCTCTCTTCTTTCATCTATGTCAGCTTCCTATTGTCCCCTCACTGACTTTAACAGATTGAATTATTCTGTGTGTCGATGCATATATCTCAAATCTTCACATTTAACCCAACTTCATTTCTGGGTCCCAGAAATTGCATTTCCTGCTACCAGTAATCTGTAGAGAGAGATTCAAAGGCACCAAATTAGGGGATGTGAAACACAGTTTCACAAACAAGCAATGATACCAACCAATGGAATAACATTAGACAGTTAAATTGCAGCTTTCTTATTTCAAATATGAGCTGTTTGGATTAGAAGATGGCAAATGTTTCTTCACCCTTTGACATCCTAAGTGTCTCCATTTGCCATATCTGTTAAATGCCATACAAGGGGTTGGCTTAAACAAGCATTTATTGTCTCACAGTTTTGAAGGCTAAAATTCCAAAATCAAGATGTTGCCAGGCCATGCCATCACCAGGGTAGGCAGCTTTCTGGGGATGGCAGTCCTCTCTCATCACATGGTCATCTCTCTCCTCTCTGGTTTCATCTAACTTCTGGCTTCTTGTGACTTTCTCAAACTGACTGCACCCAGATTTCCTTTCTTTGTCATATGGTTTCCAGTCATAGGGCTTAAGACCCACCCGTGGAAGATCCTACTCACAAATGAGACTACACCTTCCCTAATAATAGCACCTCCAGAGGTCCTGTTTACAAATGGGCTCACACCCACAGGGACAGGGATTAAGACTTGAACAAATCTTTTGTGGAATACATTATTCAGTCCCCAACACTAAGATATACCTTAGCCAACCCATCCCCTATTATGTTTTCAACTCTACAAGACAATATCCACTAATGGTCACAATGAATAGAAGAAGTGGTAGAGTTACCATGTACTCCATGTCAAAAACATACAGAGCAATGAGCTTCAGACATAGGAATTTTTACTTGAGTCAGTGTGAATGAGCAGTATGTTATCACTGATCCCCTCCCACAGCACAAAACAAAGCATGTGTCTGAGAGACAAAGTATGCAGAGCATGGATTTAGTACCTTCATCAAAAGTGGTTCTCCAACTTTGTGATATAAAGGATCACTTTACACTCTTAAAAATTATTGAAGACCTCAAAAAACTTGTTTATAAAAGTTATATCTATATTTACAATGTTAGAAATTAAAGTCAGCTGAAATAGTTTAAACATACTTAATTCATTTAAAATAATATCAATAAACCCATGATATGTTAACTTAGTAACATATTTTTGTAAAAATAACTATTATTAACTAAAAAAAAAAAGCTAGTAGAGCAACATTGTTTTATATTTTTGCAAATATCTTTACTAATAGCTTAGTGGAAGACAGATGGATTCTCATATCTACTTCTGCATTCAATCTGTTGTTTGGATTGAAGTATATGAAAAACAAGTTGGCCTCACACAGATATATAATTCAGAAATAGAGAAATATTTTAATGGTCTTTTAAGATATTTTTTGATGCTTCATCAAAACTTAAATGATATTTTCTTAAAGGTCAGTTGCAAAGTTAAATCTAAAACTATCTCAGTGAACTTCACGAACTCTTTCATGTTAGAATGGATTGATCTATCTTGCACTGTAAATGAATCTTTTACTACTTTCACAAATTTGTATTACTATGTATTGATCATTTGGAACTGAATTACACAGATTTTCCAAATGGTACATTTCGTTATTAAATATCAAAATATTACAATCATTAATATCACCAAATAAGTCTTCGAATATGGACAAGCTGTCATGATCATGGTGGCAAGTACAGGTTTTCCAAAATTCTAATTTTTTCTTAAAAGCTCAAATATTATCACTAGCAACTAAAGCTGTCAGTTGTTTTCGTTGAAGTGATAGGTTCACTTCATTCATTTAAAAAAAGAAAAAAACACCTTCCAAATACCCAAGTCTGAGTAGTGGTCATTTGCTTGTCAGGTGTTCTTTCAAGTAAAAATGGTGTTCCACAATGAAAGTGGCTCAGCTCACAACTCAAACGATCACACGAAAGTTTTTCCTCCATACAACCGTGGTAGACTGATATGAAGCAGGAGTATTTTATGCATACTTTCCATTTCTTCACATAGAAAATCAAGACATATTCAAGGGTTTAGATTTAATGTAATTAATAATGTTTACTGCTTTATCAAGGAACTCCTGAAATAAAACTATCTTTTTGTTTTTCTCTGATTCTATGGCAGTGAAGAATGCAATGACTGCTAGAACAGTTTGGTGTCCCAGCCTTGTTTCCAAGTATTCAGGTTAAGAAGGCTGACTTCAAATACAGCTAAGGCAAAGCAGAATTACCCACCATTGTTTCTGTACCATCACTACAAATGTCAACAAATAAAAGATACAAATGATGTCTTAGTATTCGTGAGAATATTTTTGGTCTCTCTGATACCCTCAAAGGATCTCTGGGTCCCCCAAAAGATCCACAGACCATACTTTTTAAAATGCTGCTTTATATTGAGCATAACAAATGAAGCAGTGTACAATTCTGGGTGTTCTTTAAAAATAGTATAAACTATTGCACATTGAGAGGTGGTCTAGCAGTAAGAAAAGGGACACGAGTATCAACCCTGTCATCTGAAGAATGACTGTAGGAAATAGAAATGCTTAGCTTGGCACAGAGAAGATTCAGAGAACACGACAGCCATTGGAAAACTTTTACAGGGATTGCTTATACACATGAGATTTAACATATTCTCAATGACTCTAAGACTACACCAGTGGAGATTAAAATACTATTCTGCGGGACTATTTGAATTTCATGGGATTCTGAGCTGTGCAAAGATAGAAAGCAATTGATCTGGAATTTAGTTTTCTAGTTCCCACTTTATATGATGCAAAGGGATTTCCACCATCACGTGGAGATTGGACCACTTGACCTTTAATGTCACTTCCAAGGCTGATCTTCCCTGATCCTGGGAATAATTCAGACAAAATTTTGAAGAGGTTATGGGTATAATAAGTTTGTGATAGTCACTAGGTTTGGAAGTGTGAGTAGAGGGTGATAACTAAGTATCTATCAGACACCCCAAAAAATTAGAATTAAAAGATTGGAAGAAATCAAATACTTGTCGATGCATTGATTTAGGTAGACAAGCCTAATTTTATTTTTCATGGTAGTTTTGAAATTCTCACTATCAGATATAGTGGTAATTTACCAATCTTTGATCATTTCAAATTAGACTCTAAATGTTATTTGAATTTTTTTTTTTTTTTTAAGGATTACCCTAATTAAATGGAAGGGGAAAAAATGCAAAAATCATCAGACACTTTTATAATTGACTTTCAGCAGCTCCTTCCATAGATGTGGAAACTAGCTTTAAAACATTGTAAGACTTTGGCTAAACCCCAAAACGTGGATGCCCATAAGTATCTGAAGTCAATGATGGTGATTTGATCAACAACAACATCCCACATACAACCATCTGGATCATTTATTAAAAAAAAAAAAAAACTTGTATTTTGGAACTTCATCTTAATTGGGTGGGAGTTTTACTTTCATATTGTTGTACTATTTAAGTTTTAAGAATTATCTCCAGACCCATGCATGTGTTTCAGATCTGAGGGGATAGTTATTTTACATAGTCTAAATGGCATGTTGTCACTTGCATTTTTTTTTAACCAGATTATGGAAAAAGACAAAAGTAGTTTGATTTTTATTTAAATGCCAACAACTTCTGTCAACCAGGGCTTATATTTTACATGACAAATGAACAAAAGCAGATAGAGTGCTACTCAATTCTGAGGTCCTTGGTCTAGTTGTCCTTTGATATTTTAATGTATTAATTGTAATGACTAAGAAGATTTTGAAGTGAATGTTTGTCCACAAACAATTGCTAATAATCTTGATTGTAGTGATAGTAACTACAGTACTTGCAAATTTTGTGGTCTTTCAATTTGTTCCTAGAAAGCTTAAGATAAGACCCTTTCCAGTTAAAAAAAAATTTTTTTTAAGATATACTTAATTCTGTTAACTGATTAATTTCTTATTAGAGGGAGTAGTTTTTAAGATTTTCTAGGTAAAAGGATCCTTTTTGATAATTTGGGGGGGGGGGGGAAGTGACTCTCTTCCCAGAAAAATTTTTCCCTAAAAAAATATGCACACAATTTCAGGGGGTTCACAGATTGCTTTCCCCCGAACCTGTCTATGGGCAGTTAAAAAATTCCCTTATCCTAAAGAAGTATTATTTTCTCTAATGATTTGCACTTTTTAAAAAAACTTCATCAATTTGGTGGTGGTGGAAGTATATCTCAAATAAAAGGAATTTGTCATTTTAGAAAAAGCTATCCAAGGGAAATAGGAAACTGAGAGTAAAACATTTTTTAAATAAAATCTATTACATTTCTTTTTCCTCAGGTAAATTGAAGCCTGATTTTATATTTTTAGGAGAACAAGAAAATCCAAATTCTATTACTAGCCTTCAGGTTAAGAAGCCTTACTTCAAATACAGGTGGTTGAAATCCTTGGGGAGAAAACCTGAACCAATTCAGTAAAGTGATACTTCCTACCGCTATATTCAAGAGAGATGTTAGCTCTTTAAGACCCAATTCACAGAATTACCATTCAGCACAAATATCAGCCATTATCAGTCCTGCAAATGTTATTAAGAAGTGTGACTCTGAGCATTAGTCATATCCTGACTACTCTGAAATTCACCCCAGGATAACTTAAAGATGAAAGTAAGCAATTGTGATGCTTACCAAAGGAATTACATTTTCCTGAATTATAGGAATGTTCTCCTCTATAGCATTTATAGCATTTTCTTTCTAGTATTTTAAAGTTTCAAAATTCTTCCCAGATTTGTGTGGGTCTGAGAACAAGTCTGCAAAGTTTCCTTCTGTATATTTTACTTGAGAAAAGAACTGGGCCTATTTTGGTTTTGTTCCTGACTCATCTCATGCAGGCAGCACCTGCTGTTTGTTCATCCCAAATCTGTCAGGATTTTAATTAAGCAACTTGGGAAGTAGCCGCCTTGTTTGTTTTGAAAAGCCAGGTGGCTCCAAACAGCAGAGGTGAAAACTAAGTATGTTTTTCTCAAAGTGTGGTCCAAGGATGGCCTGTTTCACAATCACCTAGAGTGCTCTTAAAATACAGATTCCCAGGCCCCAACCTAGACCCGCTGCATCAGAATATGTAGGCAATGGTGCCTGGGAATATGCCTATTTTGAAAGCTCCCCTAAGTGATTCTTATGCTCTCTTAGGTTTGGGAACATCTGTCTTAAGGATGTTGTGGATAAAGAAATAGGTTTTCATGGGCTTTAAACACATAGCTCATTAAATTGGATTTATCTTCTTAACTTTACTTGGATACCAAAAGAGTAACACTGCTTCTTTTGCAAAATACCTTTGCAGATTCCAAAGAATTTTTCTGTTTAATGACAGTATGTTTTTCTTCAACATTGTGAGGATTTGTTTCATCAATAAGTTATCTGCCAGCACATTAATGCTGTGATTTCCATCACAGATGAGGCAATACCAAGTACAAAAAAGCAAGGGCTCTGGGCTCAAACCACACCTGTTTTGGTATACCTGCACACTTATTATCTCCATGGGCCTTGGCAAATTGTTTAATCTCAATAAGCCTCAGTTTCTCTCTCTGCAAAATGGGAATAGTAATAAAATCATACCTTAGAAGTTTATTGTGGGAATAAATAAAATTATCCTTTTAGAGCTCTGGTAAGTGCTCAATAAATCTTAGGCATAATTAGTGGTGAAAACAGTTAGGTTAAAAGTTGAGACTGCTCATTACTCTTAAGAAATCACTCCTCTGTTGCAATGGAGATGTTCTATTACTGGTGGGCTACCGTATATTTCTAGATTATGCTCAGAATTGGGGGTAAAAAAAACTGGTTAAGTCCTGAAGATTTAAAAGCTACAGATTAGGGTTTTAATTCCTAAAGAAAATCCCTTTAAAATATTGAGTATCCAGCAGAAAGTATGTAGCTCAGAGGAAATTTGCTATATGAATATTCACCAAGTCTACCTAAATTATAGGAAGCCCCATGCTCAAAAGGTCTAAGTGCCATGTTTAAAATGTTCCTTTGAAAGGAATGAATACTTTTTTCCCTCCATAATTTATTTACCTAAGGAAATTTACTTAGATGCAGCATCTGGTTTTCAGCAAACTCTTACTTCACACCCATGTTTCCAGCCGAATGATCTGAGGTACAGAGAGGTCAAATGACCTGTCCCAGGTCACAAAATGAGTCAGTGATTCAGGCCAGATTAATTCAAGGATTTTTTTTGCCAGGGCTTCTGGCAAGTCTCTCCAGTAGGAATGTCCAAGGATAAATAGTTAACTGAAAATAAAATCTTAAAGCCTCTACTTTTGGAGCAGATTTATGTCTTTATTCAATTTTAAATTTCTAAGTAAAATAAAATATATTTATAAATATAACTCAAATATGGTATCCCTTCTTTCCTCAAAATAACTGAATTTATGCATTTTCACTGCCTATATTAAATAATAACTGTAGCAAAAGACTTTACCTCTTAGAAGTTCTGGCCAATTGGTTCTGGTCTCTGCCACCTCTCTTTATTTTGAGTCATCTCATTCCCTTTGGCCAGGTATTCATTCACCAAGAGTTATTAAGCATCTACTGTGGGCCTGGCACACACCTTGGACTCAGTGCAAGAGTACTAATAGAGGGAAGTGGCTGTGGCTCAATCAGTAGGGCTCCCGTTTACCATATGGGAGGCCCCGGGTTCGGTTAACCCGGGGCCTCCTGGTGAAGGCAAGCCCGCCCGCATGGCGTGGTTAGCTGACCCAGCGAGCACAAGCAGCAAGGGGGGGATAAATGAATAAATAAATAAAATCTTTAAAAAAAAAAAAAAAAAAAAAAAAGGAGTACTAATAGAGGCTTACAAACCTTATGTCTAAATACCTAATACTTAAAAATCAAGTTGGCAAAATATTGAATGAAATTAGCTCATTCTACCTTGACAAATATAACTGCATAAAAACTTGGAAGGGTGAGCAGATGTGGCTCAAGCAGTTGAGCGCCTGCCTTCCACATGGGAGGTCCCAGGTTTGGTTCCCGGTGCCTCCTAAAGAAAAATAAAATAAAATAAAATTTTAAAAAATTAAAAACTTGGAAGGCCAATTTCAAATTTAGAATTCTCAAACACCTCTGAGTTCCAGGACAGGACAGTAGCGCAAAGAGAATATTCCACCAGTCACTTTCCCTCTAGTGCTGGCTCCTGTCCCTCATTCTCAGTCCATCCCACCTCTTCTCCCAACCCAGCCACATCCCTTACTGGGAGGGGCCCTGCACACACACATTGAACACCCCAGCTTGCATATCCAAGCTTATCCACAGTCTCTGAAAGTAGTCACCACTTGACCACTCCTTGGACCCCAGCCCTCCAAACCAAGGATGGAAGCATATGCTGGCCTCGGAATGTGCTCATGACAGGGGTCTCTCATACTGTTTTAGGGTGATGCTGCCAGGTGCCATACCAGGACATCCATTGTTCCACTGTACAATATGAATAAATCATTTTCCCATTCCTACAATATCACCCCTTGTTTTACTTACCTCCTCTTCACTCCATTGGTGAGGGAGGGATTCGTGCCCTAGTTTTATGGGGATGGCCGAACACAACACCCAACACTGGCCAGAGGAGATTGACAGCAGTTTATTAGTCATATACACTCACAGCTTGGGGGAGAAGGATACCACATGCCAAGCTGGGCCACACTATGGTTGCTAAACAAGGAGGAGCTGTTGGAGGCAGGCTTTGTAGTAACAAGAGGTGAGTTAACCCTCATTCCCGTGGGACGATGTGATTGGCTTGGGATTGAATTCCACACACTGGCAGAGATTGAAGCCCACAATTAAGCGATAAGTAGGCTCAATGCTTGGTCTCTGTGATAAGGAGGATTGCTTGGCTAAGGGACCATATCTATGGGGGCACAGTGGGTAGGAGTACTTGCAATTGAATCATTCGAGGCCCTCCTGGCTTTAGATGTCAAAGCAGCACATAATTCAAACAGGAGCCTAAAGAAATGTCTTCCTGTGGTCTGTTGGCCATTTCAGAACTTGGGAAATGTTATGGTCAATTCATTAGAAAGAAACATCTGAGTCACTGGTGATAGATGTGTGCTAGTATTTACTTGTAGTCTTTGGGAATCCAAAATGAAGAGATCCTTGATTTAACTTGTTCATTAAAATTATAATGCAGTTTAACCTAATAATTACCAAAAATCACTGTGAAAGGATTTTCCATCCAAAACAATAGGACAGTTGAGGACTGTGACCTTCCTTTGAATATTGTCTCTTATTGTATGGTCAGAGCCCTAACTAACTTCATTCAATGGTGAGAAACTTCCTGTTTCTAAAAACGAGGTATTTTTTTCCTCCTTTCAGTTAATTTGCCTTTGAAACTATCATAATGTCTCTTGATTCTGCTATGGGGCTATATTTACCTAAAATGGTAATAATGGACTACAAAAATTTTTGAGTTTATTGGATTCTGGTTGAAAAGTTGATTTCACTGGACAGGCACTAGTTAATTAAATGTGATGACCTTATTATATGAAAGGCACAGATTTCACTGGATTTCATTGCCTAGTGAAAGATGGCAAATATTTGGAAAGTAAGATGTATATTCTTTAGGAAAACAAGAATGAGAACTCTCTTCTTTTGACAGGAAAAATGAATTTTTATATTCTGTTTATTAAATATTTTGCTAGTTTATCAATTATTGCAACAAATGACAGAAAGGATTACTATCACTAATATGTAAAATGCTTGTGCAAAGTAAAAAAAAAAAGATAAATGCTTAAAATGTAATTGGACAAAGGCAATTTATAGACAGATTTAAAAGAAGATAGAAGTGGCTGATAGTGTTGGTTTTCACTGTAAATAAATAAAATAAACAAGGAAAATTTAAAATTTGTAAAAAAAAAAAAAAAAAAAAGCAGCACATAATATTAATTTTCAGCTTTATGACACACCACTTACCACTGTCAACTCAGCAAAGACCCAACTCAGACAATCTGGTTTAAACTTTCCAACCTGATTGCAAACTTTTCTTTTTATAGGAGACTGTGTTAAACAAGCTAGAGTACATTTTTCCATCTCAGTATCTATCAGTCCATTTTATTCTCTCTTCCTACAATACTCTTTCAATCTCTAACTGCCCCAATATTCTTACTTATCTCTCCCTTCTCTTGTCTTTGAAGATACTCCATTCCTACCTTTCACATTATATTTATTTGTTACTAAGTTTTATACTTATGATTTTTTGTTTGTTTTGGGGTACCAGAGGCCAGGGATTGAACCTGGGACCCTGTATATGGGAAGCTGGTGCTCAAACACTGAGTCACATTGGCTCCCCTGAGTTAGTTTTTTTCATTTGTTTTGTTTATTGTTTGTTTGTTTGTTTTTTTGGGAGGCACTGGGAACTGAACCTGGGACCTCCCGTGTGGGAAGCAGGTGCTCAATCTCTTAAGCCACATCTGCTCTCTTATAGTTATGTTTTATATGTGCCATATCTCCTGTTTTTGGTTGCGAAATCTTTGAAGACTGGGCCTGACACATTCACTTTCTTTCAGTTCTTTGAAAATAGCTTATTGTTTTTGTAGAAATTAGGCTTATTCATTGTAAATGAGTCACACCAAACAAGAATACAAATAGAAAATAAAACTCAGAAAAGTTGCCTTTTTTCCATATAGACATGGGTTGATATATAGAAGTTACACAAAGAAGTACATTAATTTTGTAACCTTTTCTTTATTTGACTATTTATTTTGTGTATTTTCAGGGTAAGGATATAGAGATCTACATAATCCTTTTTTTTTTTTTTTTGACTTTATTTTGTACATTTAAAAATTGAAAATATAAACAATTAAAAACTAAAAAGTAAACACAGATGAATAAATATATACATTTCTCAATTAAATGTACTGGATACATATAAAATTTTTTTTTAATCAAACAATATGCTACACAATATATTTGGTTCATAGTGACACATTCATACAGGATTTGTCCTTTTGAGTCTGGCTTGCTTCACTCAACATAATGTCCTCCAGGTTCATCCATGCTGTCATATGCTTTATGACTTCATTTCTTCTTACAGCTGCATAATATTCCATCGTGTGAATAGACCACAGTTTGTTTATCCATTCATCTGTTGATGGACACCTGGGTTGTTTCCAACTTTTGGCAATGGTGAATAATGTGGCTATGAACATCGGTGTGCAGATGTCTGTTCGTGTCACTGCTCTCAGTTCTTCTGGGTACATACCCAGTAGTGGTATTGCCAGGTCACGTGGCAAGTCTATATTCAACTTCTTTGGGAACTGCCAAACAGTCCTCCACAGTGGCTGTACTATTCTGCATTCCCACCAAGAGTGAATAAGTGTTCCTATCTCTCCACATCCTCTCCAACACTTGTAGTTGTCTGTCTTTTTATACTGGCCATTCTGATAGGTGTGAAATGATATCTCATTGTAGTTTTGATATGCATTTCCCTAATCATGAGTGATGTTGAGCATTTCTTCATGTGTTTTTTTGCCATTTGTATTTCTTCTTTGGAGAAATGTATATTCAAGTCTTTTGCCCATTTTTTAAGTGGGTCATTTGTCTTTTTATCGTTGCGTTGTAACGTCTCTTTATATATCCTGGATATTAAACCCTTATTGGATATGTGATTTCCAAATATTTTCCCCCACTGAGTTTGCTGCTTTTTCACCCTTTTGACAAAGTTCTGTGAAATGCAAAAGTGTTTAATTTTGAGGAGGTCCCATTTATCTATTTTTTCTTTTGTTGCACGTGCTTTGGGTGTAAGGTCCAAGAATTCACCACCTACTACAAGGTCTTGAAGATGTTTCCCTACATTTTCTTCTAGTATTTTTACGGTCCTGGCTTTTATATTTAGATCTTTGATCCATTTTGAGTTGATTCTTGTATAGGGGGTGAGATAGGGGTCCTCTTTCATTCTTTTGGTTATAGATATCCAGTTCTCCCAACACCATTTGTTGAAGAGACTGTTTTTTCCCATTAGCAAGGACTTGGTAGGTTTGTCAAAAACCAGTTGACTGTATAGGTGAGGGTTTATTTCTAGTTTCTCAATTCTATTCCACTGATCGATGTGTCTATCTTTATGCCAGTACCATGCTGTTTTGACCACTGTAGCTTTGTAATATGTTTCAAGTTCAGGAGGTGAAAATCCTCCCATGTCACTCTTCTTTTTTAGAATGCTTTTGGCTATTCGGGTGCACTTACCCTTCCAGATGAATTTGGTAATTGCCTTCTCTAATTCTATAAAGTAAGCTGTTGGGATTTTGATTGGCCATAGTCCTTTTTAATGACTACATATTATTCTGTGCTAATAATACTTTATTTATTTATTTTTTTTAACATTTTATTTATTTATTTATTTATCCCCCCTTGCTGCTTGTGCTCGCTGTGTCTATTTGCTGTGCATTTTTCTGTGTCTACCTGTCTCCCTTTGTTGCGTCATCTTGCTGCGTCAGCTCACCATGCTGCACGGGCTGGCTTGCCTTCACCAGGAGCCCCCGGGAATCGAACCCAGGGCCTCCCACATGGTAAATGGGAGCCCCATCGATTGAACCACATCCGCTTCCCAATAATACTTTAAAGTTTATCAATGTCTCTTGATTGATAATTTTATTTATTTGATTCATTGTTCTCTATGATAAAAATACTGTAAGATGTGTCATACATTTTCCATCTTTTCAAACATACCCAATTATCTCTATGGGATTAATTCTTAAAACTAGTTTTCTGTCCATTCAAAGGGAATTCCTAGATTTACTTTTATATCTTTGGAGTACCTGATACAATGCCTTAAAAATAAGTATTTAATCAGCATTGTCTGAATGAATAAATTCATGAGTAGATTAGTGATTGGTTACTTAGTATCTATTCATATAACTGGATGGAAGTTCTCAGAGGAGCTGGTCTGGATTTATGCTACACCTTTACTATTGCAAAAAGGAAAAGGAAATAGATAACATGGCTTGGAATAAACAGAGTAAGAGACAGCTGCAGTGGACATTACATGTTTTAATTTGATCCTTGTAACAATGCTATGAGAGGATAAAGCTATTATCATTACATCTATGGTAGTTAGAGGCTTTTATGGACCCCAGAAAATCATGTCTCTAAAGCTAATCCATTCCTGTGGGTATAAACCTATTGTGGGTAGGATCTGTTGATTAGATTACATCATAGGCTTTGACCCAGGTTGGGTCTTATTCCTCTTACTGGAGTCCTTTATAAATGGGATGAATATGGAGAGAGAGACAGAGAGTAAAGACACAGGAGCAGAGAAAAAGTAATCAAAGGAAAGGGAAATACAGAAGCTAGAAGCTGAAACAACAAAACCCAGAAGAGAAGGGAAAGACCAGTTGATGCTGCCATGTGAAAGAGGAGTCCAGGATCATGGCAGCCGGTCTTCAGGGAGAAAGCATCGCCTGATAATGCCTTGATTTGGACATTTTCATGGCCTCAGAACTGTAAGCTTGCAAGTTAATAAGTCCCCATTGGAAGAGCCAATCAATTTCTGGTATACTATATTCCAGCAACCTAGCAAACTCAAACAGCATCCATTGTGTAGATGAACAAGCTCTGACTCAAATAGAACACTTTACCTGCTGGTAAAAGCCTCATACTCCCTCTTTCTATAAGCCCAGTGCTTTCTCAAGGACACCACTCTGCCTTGAGATAGTAATTTTATACTATTTCATCTTAATAAAGAACTCTGACTTGGCAATGGGCTTCTTAAAATAGCTATTAAAAGTTCTTTGTACAACAGGTATCCAGAGGGTATCCAGGTATCCAGAGGGAAAACAAAAATTGGAGAATGAGCCGTATAACCTGCTATTTCTTCAGGAGCATCTAACAGAATTAGATCAGCTACACGTGAGGGTGATTAGGCAGTTGCTTAGTAACCTACTTGCTTTTTTCCAATTGGTGGACAGTTCAAGTTTGTTGGACATAGAATCAGCTCTGAAAGTCATATGATTTGTTTACATAAGGAAGGAATTGTGCCACCTACTAAGCACATTCACTCACTAATGGCAGAGAAAGATTCTGCCCAACTCTTTGATGAAACTCAGCCTGCTGCCTGGTTGGTACACGTTAGATTCTAAAAACATATGTTTATATACAAAAGGAAAAAGGGAAGGAGAGTGGAAGGGAAAATTAATCATGATACCTACTACAAACTATTGTTCTTTAATAATCATTGTTCTTGGTTTATTTTTATTCTGAGATGAGATTTGAATTATCTCATAACCTCCACAATGACTATTGCAATTAAGATTAGATGAGGTATAACTACAAAAATAAAAATAAAATAAAAAAAAAAAAAAGATTAGATGAGTTATTAAAAGTTCTTTGTTCTTTTTTTTTCTCCCATGAATGTTGTGAAATATGGGATATAAACTAAGGCTAAGATTTTTTTGAGAGGGGAATGGTAAAATTAGGATTATTGGGGGGAAATAGTTGTAGTTTCAAGATAATTTTAAAACAAATTGGCATAAACTGTGCTGAGTCTAGCTTTTACAAGTATTCTTGTCTTTTGCAGAGGGAAACATAAAAAATGTTTTCTTTTGGTGTTCCACGTGACTGACAGAGGCTTTCCTTTGTGACTTTTCATTTGGGGGCCCACGCTGATAAAGCAGCTCCTACCTGGGAGATGGCTTATCTCAGGTCAAAGGGTAAAGAGAATGTGGCAGACCAGGTTGGGCTCATGAAGCTTCTATTGGCCTAAGCCAGTCACATTGCCAAAGTTGACATCAATTCGACGGAAAGTGTAATACTACCATAGGGAGGGAACCTGAAGTGACAGCCTACAGGAAGAGAAATGGAATGTAGATATCCTGTCAGTCCTGTTTCTCTGGTGAACCCTGACTAATACAGGTCTATTTTTGAGACTTTCAATCCTTGAATATGGTATATCTCTTCACTTATTTAGATCATTTTGGCTTGTTTCATTAGAGTTTTGTAGATTTCAACATATAAGTCTCGCATTGTTAAATTCCCATCTAAGTGTTTCATTTGGGGGGGGTATTGTGAATGTTATTCTTTTTAAATTTTGTTATTCATATGTTATTGCCTTTATCCAAGGCTCTAAAGTGATCTAATCAAAAGTTCACTTAACTGAATCTAATGCAATCAAAGGCTCCCACACTCACAGGAATGGATTAATTTAAAAAAAAACATGATCTTTTCTGAGATTTGCAAAACTTCAAACTGTCACAACATGCAATTTAATTTTTTAAAAATCTTGATTAGGGAGGAGAGCTGAATTTCCTTTATATACTGACTGAATTTGATTTCCCACTCATAAACTCATCCTTTCAATGATTTGGACTGGAAAAGTTGAATTGTCCCAACATTTTCAACAATAGGACCTAGACCATTATTGCCTGAACTCTAAATGTCTTTTGATAGGTAACTGAGAAAAATCCACCTGAAGAGCATTTTTTACTTAATTTCAACGTGTTTGTAAGTTAACTTAAAAAATATGCAATTTCTGAGATCAGGTCCTTATTTTTCATGCACACACATACATATGCACACACAAATGAATATGCTTTATAAAACAAAGCTAGTTATCTGCTTGCACCTGCAACTTCTGGGTGGTAAAAACTTGAATTACATTGAAGCCCATGTGATGGAGATGCTAATTTCCCTACTCTCTTTGGACAGAGGAACAGATGCTGTCTTAAACTTCAAAGGGATTTGACTACTTTCTGAGTTTCATTAATGAACAACAACTTTTCACAGCCTGCTTTAAAAAATCTAACAAAACATACAAAGGAAAAAGACCAATAAAGAATCTATCAGTCTTTTCCTTCTGAAATGTTTTTTGGGATAGAGAGGAAGTCAAACTCAAAACATTTCATCTTTCCCAGGAAACTGGACTGCACTATATTTATTGCTTTTCAAATCTGACAGTTTATCCTTTGGTCTCACATCATGGTAAGGGACCCATTTGTATCATGAGAAGATGGGTAGATAATTTGTTAAGAGGCTTGATAAAAAGAGAATACTCAATTCGAGATAAGTGTTTCCATTTTTTGTTCTTTTCTTTACTAGCTTGTCTACTGGGTATTGAGTTTCATTCAGGTAATGCTTACAGTCTGAAGAAAGTAGACCAAAAAAAAAAGAATATGTACTTAATAGTTTTGAGTTTTCTAATAGAGTTGGTAGTTTCTGAAGAGAAGAGAGTAGGTTAATACCGTAACCCAGGGCTTCTTAACCTTTTTTATTCCACAGACCCCTTTGCCAGTCTGGTGAAAACCACAGACCCCTTCTCAGAATGTAGCAGCAGATAGTTTTATGACACTCAATATTGGCATATCTTTAATTTAAATTTTAGGATTATTCAAAATTACGCTTTGTATTTTTTTTTTTTTTTTTTTTTCATTATAGTTACATTGAGTATAACTGTGTGGAGTGAAATTTTCGACGTCTATAACTTGTGCCAACCCTGTGATTTATCCTTGCAAAATGGCACCCCTGTATTTCAAAAGATCAACGACACTGCTTGGGAGATCTCCTTCTGTTTGTTACCTATTCTGTGTTGCCAGATAGTCGGCCAACTACATTGCACAATAGTTTGTTCACAGCAGGACTGTGATCACATGTAATCTAGCATCAGGTCTAACAACTATCATAATTTTGAAGTATGGATGCACGTAAGCAATTTTTCGAGATATGCAACAACTGTAATGTGATATGAAATGAATACTACTGTAATTTATTGCATACATTCATAAGTGAAGGAAATGCTAGATTTCAGTTAGAGGTCAGAGAAAATAAAATAATAAGTTGATTTGCTTAAAAAATTCAAGCAATTTTCAATCAAGAAATCCAGGTCTATGGACCCCTGGTTAAGAACCCTGCTCTATGCCAAGAAATTCAGAAAATTTCCAACTCAAAATTTTTTACATTTCTGTTATATTGATAAATTGCAAAGGATATTTTTTTAAAATAAAGATTACTTGTTTGTTAATATGGTACCCACAAGTACAAATATCTTTAAGAGAAGCAGATAAATATTTGGGTTTCAAGCCAGCTAGACATGTATTAGAATGCCAGCTTTTCCAATTTAATAGCTGCATGTTCTTGGACCAAGTAAGTTAATGTTTCCAATATTCAGTTGCTTCTTTTGTAAAAGTGATGTGATAATAAGATCTAAAATCCCTTAGTTAAAACTCTTGGGATCAAATATGTTTTGGAACTTAGAAAAAAGCATTTTATGTGCAAACTTTTATTGAGGAAGTGGTTCATTGTAATTCAGATATTTATTAAATTCCTATTTAAGCATTGCTCCACCATGAATAATGCAAAAATGAACAAAAGCTATCCCCGCTCTGTAGAGAATTCCTATTCTGTATAACAGATGCAGATGACTGGATTGTGGTGTTAATATTGTAGGGAGGTAAAATTCTGTGGAAGCTTAGAGGAAGAAAATTAATTCTGATAGAGTGGGGTGACTCGAAAAAGTGCAAAAGAGGTGCTATTTAGACTCATTCTTTAATTTCATTAATTTCCCTTCAATTCGCTTTTCTGCTCTTTTCAGTGCATTTTGTGTTTTCTCCTTCCTCTTTTGTGGAAACTGTAGAAGTACTCCCTTATATGTCATTACAAATCCAAATCCCTGTATGGAAGGCAGGCAAGTACTTTTACCAGTTAAGTCCTGCTTCAGTCTAAAGCACCAAACATCACAGTCAGTGATGGTCTCAGTTTGTCAAAAGGGTGCCTATAAAAAGTACCAGAAATGGGCTGGCTTTTATAATGACAATTTTTTTTAGGGTAAAAGCTTACAGTTCCAAGACCATGAAATGTCCAAATCAAGCCACCATCAGAAATGTGTTCTCACCGAAGTCAGCTACTGTTGATTCTGGGGTCCTGCCATGTGGCAAAGACGGCCACTGATCTCTACCTAGGTCTCTGCCTTCCCCTCTGGGCTCACCATCTCTTGGAGCCCAGTTCCTCGAGTTCAGCTGTGGGCAACCAGGCATAAGGCTATCAACTGTAGCTATCAGGCATATGGCTCATCTCTTCAGCCTGGGCTCATCTCCTCAACCTTAAGCTGCTCCATGGGCCTAGCCTCTTAGGGCTTTTAAACTTTGGCTGCTAGTGATCCTCATTTGACATTGCAGGGTCAAAAAGGGCAGCTCCCTTTTCCTGTGTACATCCATGTGTGTGTGTGTGTGTGTGTGTGTGTGTGTATCTGTTTATATTAGACCCAGCAAGAGGGCAGAGACTCTGGTCATGCCTTACTGACATCATCCAATCAAAAGCAGTTTCACACCCACAGGAATGGATTAGTTCAAAAACATAATCTTTGACTTTTTTCTGATTCATAAAAGAACTTCAAACTGTCACAATGGTGCTATTAAATTTGAAAGCTTACAGGTGTACTTTCATTAGCCTTACTATTCCTATTAATTATGTATGTTTTTCCTTCTTTTAATGGCCCTTTGAAATCAGCTTAAGGTATAATTTACATACCATAAAATTCACCTGTTTTAAGTATACAATTCAAAGATTTTTAATAAATTTACAGAATTGTATAACTATCACAATAGTTATAAAACATTTCCATCATCCTGAGAAAATAGAATTTCAAAGTTTTGAATGATAGAAAGACAATGCAGTACAAACTATGTGTATTATCTAACAACCAAATACTTTATGTTAATAATATCCTCAGAGGATTTGGGGCTGCACCCCATTAAAAATTAATAATTCAAAATAGTAGATCACATAAATGTTTATACTAAATTGGAAAAATACACATGTATAAATAGCCTCAGATCAATTCAAGTCAGATTTTGCCTCCAAACAAGCTCAAGTCAAGTTATCCAATGAATTATGAAACACATTCAACGTTCAGAATTTCTTTGATTTTGAAATTGTAGGTAAGAGAGTGTAGACCTGTAATAGACACCTTATAGCAGGGTTCTTAACATTTTTGTTCAACAGGCTCCTTTGCCAGTCAGATGACAACCACAGACCCCTTATTAAGTCCACACTATACTGTGTATTATTTAATTTTTTTTTTTTCAATTCCAATTAAAGCTCACAGATCCCTGGTTAAGAACCCCTGTCTTATGGTGTCATTGTAAGAGAGAAAGTAGTAAGGTGCTTAGCACAGCGCTGAATACATAACAAACTCAATCTCTCTCTCTCTCTCTCTCTCTCTCTCTCTTTTCTCTCTCTCTCTCTCTCTCTCTCTCTCTCTCTCTTTGTATAGGTAGGTAGGTAGGTAGGTAGATAGATAGATAGATAGATAGATAGATAGATAGATAGATAGATAGATAGATTAAACCATCTACATTAGAGAGCATGTGATACAGTTTAAGAACCAGGGGACTTGGTTCCAAGACCTTCTGTCTTGTGAACTAGTGTGAGATACTAGGTAAGGATGGGAGCTAACATTTACTATTTCTAAGGATCAGGCACCATTCTTAGCATTTTACATGTGTTAATTAACAATCTTTGTGTCAAGCATCTGAAGTAGATAGGCATTATTAAAGATAATAAAATAGGAGCATAGAAAGCTTGAGCAACTTGCCTAAAGTCACAGAGCAGAGGAAAGATTCAAACCCAGGCATTCTGACTCCAGAATCCACTCTGTCAAAGGTTCTAGTTCCTAAATACCATTAACATCACTCAAATTCTCTGAATTCTGGTTTTATAAGTTTCGAAATGAAGGGAAAACAGAATTTCATGTAATTTTAGTTGTTTTACAAACCTATAGCATTTTGGAACCAAAAAAGATCTTAGTGGTTATATGCTTCAAATGAACATTTTGTAGCTAAAAAAGTTAAGGTCTAGAAATTAAGCACCTTGATTATTGTTACACAATCAGTGACAACCCTAGCTTTGGCTGCTGGCGATCCTTGAGTCCTCCTTTTACGTTGCAAGCTTGAAAATGGTAGAGCTCCCTTTTCCTGTGTATCTCCTCAACAGACAGTCCTTATTGAAGGCCCACAAAACATCACCAAATGAGGATACACATATGTGGCCAGATACGATAGCTCAAATTTTGTCCTTCAAGAATAAATAATGAACACATTTCTCTATAACCATTTTATATTATGCACCATAAAAGAGGTATATAATAAAGTGCAATGGAAACACTGGAGAGACTAATTACTCCCTGGGAGTATATGGGAAAATAGAAATAAATAAAGAGAGGCAGTAACTTTTGGGCACAGACTCACCCAGTCCAATGGTCTTCAAAGTTCATGGCATCTTGAAGTGTGATAAATTCATTTTCAATTATTTGCATAATTTTAATGTGGTTTACAGTTTTCCCAATGTAAAATGTATTTTAAGTGAATTGATATATAATTCTAAACTTACATGGAAATTTTGTATGGAACTTTGTATGGAATTAATAAAAATGTTTTATTTGCCTTCAAGAATATTTAAAAAATCAGTAAGGGATCAACTATGTTTTTAAAGAAAAAATTTAAATATACCAATATGTGAGATATATATATATATATATATATATTTTTTTTTTTTTTTAAAGATTTTATTTATTTATTCATTTATCCCCCCCTTGCTGCTTGTGCTCGCTGGGTCAGCTAACCACGCCGTGCGGGCGGGCCTGCCTTCACCAGGAGGCCCGGGGAACCGAACCTGGGGCCTCCCATATGGTAAACGGGAGCCCCACTGATTGAGCCACAGCCGCTTCCCTAGATATTTTTAATGTACATATATTTTTTAGAAATGTAACAGGGGTGCCTATTTCCTAAGAAACCTTTTAAGCATTAAGCATTTGCTTTTCCAGTATTGTGTTTGCAAAAATGATTATATTAAAAACTCTTTTAAAAAGCCCTTTAAAAACACTTTTACACGCATATAAACTAAAGCACATATGAGCAATGCAGGCTTCCTCTCATGCTTCTAGCTATGGGTACAGCTAGCCTCTCAGAAGAGACTTTCAGAATTAAAGGCCTTCAGAGAGGGGAGTTCATGAGTTTCTATTTAGCTTATTGATTAAACCAACCCTTGTGCTCAGTTCATGAGGCTGGCTCCTTCTAAAAAAAAAAAGGCTAGAAACTTTATGAAACTCTGAGAATAAGCTGGGTGGATTCTTGGTACTGATTTGCATGCCTCTAAAACACTGCTTTTAAATCCCGCATAATCACTCCTAAAGCAGCCTCAACCCACCCAACTGTGTGTGTCTGTGTGTGTGCTGTTATAGTTGGATCTTGTGGTGGTTTGGAGCTATGCACCCCAGAAAAACATGTTCTTAAATTTAATCTATTTCTGGGGGTGTGAACCCTTGTAAATTGGACCTTTTGATAAGATTACTTCAGATAAGGTGTGGCCCAGGATGGCTCTTGGTCCTATTACTAGGGTCCTATGGGTATGGTCACAAAGTAGAAAAAACCTCACAGAGGGAGCAGCCAGAATCTGAAAGTCAAAGAAACCTAAAAGACAAGAGAGAAACCAGGAGAGGCCACTATGTGCATTGTCATGTGACAGAAAAGCCCAGAACCAAGGATTGCCAGCAGCCAGCCCCAGAATGACAGTCTTCAGGAAGAAAGCATTGCCTTGATGAGGCACTGATTTGGACTTAGCCTCAAAAATGTGAGCCAATAAATTCACAGTGTTTAATAAGCCAACCCATTGCATCCTATTTGCTTCAGCAAAGAGGAAACTAAAACAGATCTCAAGAAATAAACAAAGTACAATTCCAGTAAGAGGTAACTTGAGTAATTGTCAAATTAACAAGGATGTGAGAAGCAGGAAAAGGCAAATGATTTCATAAACTGCTGTCAATTTCTACTAAATCAATAGTGTGTCCAATAGAATCCAGCAGATGCTTACTGTGCAAAGGGGTGGGGGGAGATAAAAGATATGAAAAATGAAGAATCTGATGAGAAGAAATTCCTAATCTAATAGAGATAAGCCATGAAAGCCAGCCAGGCAATTGTGTATGGTGGTGTGAGGGAGGTGTGAGCAGGTTGCCAAGGAGTCACAGGATGAGGAGACATGCAGCCTCTTATATTCTGAAGGAGGGGGTGATATGGGGGAAGGAGGAGGTGGGAAATTGTGGAAGATATCATGGAGGATTTAACATTCAATATTCAGTTTGTATTGTGAAAGGTAGATAGAATTTCTAAAGGCTGGAAAGGATGAGCCATTCAAAATGGAATAAAACACATGCACAAAAGTATCATAATAACAGTATGTGTCACATGTTTGGCGCGAGTATAGTTTGCCTCAGGTGCCCTTTTGTAAAAGGGTCAGAAGGCCCTGAGGCCCTGAGTTCACTGCTCACCTATCTCTTGATCTACAGGATAGATAATTCCAAATTACTTGTGCATTTTTTGCCAATTATTTTAGCCCCATGAGATATTCTAATTGTTATTTAACTGTAACTGTTTATAAATATGGAACATTTTTTGAGAACTTATGTGCTAACTATTTTACATGTTATCTTCAACACAACCCTGAGGAAGGTTCTATTATTATCTCCATTTTCCAGATGAAGAAATAAAGCTGAAAAAGGTTAAGAAACTTGCCTGAAGTCAGAAGGTAGAAAGGAGAAGAGTTTATATCACAAATGCAGATTCTAGAGCCAGTACCTTGTGTTGATATTCTCTAGGCTGGGCTCTGTGCTGAGCACTGCAGAGTGACATAGATGAGCAAGACTGGCAAAGTCCATCCTCTTAGCGGGCTTCTTGCTCACCAAAATATTTCAGTAGCTTGAGTTTAGGTGGGGCTAACAAAGAGTAATGAAATCAGCAATTAAAAAAAAAAAAAAAACAGTTATGAAAGGCCCCTTACTCTTTACTACAACTCCATGTAATCCATTGTTTAGAAAAACGGTAAGGAAGGAGAGCCGGCTGGGAAGAGAACAGAGGAAAGAGGGAGACACGACTGTGTGTCAAGGGAAGGGTGAGTTAACCACACTGTAGGAATATAATGCTTTTGATGGGACATGCAGGGGATAAAAAAATATAAATATGTACTAATCACCAGATATATTGCACACTACATATCCTAACATACATTAGTCCATGTAATTCTCACAGCAAACGTGTAAAGCAGGTATTATGATCTTGCTTTATAAATAAGGAAAATATCATGTTTTACTGTGTATTTGGGACCACATATGACGCCATGAATTCATCCCCTTCCCTCCCTTTAGCTGGCAACCTTTCAGTTCAGATATTCTGTTGCAGATTAGAAATGAATATTATTTAATAGAAACCATGGCAACCCCAGAAACATTCAGAACACAACAAATGTATGTGGATCCAGGCGTATCCAAGAACACAGTGTATTTCAGGCCAAGCAGGTTTGAGGGGCATTTCCTTGGGGGATTCAAGAGCTTAAGTGAAGGCTTGAATAGGATCTCCCAGATGAACAAGTTAGGATTTCTTTGTAAACAGAGAAGAGGTTTCTCCGCAATGTGAGTAACAGGTCGTCCCACAATCCATAATGAAATGATTCAGTGGGTTGCCCTCTCAACTTCAACTTGGTAATTTGTCTTCCTGATATTTAATAACAAAAATGATATTAATTGCTATTTGTTGACCATAAACAATGCCAAGCATCATGTTGGATCCTTTCCATACATTATTTTGAATCCTTTCATCAGCACTGCAAGGTGAGAATTAACTCTTTCAAAGATTAGGAAAAAAAAATGTGGCTCAGAGAGTTTAAGTAACCTGTCCAATTTACTAAAGATTAGCAGAGCCACACTTAAGCTCATATTCTTTCCACTAGGTCACCTTGCATTCATTAGACACTATGATTTCATTTTATCATGAGAAACTAGTGTGACCACATTGGGCTGATATAATTCTAGTCAAAAGGAAATAAGCTGCGTTTTGGTTAACATGCAGGCTCATTTCTGCTAAAGATGGCAATAAACTACTGTGTTAGAACCCATTTAGGAGCAAATTATTGTATCATGACTAGGTTTGAAACCTCTGATTTTACCTGCCTGTGTCTTGGTTTCATCATCTGTAACACAAGAGTGTTGCATTAGAAATCTATGGTCCATCATCAGTCTGTGATGCTATACCTCTTAGCTTCCATCTTTCATTTCTCAGAAGGCTAAACACCTCAACAGATCAGGTGTGCTGGATTTCAGGTTCTGGACCTGTGATTTCTGGAGGCTTCCTAGAGAAGAAGCATCTTCCTGTTTTCAAGGGCAGCTTCTCTGCTTCCTCCCTTGAGGTGCTGTTTATTAGTGTTTCTCAGGCTACAGAGATGAACAAGAAGCTCCTAGCTATCTTTAGGTTACCTGACTTTGGCAGCTTATCAATTTGCCCTGTGTGATAGCTCTGCTGTCCTAAACTGTACCCTGAATCTCCTGTTTCCTCTCAAATCATCACATGTGAAAACCGGAAATGTAACAGAGAAAATAATTTCTTATCTCTAAGAGATAAGAAAAAGCTCTAAGAAGCTCATCTGTTGAAGAGCCCTTAAGAGCACATCTTAGGATCCTTGCCTTGGAAATCCACATTCCAGCATGACTCTCCATATCTACCAGGCAGAATCTGAAGGGGGTACAGTCTGCTTTCTCTCCTCCACACCCGGTCATAGATAATGCGGAAATGCTGGAGTCAGAGCAACTGGCGGCATGCCTGTATCAGGCTCTCAGGATTGGAAAGGGGGAATAGGCAATTCAGGGGGCAAGGTATAATCTAGGTTCAAGATAGACCAGGTCTTTAGCCAGATGCACGTTCAGCAAGTGTCTAGACCTGGCAGCCAACTTCCCATCAGCTTCACCATAATTAACATGTGCATAGACACTCATTCCTTAGTAACAGAATACCAAACCAAACAGGAAGCTAACTAGCTGTAGAGCTCAGGTTTCATTTCTGCATAAATCAGTAGTCATCTCACAGAGGCATTCTTTCTGTGTATAATCTCAAACCAGGTAAAACAAATAGGATGAAATAAGAGAAGGTGTGTTAGCAGCTGCTCTTAAATTTCCCCTGGTCATTGGGATTTGTCTTAGTTTAGGTTTTAGACTCTAAAGTAGCAGTGACTGTGTTCAACTTTAGATAACCCCATAAATCCGGAAATGGCTAATGTGATTCATCTGGGAATCAGTTATGGTGACGACCTATGTCCAAATGTTGGCTTTGTGGCCATGCCTATTCCAAGAGCTGTATTCTGTGAAAGGATGGCAAGTCACAGTGTCTATAACCCTGAGTCACTGCTTCTTACCTTCGTAAAGCCGATGATCTACTGTGATTTGGGGGTTCGCTGGTCTTTAAGGCTTAGGGGCATGCTAGGGCAGCTAGAGGAGGAGGGATAGAGGGGGAAGTTCTGAGATGACTAAATAATAGATCAGCAATTAGTAAGGAGGTCTTTAAGGGTTACATAGTTGCAAATGTTCCAAAGTATTATTAATTTAAGTTGCCTTTGTAGTTTAAAGACTGAGGCAATTTCCGAGAAGATAAAAGACAGTGAAAAGTTCTAGCAAGGCTCTTTAGAAATGTTCATCACCTGTCTCAATCCACCAAAGAAATGCTGAGGATGTGCTATGTAGAAAGTTCCCTTCTGAGGGGTAATACATGGGAAGAGGACAGAGTGCCTGCTCTCTCAGAGCTCACAGCCAAGTGGGGAAGACATGCGTATACACAGGTCATTCTAACTCAAGGCTAACTGTGGTGAGTGCAGAAGTTATTTCCCCTAAGAATCTTTCTCTGCCCTCCCATCACATGGGCTTCTGACCTCTCCTCTGACCGCCCGTAACACAGCGTACTTGTGACAGACTGCACCTTGCCAACACATATCCAGTCTGTCTTTCTTCTTAGCAAAAGGATCCCAGTTTTATTTGGGCCAATCTTGCATGCACAGCTGAATAACATATTTCCCATCATCCTTTGCAGTTCTATGTGTCCATGTGACTATTTTTTGGCCAAGAGAATGTGAATGTAAGTCCTGTGTGGGACTGTCAGGAAAGCTCCTTAAAGGAAGCTGGCTCGGTTAGGAGTTCTTTTTACCCTTTCAGGATCCTCCTTGCCATGGCCTAGCTTGTACATGTGCTAGGGCTCCACCGGCTAGCTTGGACCATGACTTGACCTTGAAGATCTTTATGCTAAATTTAGCAAAACAGAAAAATAGAAGGATCTTGAATCCCTGAGAACTTTGTGGACATGTTACACAAGGCCTGGACTATCCTAAGCCCTGAATTCTTTTACATGAAAGAGAAATAAATTTATATCTTTTTAAAGCTATGTTGGCTCTTCTCTTATATGCCACCAAACCTACCCAGCTGATACAACTGACATAAAACTTGACACACTCTAATTGCTTACTTAGTTTTCTGGTTCTGTTTATCTGATAAGACTTTAACTGATACAGGATATTAATTGATGGAGGCACATGAGCCAAAATGAAACAAGAGTCTATAAACTGGGGAATCATTTGGGAAGCATCATCTTCAGGACAAAATTCAAACTTCTTATTGGGATACACAAGACCCTTTAGACTTGGATCCTGCCTATCTCCAGGCTTTTCTTCTGGTGTCTGTCTTATACCTTCGTCTGTGCTTCTTTCACATTAGCATGTTTATTTTGTCATAATAATTTACCATCTTGAGTTTTAATTTTTCATCAAATCCTCATTTCGTTTTGCATTTAATTTATCCTGAAATACACAAGACATGTAAGAGAATATATAATGTGTGTATTCAGATTAGATAATAATAGAACAAATACTCATATAACTCAGGTTAAGAAATAGAACATTGCTAGTACCATAGAACCTTCTGTGGGCCACTGTCACAATCATATCCCCATCGTTTCCTCCCAGAAATGACCATTACCTTGACTTTTTTTCCTAGTTATTCTCTTGCCTTTCTTTACTACCTTTTTTTAAAAAACAATTTATTGAAGTATATCATTCATACATGAACATACATAAACAAAAAGTGTTCAGTAAACATTGTCAACTGACAAAACAAACATGCATAACATCATACAGGGCTCCCACATAGCACCCCACCACAATCAATTTGCATTGTTGTGAAACATTTGTTAAGGATTTATTTATTTACTTTTATCCACTTTTACCCTACCACCCCCCGTTTTTGCTGCCCTTGTGTCCATTCACTGGGCAACCCTCTGTGTGCATTTCCTGCCCTCTCTTCTCATCCCTCTCCTCCTATCTTCACTGGGATTCGATCCTTGCAACTTCCAATGTGGGAGAGAGGCATCCTACTGCCTGCACCACCTTAGTTCCTAGTTTTTCGGTGAGTCGTGACTTGGCTCTCCCCTGTGTCACCCTCCTGTTATGTCATCATCCTGCTGCGTGGCTCACGGGGCCTGACGGAGACCTGGGGAGCTCACCTGCTCGCGGGGCCTGGGGGGCTCAAAAGCTTGCGGGACCTGGTAGCACACCTGCGCACGGGGCCTGGCAGCTTGTGTCTTATATATATATAAAATAAAAAAATATATATAAAAATATTATATATATATATTTTTTTTACCGGGAGTTCCTGGGGATCGAACCCAGGTCCCTCCACATGGGAGACGGACACCCAACCACCTGAGCCACATCCATCCCCCTGCTATATCTCTTAAGGTTGACCAAAGATACCTAGAGTTACAGTCATTTCCCCTACAGGATGGTCATATAATATATCAGGCTTTGTTTATCACCAGTTTCTAAAAACCAGACCTAGGGAGAAAAACTAGGTCTGGGGACACATGCATGGTTTCTAATATAGCAAAGGTTTAGCCTACCCTGATTATCATAAAATCAGGACAGCAAGAATATTCATACTTTACTACCTTTGAATATAACCTCAAATATAATTTTTCTAGTTTTACCTTTTTTGATCATTATAGGAATGGAATCATAGTTACAACTTCTGTTCGTTTGATATTCTTTTTTGATGCATGCAGTTGTAGTTTGTAGTTTTTGCCAGTACAATCTTTCCATTATATGAATATGCCATGCTTTTATTTTCCATTGACTTATTGGTAGTTATTTGAATTATACTGTACCTCTTTTTTTTTTTTTTTTTTTTGCTACTATTACCGTTGTTCCTATAAATATCATTGAACTTGTCTCCTGTTGCAAGTAATATAATTTTTCAGGTATATACAGTTTGTTAATTGGGCAACACCAAGTAAAAGCAGGTGTTTCAAGGCATTTGGGATCACTAGGAGTTTATAGTTTAAAAAAAAAAAAAAAAGAAGGTGGGGGAATTGAGGTTGTCAGGTGAGTTCTGTTCTAGTGGCTTATTAGACCACGCAGGCAGAAGGAAATTTGTCTGAAGCTGATTGATCAGACCTTAGGTTTCTTTTTCTCATCCTAATTTGTGTAAGCTTTAAGCCTCCTTTTCCAAACTGTGCATGCCTGAAACCTGATTGCATCACGCAGGGAGTTCATCTTGAGACTTCTTTGCTGAGAACTGGTTTACAATCCAGAGCCTGAAGGTCAATTTAGAGTTCCTTTCACACAATTCTACAATTACTTAGAAATATACATAGATAGATATTACATTACATCATTGCTCAATTTGGATTTATTGAAGACTGGATATCAGATGTGAGAGAATAACAGGAGTCAAGGATGACTTTAAAGTATTTGCCTGAGCAACTGGAAGGATGATTTGGTTTTGGAGAAAAGATCTGGGGTTTGATTTTGGACAAAGTTTCAGCTGGAGTTGTCAGCAAATGATGGCGGTAAAAGGCATGAAATTGGATGGGAACTTCAAGGGATTAATGCAAAAAGAGAACAGAAATAACCCTAGGATTGAGCCCTTATAGTATTTAATATTTAGAAATCCACCAGAAAAGGAAGATCTGGCAAAGGAAATCAAGAAGAGCCACTGAGTTAAGAAGAAAACCAAGAGTGTGTTTTCCTGGGGAGCTATATTGAGGGAAAATGTCAAGGAGAGGGGAGTGATCAAGCTGCCAAATGCCGCTGTTAGAGCTGGTAAGCTATGTGTAGATCCTTAACAACTAGTATTAATAACTATGGAGTGCATAATGAGTTACTAGCACCCAGGGCTTTTTATCCTGAAGCTTGTTGAGGTGCTCCCTTATTCTCTGATATAAAGGGAGGGATGGCTCTCTAGTGATGGCATTTTAGAAACTAAGAGCAAGTAATTAGGAACATGGAACATGACTCATTCCCAGTCATTACTGCTTATTCTCCCTAATACAGCAACCTTCCCGTCATTAATGAAATAACTGCTAAATCCTACATGCAAAGTTTCCAATGTTAAAACTTAGCATTGCTACCCATGATCGTTAATTGGCAAACATGCACTATATCAGCACTTAGAGGACAGATTTTCCAAGCCTACTTGCACATTAAGAAGGCAATGTTCACACCCTCATTCTCTGTGATGATTCCCTATCTAAACAAAGGCTCCCTGGCATGCTTTCTTGAAGAACTGAGCTTTCTCACTGACTTAGAATTGGACACAGCCACTGGACAGTCAGGAATTCATTAGTTTTATCCATGACAAACAGGAGAGGTCATGATTATAACAAGATTCCCTTCCACTCTCTTCTCAAAGAAATCCTATTCTTACAGGGTAGCCATTATTTGAGGACTGACTAGTGAATCTAGAAATGATCTAAATAGGGCCATGATCTAATCACTTCCCTTTTAGATCCTTTGGCTTTCATTCATATCCCATCAGAAAAAAAAAAAATCAGTCCTCTTTAAAGAGTCCTCTTTGCAACCTATTAGAGTATGTATTAGTCTGCCAAAGGGGGTGCCAATGCAAAGTAACAGAAATCTGCTGGCTTTTATAAAGCGTAATAATATGGGGTAAAAGCTTACAGTTACAAGGCAGTAACGAGTCCAGCTCAAGGTTGCTTTCTTAGCAAAGTGAGTTGACACAAGATGATTCCTGATCTCTGCCTGGTCTCTCCTTTCCCTCCAGGCTTCCAGTCCTCTCTCCTGATTGGGGTTCGTGTCTTTCTGGGCTTTCTATATCAGCTGCAAACTATTATGCAAATGGCTCATCTCTCTCTGGGGCCCCAGGATCAAAAATGACAAAGTTCTCTCCTCTTGCATGTGTCTTTTTCACTGAGTGTCCATTTATATAGGCCCACCAAGGGGACAAGGACTCAACCTGAGTTGTGCTTTACTGATGTGGTTGGATCAAAGCCCTAATCTTAACAGGTAATTTAATCAAGGGCCCCTCAACTGAATCCAATATAACCAAAGGGTATCACACCCAGAGTAGATTAGTTTACAAACATAATCTTTCTCTTTTGGAGATTCATCAATAATCTCAAACTGCCCCACTCCACCCTCTGAATCCCAAAAAGACATTACAAAATTCCAAAAAACTTAAATCCTTTCAGTAGCAATGCTAAGTACAAAATTACATCACAATCAGTTATAGGAATGCAGTTTGCCTTGGGGCAAAGTCCCCTTGGCTTAGACCTGCAAACTTGAAAAACAAGTTATTTGCTTCCAATATACAGAAGGACAGACATAGGATAAACATTTGCATTACCATAAGGAAAATTTGGGAGAGAAAGGTATCACAGGACCCAACAGTCCTGAAAAGCTGCAGGGCATGCTTCATTAGATTTCAAAGTCTGAGGGTCATTTTTAAGATGATGGTTTCTTCTCCTCAGAGCCTGATGGGGGCCCACCCTTCCACAGACTTGCCCAACAGCCATTTTCTTGGTTCCACCCTCATCAAGCATCTGGGTGGTGACTGAGATTCAGACCTTACCCTCCAAGAACATTGGGGTGATGGCCACACTTTACCTAATCTCTGGGGTAGAGTCTCAACCCCCTTAGTACAGTGAGGTAGGGGCAACATTCTCCCTAATCTCTGGCACATAGGCCTAATCTCAGAAGAGTAAAGTGGTGACCTGGCCTTCCCTAATCTCTGGACAACAGGCCCACCCTCTTCAGAGAAGCAGGGTGATGACTTAACTCTCCCCAACTACCAGGGAATGTGCTCCACCCTCTCTGTAGTCTGCGGGTGGCCAAACTCCAGCTGGAACACCCACCCTCTTCATATGCCAGCACAAATTCACCCTTTCTGTATATGTGGGTAGGACTCCTCTTTTGGCCCAAGGAGATGTCTTAATTCCAGACCTCAGCTTCCATGGTTTTCCTCTTAAAGATGTTTTCCCTTCCATCTTTCCCCTCCATGTCCATTTTAGTCCAGGCTGACAGTGGTTTTGTTCATACAGCTCTCTCTCTCAAAAAAACAAACAAACCTTGTTGGTTTAGCATGCGGGAAGCAGGGGTCCAAGTCATCAGACAGTAAGACTTGCCACAAGTCTTTCCTGGATAGCTGCATTGTCAATCCTGACTTACAAGTTCCAAGTTTAGCTAATTCCTCAAATGGGGCACTATCATCTGGGGGCTTCATTTCCAGAGGCTTGGAATTTCCAGAATCAGTTTCTGGTTTCTTTGTGCCTAGCAATTCAGTTCTCAGCTTATCTCTTTCCTCTCATATTTTTCTATAAGCTGCAAGGAGAAGCCAGGCCATATTCTCCAAGTGTCCTTTAGAAAGCTCTTCACCTAAATGTCCAAGCTCACCATTTTCAAATTCTGCCTCCCATATATCATCAGGAGTTAATCTTGCTGAGTTCTCTGCAACTTTAAAACATGGATCACCTTTCCTCCGGTTTCCAATAGTAGTATCATCATTTCCTTCTAAGCCTCATCAGAAATAACTTTAGGCTCCATATTCCTACCAACAGCCTCTTCAAAACAATCTAGGCCTTTTTCATCAAGCATCTCACAATTCCTCCAAAAAAGAGCCCTTATCCCTTTATAAAACCGTTCCAGCATTTTTGGTAATTGCATCAGACTATACCCCACTCTACTGGTACCAAATTCTGTATTAGTCTGCCAAAGGGGGTGCTGATGCAAAATACCAGAAATCTGTTGGCTTTTATATAGGTTATTTATTTGGGGTAAAAGCTTACTATTACAAGGCCGTAAAGATGTTGCTTTCTCAACAAAATCAGTTGCCACATGTTGCCGCAAGATGATTGCTGATCTCTGCCTGGTCTCTCCCTCTGGGCTCCCAGTCCTCTCTCTCCTGGTTGGGGCTTGTGTCCTTCCAGGCTTTCTATATCAGCTGCAAACTATCAGGCAAATGGGTCATCTCTCTCTGGGGCCCCAGGATCAAAAATGACAAAATTCTCTCCTCTTCTATGTGTCTTCTTGAGTGAGTATCCATTTATATAGGTCCACCAAGGGGACAGAGACTCAACCAGAGTCATGCCTTACTGACGTGGTTGAATCAAAGACCTTATCTTTACAGGTAATTTAATCGAGGACCCCTCAACTGAATCCAATATAATCAAATGGTTCAACACCCAGAATAGATTAGTTTATAAACATAATCTTTCTCTTTTTGGGATTCATAAATAATCTCAAACTGCCACAGGGTATATAGCAAAAAGATTTCTAAGAAGACCAATTCATTGACTAAATGGAATGTTGGAGATTTTTGTGAAAATCTATGCTTTTCACTTCTGTTCTCAATATGAAATAATGTTTTTCCTGGGGCAATTACTCTGTGTAGGATAATTAGTCATACACTGTGAAGCTGCCACAGATCCACAGATATCATCATCCTTTCCCAAATTTTGGGTAACAAACATTTGAGGACTTATTCTTAAGAATTGATAGATGGGGAAATGAATGTGACTCAAGCAATTAGGCTCCCATCTCCCATATAAGAGGTCCAGGGTTCAATTTCCCGGGACCTCCTGGTGAAAGGCAAGCTGGCCCGCATGGAGTGCTGGCCCACGCGGAAACCTGGCCCACTCAGAGTGCTGGCCCACGCGGAGTGCTGGGGCAGCAAGATGATGCAACCAAAAGAGGTACAGAGGAGAGACAATAAGAGACACAACAGACCAGGGAGCTGAGGTGGTGCAAGTGATTGAACTCCTCTCTCCCACTCCAGAAGGTCCCAGAATCGGTTCCCAGTGCTTCCTAAAGAGAAGACAAGCAGACACAGAAGAACTCAGAGAGCAGTCAGTGAGCGCAAAAACAACAAGGGCCGGGGGTGGGTGGGGGCGGTGGAGCAAAAGAATAAATAAATCTTTAAAAAAAAAAAAAGAATTGCTAGATGAATGAATCAATATTTGCCTTCCTTTTCCCACTGTAATTGCCTCAATGGAAGTGCTAAACACTGGTTTCTGTGAATGACCATTAATAACTATTCAATTGAACTTCCTTCTTCTAATCCAGTAATGTTTATGCTGTTTTGCCAGCAGGTCCTCCAAAAGAATTAAAAAAAAAAACAATTTAACCCCTCCCAAATATTTAGTGACAAATAAACATTTTCATCTTAAGTTTGCAAAGTTGCAAAACATATAATATCGAACACTTTATATGACTGGCATTTGAAAAATTGTTATATCACTCTTTTAAGAATATCTAATGGAAATTAAGTTCCAGAATGATTTGATATGTTAACTTTAAAATGTTTTGAACAATTTTATTGGGATATAATTTAATACATATAATTAACCTATTGAATGTGTACAATTCAATGATTTTTAGCATATTCATAGGGTTGAACAACATAACCACAAATTAAATTTAGAACATTTTTGTCACCTCTAAAAGAAACCCTGTTTTTATTAGCTGTCATTCCTCATTCCCCCATAACCTTCCCACTGCTGTGCTAGGCAACCACTAATCTACTTTCTTTATATACAGATTTGTTTATTCTGAACATTCAATATAAATAGAAACATACAATATGTGGTCTTTTGTGATCTAGGAGTGGAATTTCAGAGTTATTAGTAACTATGTTTAACTTTTGGAGGAACCAAAAAAATACTTTCCAAAGAAGCTGCACTATTTTGTATTCCCACCAGCAATGTATGAGGGTTCCAATTTTTCCATATTCTGTTCAATACTCATTACTGCCTTTTTGATTGTTGTCATTGTAGTGGGTATGAGAAGGTAACTTATAGTTTTGATTACCATTTCCCTAAAGAATAATCATGCTGGGTATTTTTGTGTGCTTATTGTCCATTTGCATATCTTCTTTAGAGATATGCCTATTCAAATCTTTTTCTCATTTAAAAAAATTAGGTTTTCATTTTATTAGTGAGTTGTAATAATTACTTATTGTGGGGGCCCAGGGACCCTCTCCCCAAGTCCTCAGGACGTAGCCACCTGCATGACCTAGACATAAGTTAAAGGTTAACAACCCTCCCCAGAGGGAATGATATCCTAAACAATATAATCTTCCCAAAGCAGTAAACATCCTTGGTAAACATCCTTCCTAGGAGTGTAGTGAAAACATCACCAGACCCCATGTGTGCCCCCACAGGGCCCTAGCAGGAACTCTGTTCTCATACCCTAAAGAATGTCCTTTTTCGGAAACCGCTTATACATCACCTCTCATTTTCTCATCTCTTTGTGGAGCACTATCTTCTTTCTCTGAATCGCTGCCATCAGAGATTCTCCCCTGTCCGTAAGTCCCAGTAAAGCTTATGCCTGACTAAATGCCAGGTGTTTTCTCTGGTCTCATGGCCTTACCTACTCGTGCCCTTCAGCAGTTGGGGTGTAACACTTATATATTCTAAATACAAGTCTCTTATCAGACATATTTTTTGCTAATATTTTCTCCCGTCCTATTAGCAATGTTTTCATTTGCGTGATGGTATCATGTGCAGTATAATATTTTTTAAAGTTTTGATGTAGTTGAATTAATTTATGTTTTATCTTGTTGCTTATTCTCTTGTTACAGTATCTAAGAAACCATTGCCTAGCCCAAAGTCATGTGATTTACTACTATTTTGTCTTAAAAGAGTTTTATAACTTTAGCCCTTACTTAGATCTATGATCAATGTTCAGTGAAATTTGGGTATGGTGTGAGGTAGGGGTCCACCTTCATTCTCTTACATGTGGATATTCAGTTATACCCAACCTATTAGTTGAAAATACTATTCTTTCCCCCATTGAATTATCTTGCCATCCTTATAAAACATCAATTTGTCTAAAATGTAAGGGATTTTTTTCTGAACTGAAAATTCTATCTATCTGTCTATCTATCTATCCTTATGCCAATACCACTGTTTAATTACTATAGCTTCATAGTAAGTTTTGAAATTAAGAAATATGAGTCCTCAAACTTTGTTCTTCTTTTTCAAAATGTTTTGGGATATCTAGGGTCTTTGAACTTCCATTTAAATTTTAGGATCAGTTTGTCAATTTCTGCAAAATACCAGATGTGCTTTTGATAGAAATTGTGTTGAATATGTAGATAATTTGTGTGAGCATTGTTATTTTAACAATATTAACTCTTTTGATATATGAATTTGCAATATTTTTCCATTTATTTGATCTTTAATTCTTTCAACAGTGTTTTGTACTTTTAAGTGCACGTGTCTTACTTGTCTTTTGTTAAACTTATTCCTAAGTACATTATTATTATTATTTTGAGGTACCAGGAGCTGGAGATTGAACCCAGGACCCCCTTTTTGTAGGAAGCTGGTGCTCAACCACTGAGACACATCAGCTCCCTCGGTTGGTTTTTTTTTTTTCATTTGTTTTGCTTGTTGTTTGTTTGTTTGTTTGTTTGTTTTTTCAGACGGCACCAGGAACTGAACCAGAGACCTCCCAGGTGGGAGGTGGGTGCTCAACTGCTTGAGCCACATCTGCTCCCTACATTATTTTTTAATAGTATTGTAGATGCAATTTTTCTTAATTTTATGTTTGACTTGTTCATTGCTAGTGTACAGAAATACAATACATTGTTCTTGTATCCTGCAAACTTGCTGAACTTATTTGTTAGTTTGAATGGTTTTTTAGTGGATTCCTTAGGCTATTCAATGTTCAATATGATGCCATACTTCTTTTTCCACTTGGTAGGCCTTTGTATTACTTTTGTTTGACTGGTTGTCATGGCTATATCCTTGTACAATGTTGAATAGAAATAGCCAGGGTAGACATCGTTGTCTTGTTCTCAATCTTTGGGATAAGGTTTCAGTCTTTACTCATAAAGTATGATGTTATCTGTGAAATTTTGTTAGATGCTCAGAAAAGAGGTTGAGTAATTTCCTTTCTCTGCCTAGTTTGTTGAGTTTTTTTTTTTTTTTTTATCATTGTAAAGGTGTTGGATTTTGTTAAATGCTTATTCTATCTATTGACAGGATCATGGCTTTTCTGTCGTTTATTCTATTAAAAAGGTGTATTGCATTGATTTTTCAGATATTAAACTTTGCATTCCTAACATAAATCTCACTTAGACATAATATAAAATCATTTTTATATGTTGGATATGATTTGTGAATATTGTGTTGAGGATTTTTCATCATTATTACTAAGGGATATTAGCCTGTCGTTTTCTTTTCTTGTGAGCTCTTGTCTAGTTTTGGTATCAGGGTAATTGGAGCCTCACAGAATGAGATGGGCAGTGTTTCCTCCTCTTCTATTTATTTGAATAATTTATTAAAGATTGCTATTTATTCTATTTTGAATGTTTGGTGGAATTCATCAATGAAGCCCTTTGGGCCTGGGCTTTTCATTGTATAGTTTTTATTTTTTTATTTTTTTATTTTTTTATTTTTATTTATTTATTTTTTTTTATAGCTGAGTTTTTTTTTTTTTTTTTTTTTTTTTTACCGGGAGGTCTGGGGGATCGAACCCGGGTCCCTCCATATGGGAGACGGACGCCCAACCAGTTGAGCTACATCCGACCCCCATTGTATAGTTTTTAAATCACCAACTGAATCTCTAATTATTGTATGTCTACTCAGATTTTTCTATTTCATTTTGAGTCTTGGTAATTTGTTTCTTCATAGAAATTTATCTATTAGATCTAAGTTATCTAATTTTCTAGCACACAGTTGTTCATATTATTCCATTATAACTTTTTTTCTTTCTCTAAAGTCAGTAGGATGTCCCTTTCTTCATTTCTCCCTCCCTTGTGAAGAATCTATTAGTCACTTCATGTATTTCTATGCTCTCAGAGCACATCATGTGTATCTCTAACTTAGTTCTTGTTTTATGGTGTTAATATAATTTTGTGATTATATGATTTCCTCTTGTTGCAAACTCTACACTCCCTTAGGTCTTGGATTCTATCTTCTTTTGCTTTCCAACTATAGCCCTTAACCTGGAATCTTCTTACCTAGAGAAACAGCCAAAAAAGGCCTATTGATTTGATTTGCATAATTAGATTTATCAAAAGTAGTGTTTTAGTTTCCCAGGCTGCTCAAGCAAATACCATGAAATGAGTTGGCTTAAACAATGGGCAATTATTAGCTTATGGTTTTAAGGCTAATAATCAAGTCGTCATCAAGGCTATGCTTTCTTCCCAAAGACTAGCATTCTGGGCCTGGCTACTGGCAATTCCTGGCTCCTCTGTCACATGACAATGCACATGGTAGCATCTGCTGTCTCTCCCTTCTCTTCGGGGGTTTTGTTGTTTTCAGCTTCTTACTTCCTGTGGTTTTCTCTCTGTCTGTCTGAATTTCATTCCACTTATAAAGGACTCCAGTAATAGGATTAAGACCCATCCTGATTGAGATGTGTCACACCTTAACTGAAGTGGCCTCATCAAAAGTTCATACTTACATGGGTTCACACCTATAAGAATGGATTAAATTTAAGAACATGTTTTACTGGGGTACACACAGGCTTCAAACCACCACAACTAGTCATCAGAGTCTAGGTGAGCCGTATAATCTCTTACTCCATCAACCCCTGAAATCTTGGAGGGGCATAAATTGCTCTCTCAAAAAGGGAGACAATAACCTCCAGGAAAGAACTGGGGATAGCTTTTCTTTCCCAGCCTTTTTTCCCCTTATATTATCTTCATCTGAAAAAAATAACAAAGTTTAGAGTAATATTTCTTAGCATTCTAACAAAATAAAATAATTTCTATTTCCTTCTAGCCATTTTCCACATAATGCATTTTTACATTAATATAATCATGGTGCACATACAATATGAGAACCTGCTTTATTAAATTATTATTATATCATGAGAACTTTCATGTTGTAAGTTAAATGTCATTTACAGCCACAAAATATCCCATTGAGGATGCAACCTAATTTGATTAACCATCCCCTAACCTCAGGTATTTTCTCCCCTCTTATTTTTGGGATTTATAAAGAGCAATATGGTGAACATCTGTGTACATGTAAATTCTTGCTTTCATTTGGATTTTAACTTTAGGCTAGATTGATTTCCAGAATTGGTAGGATTAACTAGGGTCAAAGAGTGTGGCTTTTTAAAATTAATTAAATAAATTGTTTTTCAAAATATAGCACCTTTTTTCCTCCTAAATTTCAAGATCATAGAGAGATAGGACTAGAGAGCCATTTTAGGAACGCTTCATTTATTAGATGGGGAAAGCTGAGAGCCAGAGAAGCAAATTGACTTGCTCAGTAATATACAATAGACTAAGTGATCGAACCAATTCAACCATCTTAAACAGCCCCACTCTCTCTTTTAGTCCTTACAACCCCTTTAAAATGTAAACACTGAATTAAACAGGTATTGAAAGAATTCTTGATATTCCCTGTCACATTTACAGCAATATTCTGGGAAAAAATATAAGGCATATTTTATTTTGACTTAGCAAACAGGGCTGGATGACAGAAGAGAATTGCATAAAATATAAGAAAATACATGATTCATTAAGTGGGTTACTTTCTGCACAGTGGATAACAAAGGTGAAGTATTTGGGTCATATAGAAAATAGTACATCATATCCAATTTGGTAATATATCATAATCTGTTAAAACTCTTTGTTGTCAAGTTTTTTTTTAAGTCCCCCCTCCCCCTGCCAGGTGGCTCCCTCATCTATTTTGCTCGTTGTTTTTGCTTGTTGTCTGCTCGTTGTTTTTGCTAGTTGTTTTTTGCTTGTTTTCCATTCATTCTTCTTTAGGAGGCACTGGGAACTGAACCCAGGACCTGCCATGTGGGAGGAGGGTGCCCAACTGTTTGAGCCACATCCGCTTCCTGCTTGTTTTTTTTTTTTTTTTTTTGCTCGCTGTCTGCTCCTTTTTTGCTCCTTGTTTGCTCGTTATTTTGCTTGTTGGCTGTTTGTTTTGTCTCATTGTCTGCTCATGGTTTTTTGGCTCATTTTTTGTCTTCTTTAGAAGGCACCTGGAACCAAACCTGGGACCTCCCATGTGGGAGGCAGGTGCCCAACTGCTTGAACCACATCTGCTCTCCTGTTGCCAAAACTTATCAGATTACTTCAAATATATCTCTTCTGTCTCTAGTGATGGAAGAGCCAAGAATTTCTCCTTTGTTTTCTTTTTTAAAATATTTTAAAATATATATTTACAATTAAAATAACTTCTCCTTTGCTGTGAGGTCAGAGTACCTATACGTCTTGCTAGCTCTTGAAAGGAAAGAAGTTGGCTGAGCTTAGCAACAATCAAATCAGTTATAATTCATGCTATTAGCCCCCATTTAATTAGTAATGACATATGTATGCTATGCACAAACTTTTTGCTTTACTTAAATAGACAGCTATATGTTAGCTTTACGATAAAGTTGTGTCTTTTAACCAGAATACCTCTGGGTAGATGTCTATGTCATAAGAATAAATTAAACTAGAAAAATGGGACAGGGATTGTCCTAGCAGGTTGGATAATTGTGATTAGGAAAATCTACTTGGGAAATATTAGACCTTGAGACAACAGTGTATTTTCATAAAATGTACGAATTACAGCCTTTTAAGTGTGATGTCCTGTGCTAACTCCCTAGGAACATGCTAGAAGACCTGTTGGACTGAAGCTTAGAGACTTGTTCTTGCTTAACTAGCCTTAACACTGTGAAAAGCTACTATGATGCAAAAAAAAGGTTCAGCAAAAATCTATTTGGATCTTTTTGTTCTGAGAAATCCTTACGCATTTTCAAAGCCTGATTATTTCTTCAGGGAATTAAATTCTAATTCAAGTCATTAGGTGGCTGCTTTTGCTTGTTTTTTTTTTTTTTCATTTCATTTCAGGCTTGAGGACACATTCTGGCCACTTGGACTAAAGTATTTTGTGTGTGTCGTTAGGAACATATTCACATACTCCAACTTAAAGTGTTGGCTACTGGAATTCCTTATTGGCTGGAGTTTACTAGTTTGCACACCTTTCTAAAACATCTATGTACTGGGAGGTGAGAGCAGACAGAAAAGAGGAGATGCAGGTGATAGGGCACTGATAGGGTAACCAGGCACTGGTGAGAAGCATATATTTGATTTAGAACAGAGACTCTACCATGTTCCTTCCATCTTGAACCATCATTCATACGTTTTGTGAGAAATGATTTCTTACAAACTTGGAAATAAACTTGGAAATAAGACTTGGAGATAAGCAAGAGGAGTTGACAAAGGTATGGATTAGTTATGAGGTGTTACTGAGAGTAATTCACTGAAGTCACAGAGCAGGGAAGGAATTTTGCTAATATGAGACACCTGCACACTTCAAAGAGGGTGCTAAGATAACTGGACTTACAGAGCAAGGAAGAAAAGTGTTACATTTTTTATTAGTAAGTGTCTATAGTAGTGTATTAGTCAGGGTTCTCTCGGGAAACAGAATCAGCAGGAGATATCTGTCAATAATTTGAGATTTTATAAGAGTCTCTCACGCAACCGTGGGGATGCACAAGTCCAGGTTCCGCAGGCAGGCTGCAAACCAGGGGCTCTGATAAAAGTCCAATGAAAGGTCCTTGATGAGTTTCTGGGAGAAGTTGGCTGTCCAAAGATGAGCTGGGAAATTCTCTCTGAATGTTGAAATCACTTGCCCTTTTAAAGTATTCAACTGATTGGATAAAAGCATCATCCATTGCTGATGCAATTTCCCTGTTTGATGCAGATGTAATCAGCCATCCATGCAGTAAACTCACTAGTGATGGAAGTCCATAAATGCTCTTGTATTGCAATTAGCCCAGTGTTTGCTGGACCAAACACCTGGACACAATTAACTGGCCGAGTTGACACATCAGCCTAACCATCACAAGTAGGCAGCACTCTTTGAGAGAAAGATAGGAAAGCCAATTCAAACTTATTTCAGAAAAGGGTAAATTATTGGCTTAAATAGTGACACGTCTCAGCTTGGGTTCTCTTCAGGTATGCATAGATTAAGAGACTCAAGCAGTGTCATCAGGGTTCTGTTTCCCTGCCTTTCTGTGCTCAGCTACTGTCTCAGTTAATGTCTTTCTAAGGCAGCCTGACACTCACCCAATGGGGTAGAGAAAGTTCTAGAATTTAAACTCAGTGACATGGCTTGAAACCTCCTCCCAAGCCAATCTCTATTGCCAGGGTGATGATGCCAGACAGTAAGAGAGAGAGATTGATCCCACTTAACCTTCAAAATTAGAGACTGATGGTCAATGAATGTTGAATGGAATGAGGCTATATTTGACTATTCACCCAGTTGGTGAGGGAGAGATTCTCACCCTAGGGTTATGGATAAACACATAACACCCATCATTGTGGGAATGAGATTAACAATAATTTATTAGTCACATGTGCTTACAGTCTGGGAGAGGAGGACACTGCACACCACACAGGACCATATGGGGGTTGCACTTCAGGGCAGAGCAAACAGATGGGCTGTGTGAGGTAGGGAGGCCTTGTTGCATCAAGAGGATGGGGTGCCCCCTCCTACGGGAGGATGTGATTGGCTTGTTGGAATAATCCCAACGGGGTGGCAGGGAACTAAAACCCGCTACTCAGGGATAAGAGGGACTATGCCTGGTCCTTTTGATAAGAAGGATTGTTTGGCTAAAGGAGGATCAGGAGCAGGGTAGGGAGAGGAAGTTGTGGTTAGGCCACTTAAGGACCTCCCAATTTCCCCCAGATGTCAAGGCAGCATGTAATACTGGGCCTTAGTTTTTAATTTTACACCATTGAGTATGAGGGGCGTGAGTCTTTATTTGGAGTTACTATAGGCAATTCTCAAAATCCCATAAAGTGGTTTATTTTATTCACTTTACATATAGAAAACTGTGTTGCAAAGTAGGTGAGCAACTTGCACAAGTTGGTGCTTGAATTGAAAACCTGCATCCTCTGAATCCATGGCTTTTGCTTTCCCCTTCTACCATCCTCTCCTGAGGATAAACTCTGGGTATTGATTGAATTGAATGTAAGATGCTGATTTTGAGAAGATACCAGACAGTCAAGGGCACCCTTTTATTGCCTTGTTACCCTTTCTTTCTACTACTCTTAAATCATGCCCACCTGTGGTTCTTGACAAATCATTCTCTGTTCATTTTAGCCTTTCATTCCCCTAATGTTATTTTTACTGTTTTTGTGTAAACCTGTGGCCTACATTTAACACCAGATTTCATTATATGCACAGAGTTCAAAGCACTACAAGCTTGGGTGACCTTGGGTTATTGACAAAGGTGATCAAAAGATAAAAGACAATATTCATTGACTACTTGCTATATACTCAACACCATTCTAAGTTCTTTGCATGTATTATTTCATTTAATCCACTAAAAAGACAAGTAAGGTAAATAATATTATTAGCCTCACTTAACAAAAGAGGAAAGGGAAACACAAACAGGTTAAGTAACTTGCCCAAAATTTCATTCTTAATAAGTAGAGAGACCAGAATTTGAATGCCCGCAGCCTGGCATCAGAGTCCATGTTGTGTAATCTTTTTTCTCAATGAGTCCTGAAAAGCCACAAAGGGTATCACTCAGAAGGACCATGCTGCAAAAAGCGGAGAGGTGTTTCCATATGGAAAGAAGGATAAAAATCTGTCCTCAAGTAGTAGAGTGGTCTCTGGAAAAAAAAAAAAAGAAAAATAGAGATCCCTCTGACATGAGATCAAAAGCCATTTGGAGAGTCAGAGGAAATAAGCCAGCAGTGAGCAAAGTGTTTCCAGTATTGGGAAAGTACTGATAAGCATCAGGAGTCAGACTGGAGAGTTAGAAAGGCTAGATCTAAAGAGGGAAGGCCACAGGTACTTACTCTAGTTTCATAGGATCTACAGCATATACCCAATACCTCTGTGAGCAGGGAATTTGAGATATTTCGGTTCAGTCTGAATGAAATATCTCAGTCGTCACAGAAGTTAACAGACGTAAATTTCAATCAGTTTTTTAAAAAATGGGCATTTCTTTGCCACACTTACTGTCCTAATAAAGTGTCTTCTTCCTTTAAGCTAGATGTTTCCTAAACTGCATCTGAGATTAAAACAGCTCGCACAAAGGCTTGAACTTTGCTGCATCCGTGACTCCATTTCGAAGGTGTCCTAAGCACCTGTAGGACCACAAAACTGCAGCCAATAATTGCAGGGATTCTTAACCTTTTTTGTTCCAGGGACCCCTTATTAAGCCCACACTATGCTGTGTATTAGTTAATAAATATATCACCTCCACAACAACATGTCCCCACAAGAATAATGTGTTTTTGACTCTCAATTCAAGCTCATGAACCCCTGAATTAGAGGATGTAAAGCTATAGGATACATGTAGACCTTTCCAAATATCAAGGAGGGTTCTTTTCTCCTAAAAGCTGTACCGTACACAGAATACACAATTTCACCTCTTGAAGGAAGAAAACTTAGGCCACTGGGATTTACACATGAAGAAAATCCTTAGTCACTGAAATGATTGAGAACAATTTATGGAGGTGAAACATACAGTTTAGTCCCTCCACATGACATTAAGTAATTGCATGTGCACACACACTGTAGCGTGGCTGAGTGCACACACCCATATATAATGTTTAAACAATTTACAATGGACTATTTTGCAGTATAAAGAAGGATGGCATTTCTCCAAAATGGAGCTTAAAGAGGAGGTATATTCATGGATGATCTGAGAGTTGTCTTAAATACCATTAATAGTGTTATCAAAATTATTTGAGATGCTGTAGAACATAATCCAAAGTATACAATTAAATTTGCATTAAGATTTGAGGTGAGACAAGCATAGCCTGTGAATATCACCTTTCAATTAGTAAATCACCAGAGCCTGGTGACAATTTGGCCTTATTACAACTGTGTCTGAATTAAGTACTCTTCCTTTTTGAGAAATGAGGAGTTTACTAGTGTGAGGACTCCTTTTCCTCCTTTCAGTTTTGTTTTTAAATCATTTATTAATTTTCCCTCTGGTAGAAGTTATTCCAGAGTCGGTCTGTCTGTCTTTCTCTTTTTTTTCTTTTGAGGGGAAAGGGGAAACTTTTCAGGCAGTTTCTTTAGTCATTCTAGGCAACCAGCCAATGAAATATAGACTAAACAACTCAGAGGATATTAATTTTACCTCACTACACATGCACACAGCTAGTGATGCAGAAAGTCTTCGTTCCAGGACTGACAATAAAATACTTATGCAATTGTCTAGATTCCAACGTCACTAACAGTTTTTTGAGAGAGTTGGAAGGAGATAAGAGAACAGACCTTGGGTAATAATTTTTAAATTACTAAATAGTGATGGCAGAGCCAAACTCATATCCACATCAGTATGGTGCAAAAAATTAATCTCAGCATTTTCAGTGCTAAATTTTAGAAGAAAAATTTCAAGCATGCATCTAAAAGAAAAAGAAATCTGTATTTCACAGATAAATTTAGTATTTCCTGGCAGTAAGAGGATTTAAAAATGTTTTATTGAAATATAACTACATACAGATAAATTCACAAATCATAACTCTACAATTTAATAAATGTTTACAACATGAACATATCCAAGAAAACAACTCTCAGATTAAGAAATAGAACATGACCTACATTGCAGAAAGTCCTTCTATACCCTTATTTAGTCACCACCCTCCCTCAGGGTAACCTATATCCTGTCCTCTAATATCAGAGATTAGTTTTGTTCATCAACATTCCATTATAGACAGAAAATAAAGTATGTACCCTTTTGTGATTTGACTTTTTAAAAATTCAACTTTTTCTTTGTTACTTAAGTATGGTTATAACTTATTCATTCTCACAGCTGTACAGTATCTTAATGTTTGAATATACTTAGTTATCCACTCTACTATTGATGGCATTTGGATAGAAAATATTATACTTTCTGTATATCTCTGAGTTTGATTTGCTAAAATCTTGTTTACGACCTTTATGTCTATTCTCATGAAATGGATTGGTCTGTAAATTTCATTTCTTATGATGGTTTTGCTATGTTTTGGTAGAAAGATTATTCTGGCTTTATAAAAATTGTGAGGATGTGTCCCCTCTGTTTCTATTTCTTGGAGGGTTGTGTAAAATTAATTGGAAGAATTCACTAGTAAAGCATTTTGGTCTAGAGCTTTATATTCTTTTCTTTTCTTTTTTCTCCCCCCACCCCCTTTTTTTTTCTTGAGGAGGTACTGGGGCATTGAATTGGGGACATGTATATGCAAAGCAGGCATTCAACCACTGAGCTACACCTGCTCCCCTAGGGCATTCTTTTTTTTTTTTAATTTTTTATTTATTTTTATTGTGGGTAAAAAACAAAATTCTCACAATACATAAAAACATTTGCAAAATGATATATAAATATATATGCATATATGTGTATTTGCTTACAAAAATGTTATTTATATATATATATATATACATATATTTTAAGAGGTGCTTAGATTACCCAAAATATTACACAGAACCCACTGGGATTCCCATGTTGCCCACCTCCCACACCTCCCACCACATCCCACACAAACATCTCCCATAGTGTGGCCCACCAACCTCAATGAACTTAC
>JAKSZT010054489.1:12070687-12085823 GCA_026826555.1 Tolypeutes matacus
GAATGTCAAGATTCACAGTTACATGCCCTGGGAATTTGAACCTGCCCTTCCTAATCCACCCACCCCCCAGTGCTGCACCACCAAACCCAGGAACACCACCACTCATCTGCCCCATCCCCCAACATGCAACCACACTCTATCCCTTTACCATAGATTATCTCCATATGGGTGATGGCTCAAAGCCTGCTCTTCTCTTACTCTCCTTTGTTAACCTATCTTTCAGACCATGGTTCTCAGAGACTGCTCACTTTCCTCAGTTCAGATCAGTGAGGTCATATACTGTTCATCCTTCAGTGCCTGGCTTGCTTCACTCAACATAAGATCTTCAAGATTTATCCACGTTATTCCATGTGTTAGCACTTTGTTCCTTCTTACAGCTGAGTAATATTCCATTGTATGTATGTACCACATTTTGCATATCCATTCGTCTGTTGATGGGCACCGGGGCTGATTCCAACTTTTGGCAATGGTGAACAATGCCGCTATGAACATTGGTGTGCATATATCTGTTTGAATTTTTGTTTTCAGTTCTTCTGGGTATATACCCAGCAGTGGAATTGCTGGATCATACGGAAGATCTATTACTAGTTTTCTTTTCTTTTTTTTTTTTTTTTAAGATTTTATTTATTTATTCATTTATCCCCCCCTTGCTGCTTGTGCTCACTGGGTCAGCTAACCACGCCATGCGGGTGGGCTTGCCTTCACCAGGAGGCCCCTGGAACCGAACCCGGGGCCTCCCATATGGTAAACGGGAACCCTACTGATTGAGCCACAGCCGCTTCCCTACTATTGCTAGTTTTCTGAGGAACCGCCAAACTGTCCTCCACAGTGGCTGGACCATACCGCAGTCCCACCAGCAGTGGATGAGGGTTCCTATTCCTCCACATCCTCTCCAACATTTAGTGTCTCCTGTTTTTTTAATAGCTGCCATTCTGATGGGTGTAAGATGGTATCTCATTGTAGTTTTGATTTGCATTTCCCTAGGGCATTCTTTAATGAAGGTTTTCAATAACTGAATCAATGATTTTAATATATATTGCAGTAAACAAGTTTTCTATTTCTTTTTGTGTCAGTTTCAGAAAGCTGTGTTTTTCAAGGTCTTTGTCAATTTAATCCAAATTATCAAACTCATTAAATAAAATTGCTAATGATAACGTTTTTGCAAATAGTGTTATGCTATTTGCCCTATTATTGGTATTTTGTGTTTTCTGTCTCTTTTTTTTCTTATTCATTCATATTAGGGACTTATCAATTTACAAATCTTTCATATAGCCAAAAATCTTGTTGATTATCTCTATTGTACATTTGTTTCCAATTTCATTAATTTCCACTCTAATTTATTGTTGCTTGTTTTTAAATTTTGTGTTAATTTTATGTTCCTTTTATGATTTCTTGAGATAGAAGCAAATCAATCATTGAATTTTAGTATTTATTCTTCTACAATGTAAAGATCTGTGATGGTTAATTTCATGTATCAGCTTGGTGAGGTTATGGTGTCCAGTTGTTTGGTCAAGCAAGCACTGGCCTGATTACTCCTGTGAGGGCATTTCATAGATGTATCTAAATCATCAGTCACAGCTGATTGTATCTGTAGCTGACTATATCTGCAATCAACAAATGAGATTGCTTTAAATAATGAAAGGAATTTCCTCATCCCATCAATTGGTGGCATACCAGGGAGAAGTGGGGATTTTAGCAGTCAGAAAGAAGAATTTCTAACTCTACTTCAGCCAGCCAGCTTCTGGAGAATTCATCATCACCTTCAATGGAGTTCCCAACTTGCACCTTCTCCCGGGAAACTCAATGACACCATTGAGTTGCCAACTTGTGGCCTGTCGAATGGAATTCAAACTTGCCAATGCCTGTGGTCACGTGAGCCAATTCCTATAACAAATCACTTAATATTTATATATAAATGTGAATGTGAATATGAAAATGAAAATGAAAATAAATATAAATATAAATCTTCTATCATTTCTGTTTTTCTGGAGCACCCTGACTAATAAAAAAGTTATATTGGGAAGGGGATGTGGCTTAAGCAGTTGGGTGCCCACCTACCACATGAGAGGTGCTGGATTCAGTTCCTGGTGCCTCCCAAAGAAGACGAGGAAGACAGCAATCTAACACAATGGGCTGGCATGTCAAGATGATGCAACAAGGTGATACAAGATGATGCATTGAGATGATGCAACAAAAAGACACAACGAGGACACACAATGAGAGACACAACAAATGGGAGAGGTTGGGAGCCATTGGGCTCAAGCCATTGGGCACCTCCCTCCCACATGGGAGGTCCCGGGTTTGGTTCCTGGTGCCTCCTAAAAAAAAGAAGACAAGCACACAATGAATAGACACAGAGAGCAGACAGTGAGCACAAACAATGAAGGGGGGGCGGGTAATAAATAAATAAAATGAATCTAAAAAAAGAAAAAAATCCTGTGGTATATATTTCCCTCTGTACACTGCTTTGGTAGCATCTCACACTTTTTTTATATTTATATTCATAGCTTCATTATGATTCAGTTATAATATTTTAAAATTTGCATAATCATTTTCAACTAGTGGATTATTTGGAACTATATTGTTTCTAAGCAATTGGAGTTGTTTTTATTATCTTCCTATAATTTATTTCTAACTTTATTTCATTGAGATCAGAGACTATACTCTGAATTTTACATTTTTGTTGATCCAACAAATGATCAATATTGGTAAAAGTTCCATGTGCAGCTGAAAAGTATGTGAACACTGTCACTGATTGTGGCAATGTTGGCTAAATTTGTTAATTATGTCAAATTTGTTCATCGTGCTATTGTGTTATTCAGGATATATATATATATAAGAGGAGATTTTTGTTCTCCATCCAGAGGATATTTAGCAATATCTGGAGTCATCTGGAGTCATTTTTAGTTTTCTTAACTGGGGGTGGGGGTGGGGGGGCGGGAAGCAGTGCTACTGGCATTTAGAGAAGAATCCAGGGATGTTGCTAAATATCCTAAAATACACAAGACATTCACCACCTCACAACATACATATGGCTGTATTAGCTAGTAAGAGAGCTATATTAAAGACTCTTGCTATGATTAGCTTTTGTCTATTTCTCTGCTTTGGTTTCCCATTTTGAGGTATTGTTATTTGATGTATCCTCTGATACCTTTCTATCAGATAAATTTCCTCTGTCATTATTGAATCTCCTTATTTATCTCTAGCAATGTTTCTTGCCTTTAAGTCTACATTGTAAGATATTCATATAACTAAACCAGTTTCTTTTGGATAATTTCTTTTTCTATAATTTTATTCACAACCGTTTTTCACACTCAATATTGAGTATGTCGGGTCGGATGTGGCTCAACTGGTTGAGTGTCCGTCTCCCATATGGAGGGACCCGGGTTCGATCCCCGGGACCTCCCGGTAAAAAAAAAAAAAAAAAATGAGTATGTCTTTTAAAAGCATAGAGTAGGTATTTTAAAAATTAATTGTAACAGTCTTAGTTTTTATTTATAAATTTAGCCCATCCACATTTAATATAATCACTAATAAATATGAATTTGTATTTATCTTACTACTTTTTTCCATCTTAAACCTTTTTGCATTTAATTTTTCTCCTTTCCTTCCTCCCTTAAATTACAAGAAACTGTTTTATTGTTGCATTTCCCTTTATTAACCTACTTTTCAAGAAATGTTTAACTTTAGAACAGTTGTATATTTACAGAAAACTTGCACAGATAGTACAGATTGCTCCCATAGACCCTACACCCAGTTTTACCTGTTATTAACACATCAATAAGATACCTCTCTTACAATTAATGAACATTATTATTAATGAAAGTCCATATTTATTAATATTTCCTTTTTTAACCTTTTTTTTTTTTTTTTGGTTCTTATTCTGTTACAGAATCTCACTCAGGATACCACATTAATTTAGTATTTCTAGAACCTTAGACTTCTTCAACTCCTCAACCCGCTTTTAATCATCTGCAATATTTTGTCATGCATTTTATTTCTGCATATATTTTAAAATAAAAAATATATTAGAATTATTGCTTTATTTGTTTATATTTACATACATATTTATCTTTTCCATTGCTCTTCATCTATTCTGATTTCCCTTGTCTCTAATCAGGCATATTTTTCCTTCTACCTGATAAATTCTTTTATATCTATTTCAACACAACTCTGTTGGCATCAAATTATTACCATGTTTTCTTAATCTAAATTCTTTCACTTACATTTTGGAAGAAATATTTCAGTGTGTATAGAATTCTACATTGTGGTTATTTAATTTCAGCCCTTTAAAAAGGTCAATCCATTGACTTCCAGTTTCTGTTGTTCTCTTTTGAGGTCAGCTGTTATTGTTTTTGTGCATACCTTGAAAGCAATTTGTCTTTTTTTCCCCTATGACCTTTTTCTTTTTTAAATAATAACAACAACTAACATTTATTGGTGTTACTATATATCATAACATGTTTAAGCACTTCATGTGAATCTCTACCCGCCCCCCAGCCGGATGGCTCCCACATCTAGTTTGCTCATTGCCTACTCATTGTTTTTGCTCATTGTCTGCTTGCTGTTTTGTTTGTTTGTTTTTTGCTCCGAGTCTGCTAGTTGTTTTTTTGTCTTCTTTAGGAGGCACCAGGAACTGAATCCAGGACTCCCATGTGGAAGGCAGGTACCCAACTGCTTGAGCCACATCTGCTCCCCACATGAAATACTAATATTGGAATGACTCACTCATTTATTAAAAAAAGATATTAAACAGTACATTTACTAAATATTGAGTTAGAGCCTGTATCCCAATTCTTCACTGAGATGGATCATATGAAGGATATATGATTCCTTGCTTGTTCTAGTAAGGCCAGGCAACAATAAGATAATAAGTCTGGTATTGGCATCCAAATAACATTTATTGTTATCATTATCAAACAAGTCCAGTGAAATCTGCCCTCTAACTGCAGTTTTAATAAGCTCATTTCTGTACTGCACAGGGGGCTTAGAGGTGATGAAAGGTCTCAGCAGTGTCTGTCCTCGACTCTCCCAGCTCCAGACCTTTGGGTAGTATGTTTCTGCCACCACAGGACAGTGGTCCTGAAGGAAGCGGCTAAACTCTTGCCTCATCCCCACCCACCACCCCGGCCACTAACTGTGGTTTCTTGGCAATGCTGCTCAGGTAGTAGCAGGCATAGGTGACGCTAAAGCCCAGGATCAGGGATAAGCCCACTCCCAAGAGGAAGAACCCAGCCCAGACCTGGTGCTCAAGCTAGAGGGCGAGCTCCCAGCAGAGCCCAGCAGGTCCATAGCTCGCCTGCACGGCCAGGACAGGGCGGTGCACGTTCCTGTGGAGGGAGGTGAGCCCCCAGGCACTGTGCTGTCACGGCCCCTGGCTAGAGCGGCTCCTGGTGGGCGCCCCCTCTGACCTTTTTAAGGTTTTCTTCTTTTCTTGGTTTTCAGCAGTTTAACTGTGATATGATTAAATACATCCTTTTGTGGGTAGATGAGCTTCCTGAATTGGTGGGTTCAGGAATTTTGGAAAAATTCTTTCATGAATTTTGGAAAAATTATCAGTGATTTTCTCTTTAAATATTGCTTCTACCTTATTCTCTTTCTTGGAATCTTATTGCACATTTATCACATCATTTGTCTGTGCTCTACATATTTCTTACACCCTGTTTTGTTCTTTACTTTCTTTCCCTCTTTGCTTAAATTTGTATATTTTTCTATTCATTTGTCTTTGAGGATACTAATCCTGACTTCTACTGGCTCCATCTGCTAGTAAACATATCCATAGAGCACTTCTGGAACGTTCATTTGATATTTGTAGATTCTAATTTTCTGTATATATTTTTTCTTTGTTGCAAATTTCTACCTTTTAACTCAATTTGAAAACCCATTCCTCTAATGTCTCGAACATAGTCATCAGTCATTTCAATATCTGGATCTGCTAACTCTAATGTCAGGATTATGTGAGGGATATGCTTATATTTTCTTTCTTTTTTCTCCTTTCAGATACAAATCATAGATTCCTGTTTCTCATTTCAAAAATTGAAAAAATTTTATTTAATTCTGAACATTGTGTAAAAAAACATTAGTATGTTTATATGATGTTTTCTGTCACTAGACAAACCTTGCCCTTTTCTACACTAAAGGGGGGTGGGGTGGGGTGGGGTGGGAGGGGTAATCACCCTAATCCAATTATGAACTGAGTTGGATAGTAACTGTGTTTCAGTTTTATTGATGAGCAATCTACTTCTGGCTATCCTAGTTCTTAAAGCAAGTTCGTACAGTTTCTAATTGGTCATGAGATTTTCTACTCTGCCTTTGAGAGGTATTTAGTTTAACTCTCTGGTTTTATGACCCTATGAATTAATAATTTGACAAGGTCTTAAGGGAGACACACACTCTGCCTGATATCTTTGATTTTTCAGTTTGGGCATTTTGATTCTGTGCAATTTCTCAAAGGTCACCTGGTTTGTCTGTCCCCAAGTATGACCTTATCTGTGTCAAGACCAGGTTTCTAGCCTATAGCACATTCCAAGATAAAAATCTAAGATTCTAAAAATTCTTGATGGAGAGCTAGAGATCATAAGCTCCCATCTGAAACATTCTTTTCCCTCTAGATGACTCTGCAGATCTGTGATATTTTCAAATATGTGAATGTATCAGGTGTCTTTAGTGTTTTTTGAGCATGTGTTGGCCTTTGATGAATTACTCCATCCTGTCCAGAAGTGGAAGCTGAATGGAGGATTTTTAAAACACTTTCTCTCGTATTTGCATTATGCTAACTGATAATAATAAAAGGTTCAAGCACCAATTAGACAGCTTCAGTTAAATGTGAACCACAGAAACTAAACAAATAGACATACATCCATGGACTTTGTAATTTCCAATAGTTTAAGCTTAACTTGATCACCTTTTAAAATGATAGCTCCACTTAAATTGTTACTAAGAACTTTTAATCATTTCTTTGCAAGATTATTCTAAAAGATAGTGATATTTAGAATTAAAACTTTTCTCATTTTTAATTAAAACTTATTTTAAAAGAGAATCTCTTGAAAAGTGTATAAACATCAAGTGGAAATTCAGGAAAATGTTTTTGGTAAGATTTGTAACAGTGACATTTATTCAAATGTCACTAATATGCTTTTAGAGGGATACAATTTGAGCTTTTATTTATGCCAGGTACATATGAATACTAACATAAAAAAGCGGTATTTTATTGCTGTGCATGTTACTCTCTTGACTGCCACAGTTCTTCAAACAAGGTTATACAGCATATTATACATAATTTAATACATTTGTTATGGATACCATTTTCTTATGTATTTGAGGCATCTAGAAATGTAGTCATTTATTCATCGATTGTGAGCACCATGCCAGGTACTGTGTCTGTTGCTGGGTATTGAAATATTAACTTCAAATATGTCTGCACTAGCACCGAGACTTCCGGGAAGATGACGGACTAGTAAGACATGGGAATCTCTTCTCCAGAAAAATAGCTAGAGGATACGCAGAAACAGCCCCGTAAAAGATCTTCTAGGGTTTAGGACAGCAGGTGAAGGCTGCAAACCACCCAGAGGAGAGAGGGACAGAAGAGGGAAATCAGGACAACAGAACCATGAGTTGCAAGTAGCAGCTTCTGCTGCTGCCAGCACCCTCCCCCACACTCTTCAGAATTCTCGGGCCTCTGGGCGTGCGACCACAGACAAAGGGGGCTTCAGGGATCTGCCACTCCCGGAAAGGGGAGAGAGAGGGACACAGCCTTAGGCTGACTCAGGTTCTGACCTGAAATTTGGGCTGCAGAGCCCCACGGACCCTTCCAAAGGGCAGTTTGCCCTGGGGGCCTAGGAAGGACTGGAGAAATCCGACCCTCCCACCTCCCTCTCTTCTAGCCTGGAATAATTGTTGAGGACTCCATGGGAGAGGGGAGAGAGCCTGGGGCTGACCCTGCTTTGTATTACCAGGTTTGGTCTGCCCTGTTCCAAGAGCCCTTCCAGGCTGGGTGGGGCTGTGCCATTGTTTGCCTTGGAGCCTGCAAGGGGCTAAAGATATACAAACCTCCCAATCTCCTCCTCTACTAACAGGGACTGATTGTTGAGGATTCAGAAGGGAGTGGAAATATTTCCTAGCTGGAAAAGGGGGCGCTATGAGAGCAGTCTGGAGAACTGTCTCAGAAAGTTTGAATCACAGGGCTCTTAGCCCCCAGACAGGAAGCTCTATTACATTGATCTGGCCTCTGTCACAACAAATACTCTCCGACCAGGCATTGAATTGAGAGCTGCCAATAAGCGCCATATCCTGGCAGACCAAGGAAGTGCACATAAGAAAATAATAAGTAAGAGAGGCTTTTCCTGGCCTCTATAGCCTCCCTACCCAAGGCCCTAGGAAACGACTCTACAACCAATTACTGGGTCCAGTGTCCAGTTTTGAGCAACCAGCAGAACAATCCTAACAATCAAGGTTGAGCCAAAAATCAAAGAGCTGTGGTAACTCACAGCCTCCTGCCACTAAAACCCCATAAAAGAGAAAGAGATAGAGCATCTAAGTAAAATACAAACTAATCAGATGCTTAAGCACCAGCAAAAAATTACGGGCCATACTAAGAAAATAGAAGACATGGCCTAAGAAAAGGAATACAACAAAGTCCCAGAAGAGATGCAGAATTTGAGAGAACTAATCAGTGAGATGAGCACAAATTTCCAAAATCAAATTAATGAGATGAAAGAGAATATAGTTAAAGAGATCAATGACATCAAGAAGTCATTGAGCAAACGCAAAGAAGAATTTGAAACACTGAACAGAAAAGTAATGGAGTTCATGGGAATGAAAGACACAATAGGTGAAGGCAAAAATACATTTGAAGCATACAACAGCAGACTCGAAATGATAGAAGAAAGAATAAGTGATACTGAAGACAGAGTGGCTAAAATTGAAGAGAGAAAAGAATGGAAAAAATTGAGCAGGGGCTCAGAGAGTTGAATGGCAACACAAAATGCAAGAACATACGTGTCATGGGAGTTCCAGAAGGAGAAGAGAAAGGAAAAGGGGCAGAAAGAGTATTTGAGGAAATAATAGCTGAAAATTTCCCCACTCTCATGAAAGAAATGAACTTACATGTCCAAGAAGCACAGTGTACCCCAATAAGAATAAATCCAAATAGACCTACGCCAAGATACATATTATTTAGAATGTAAAATGTAAAAGATAAAGAGAAAATTCTCAGAGCAGCAAGAGAGAAGCAAACGATCATGTACAAAGGACGTCCAGTAAGACTTAGTGCAGATTTCTCTTCAGAAACCATGGAGGCAAGAAGACAGTGGTATGAAACAATTAGGAAACTGAAAGAGAAAAACTGCCAGCCGAGAATTCTTTATCCAGCAAAACTGTCCTTCAAATATGAAGGTGAATATAAAGTATTCACAAACAAACAGAAACTAAGAGAGTTTGTAAAAAAGAATCCACCTTTGCAGGAAATATTAAAGGAAGCCTTAGAACCTGAAAGAAAAAGACAGGAGAGAGAGGCTTGGAGGAGAGTATAGAAGAAAGAAAAGCAGAAAGGATAACCAAAAGAGTAAAAAGAGAGACAAAAATAAGATGACATATGAAAACTAAAGAAAAAAATGGAGGAAATAAATAGTGCATTTTCAGTAATATCATTGAATGTGAATGGATTAAATTCCCCAATCAAAAGATACAGGCTTCCCTGATAACCCAGAGCGACTGGACTTCAGTGCCACAGTGCTGGGTGTGGAAAGCTTCACCTCAGGAAGACACTACTGGGAGGTAGAGGTAGAAAAGGCTGCACGGTGGCAGCTGGGCATATGTACAGACTCTGCCTACCAAAAGGGTGGCAGGCCCAAGGCTTCTGGAGACAAATTCTTACTCACGGGATCCATTATGGGCACTGATTTTACCTTCTGGGTCTTTCCCCCTTTAAAAAGGGTTTCCCTGAGAGAGCAAGTGCACAAAGTTGGAGTTTTCCTAGACTATGAGTCTGGACAAATATCATTCTACAATGTGACAGAGAGAGTGCTCATTTACAGTTTCTCTTACCTCACCTTCCAAGGAGCTCTCAGGCCTATATGTTCTCTTTGTGTCCCAGATGAGAGCACAAACTCTGACTGTCTCACCATCTGTTCCCCTCATGCTCCTCCTTGTGTTACTGTTAGCCCTCAGTCTTCCTTCCTGGTAAATCCAAGGACATGAGAGCCCAGAAAATTAAGAGCATGACTGTGTGAATGCATTTCTGTAAAAGACATTTTGCATTTGAGTTGGAACCCAGTTTGATACCCAAGAGCCTCTGCATGTGTGTGGCTTGCAACACCTGTTCAGTGGAAGAGGTTGCAGATAAGCTGGATCATGAATGAGTGGAGGCCTCTGCTCTGTTAGAATACCAAATGCACGTGCAGCACTGGATTGGGAAATTAGAATGGAAAGGCTCCTGGGTTCATGGAGTCCTTGGGTCCAGGTTAAGGACTCTAGACATAGTTCTTAAAACATTCGCAGAAATGGGTATAATCAGTAATGAAAGCTGGGCTGTGCTTTAGCCTGAGGGTTTCATCATAGAGCATGTGGAATGCAGGCATGCTATTACTGACAGTGAGTCTAGAGGTTCTGATCATGATCATTACGAAGAAAATATCTTCAATTCCCTGAATACTTTATCTGGGTGGGGAGGAGGGGGGAAAGGAATACTAAAAAATATTTTTCCCTTTTTTACTTCTCTGTCTGATAAGGAAAATTAGATTTCTTAAAGTAAGCCTGATAGTTCAATGCTTTGAAACATAAGTGATATTGTATTTGTTCTCTTCTTTCTCTATTTGAGCCACTGAAAAATGCTTTATCCTGTCATTGCTCAATGGTGGTCATACAATGCTAAGAAGAACAAGATAAAATAGACAAATTAATATTTATATAAAAGGTTTATTATGGTTTATTATACTTATCTACTTTGATATGTTCAACACTTGTAAGTACCTATTAATCTTATTACTCAAATATGTGGCTCAGAAAGCTGATCTGCTTTTCCTAAAATTTTAAGTATCAAGTAGCAATAAAGAATTGGATCAAGAAATTGTTGGCCCTTCTTAATCAGAAACAGAGTTGGGCATCAACATCCTAAAATCCTCAAGATTGAGGAATGAACAAACATAAGAGTGGAAATGCAACTATGGACTAAATTAGACTTATGGTGATTCTAGCAGTGGAAGATCTTGTATCGTTGATATAAAGGCAGTGGCAACCAGAGGTTCTGAGGGGAGGGAGAGGGAAGAATACGGTAACATGGGGCATTGTCGGGACATTGGAATTGTTCCGCATGACATTGCAATGACGGATACAGGCCATTATACATTATGTCAAAACCTATAAAATTGTGCGGGGAAGAGTGTAAACTATAAACTATAGGCCATGGTTAGTGGCAATGCTTCAATATGTGTTCAGCAATTGAAACAAATATACCTCACTAATGAAGAATGTTGTTAATGAGGGAAAATGTGGGAGGGGGTGGGGTATATGGGAATCCCCTATATTTTCAATGTATCATTTATGTAATCTAAAGCTTCTTGAAAATTTTTTATAAAACTAAAAATTATCAAAAAAGCAAAAAAAAAAAAAAAAGATACAGGCTGACAGAATGGATAAAAAAACATGAGCCATCCATATGCTGCTTACAAGAAACTCACCTCAGACCCAAGGATACAAGACGGCTGAAAGTAAAAGGTTGGAAAAAGATACTCCACGCGAATAGTAAACAGAAAATAGCAGGGGTAGCTATACTAATATCAGACAAAACAGACTTCAAATGCAAAAAAGTGATGAGATGCGGAAGGCCATTATATATTAATAAAAGGGATGATCCTCCAGGAAGATATAACAGTCATAAATATCTACGCACCTAACCAGGGTGCCCCAAAATATATGAGACAAACTCTTGCAAAACTGAAGGGAGAAATAGACATTTCTTCAATAATCGTTGGAGACTTCAACACCCCTCTCACTTCATTAGATAGAACAACTATACAGAAGATCAACAAGGAAACAGAGAACTTGAACAGTATGATAAACAAGTTAGACCTAACAGACATATACAGAACACTGCATCCAAACTTAGCGGGTTATACATTCTTCTCAAGTGCCCATGGATCTTTCTCCAGGATAGACCACATGTTAGGTCACAATACAGCTCTCAATAAATATAAAAAGACTGAAATTATACAAAGCACCTTCTCAGATCATAATGGAATGAAACTAGAAATCAATAACAGACAGGAAAAAAGGAAATTTGCAAATGTGTGGAGACTGAACAACACACTCCTAAATATTCAGTGGGTCAAAGAAGAAATTGCAAGTGAAATCAGTAAATATATTGAGACAAATGAAAATGAGAACACAACATATCAAAACTTATGGGATACAGCAAAGGCAGTCTTGAGAGGGAAATTTATAGCCCTAAATGCCTATATTAAGAAACAAGAAAGAGCTAAACTCAAAGATTTAACTGAACAACTTGAGAAACTAGAAAAAGAACAGCAAACCAATCCCAAAGCAAAAAGAAGGAAAGAAATAATAAAGTTTAGAGCGGAAATAAATGAAAATGAGAACAGAAAAGCAATAGAGAAAATCAACAAAACCAAAAGCTGGTTCTTTGAGAAGATCAATAAAATTGACAAACCCCTTGCTAGACTAACAAAGAAAAAAAGAGAGAAGATGCAAATAAATACAATCAGAAATGAAAGGGGGAAAATTACAAATGACCTCACAGAAATAAAAAGAATCATAAGAGGATATTATGAGAAACTATATGACAACAAACTAGACAATCTGGATGAAATGGACAAATTTCTAGAAACTCATAACCAAACTACACTGACACAACAAGAAATACAAGAACTTAACAAACCAATCACAATTAAGGAGATTGAATCTGTCATCAAAAATCTCCCAGCAAAGAAAAGTCCAGGACCAAATGGCTTCACAGGTGAATTCTACCAAGCATTTCTAAAAGAATTAACACCAATCCTGTTTAAACTCTTCCAAAAAATTGAAGAGGAGGGAAAATTACCCAACACATTTTATGAAGCCAACATCACCCTAATACCAAAGCCAGATAAAGATTCCACAAGAAAAGAAAATTACAGTCCAATCTCTCTCATGAACATAGATGCAAAAATTCTCAACAAAATACTTGCAAATCGAATCCAACAGCATATCAAAAGACTTATACATCATGATGAAGTGGGATTTATTCCTGGCATGCAAGGCTGGTTCAACATAAGAAAATCAATCAATGTAATACACCACATTAACAAATTGAAGGAAAAAAACCACATGATCATCTCAATAGATGCAGAAAAGGCATTTGACAAAATCCAACATCCTTTTTTGATAAAAATACTTCAAAAGATAGGAATAAAAGGAAAATTCCTCAATATGATAAAAGGCATATATGAAAAACCCACAGCCAACATCACCATTGTCACCATTGTTATTCAACATTGTACTAGAAGTTCTAGCGAGGGCAATTAGACAAGACAAAAAAATTAAAGGCATCCAAATAGGAAAAGAGGAAGTAAAACTTTCACTGTTTGCGGATGACATGATCCTGTATTTAGAAAATCCTGAAGTATCCACAACAAAGCTACTTGAACTAATAAATGAGTTCAGCAAAGTGGCAGGATATAAGATCAACACGCAAAAATCAGTAATGTTTTTGTACACTAGTACTGAACAATCTGAGGAGGAAATCAGGAGGAAAATTACATTTTCAATAGCAACAAAAAGACTCAAATACCTAGGAGTTAACTTAACCAAGGAAGTACAGGACCTATATGCAGAAAACTACAAAACAGTGCTAAAAGAAATTTAAAAAGACCTAAACAAATGGAAAGACATTCCGTGTTCATGGATTGGAAGAATAAATATCGTGATGATGTCAATCTTGCCCAAACTGATTTATAGATTCAATGCAATACCAATCAAAATCCCAACAGCTTACTTTACAGAATTAGAGAAGGCAATTACCAAATTCATCTGGAAGGGTAAGTACATCCAAATAGCCAAAATTATTCTAAAAAAGAAGAGCAATGTGGGAGGAATTTCACTGCCTGACCTTGACACATATTACAAAGCCACAGTGGTCAAAACAGCATGGTACTGGCATAAAGATAGACATATCGATCAGTGGAATAGAATTGAAAATCCAGAAATAAACCCTCACCTATACAGTCAGCTGGTTTTTGACAAACCTACCAAGCCCACACTGATGGGAAAAAACAGTCTCTTCAACAAATGGTGTTGGGAGAACTGGATATCTATAACCAAAAGAATGAAAGAGGACCCCTATCTTACCCCCTATATAAGAATCAACTCAAAATGGATCAAAGATCTAAATATAAAAGCCAGGACCATAAAACTACTAGAAGAAAATGTAGGGAAATATCTTCAAGACCTTGTAGTAGGTGATGGTTTCTTGGACCTCACACCCAAAGCACGTGCAACAAAAGAAAAAGTAGATCAATGGGACCTCCTCAAAACTAAACACTTTTGCACCTCACAGGACTTTGTCAGAAGGGTGAAAATGCAGCCAATTCAATGGGAAAAAATATTTGGAAATCACATATCTGATAAGGATTTAATATCCAGGATAAATAAAGAGATGTTACAACTCAACAATAAAAAGACAAATGACCCAGTTAAAAAATGGGCCAAAGACTTGAATATACATTGCTCCGAAGAAGAAATACAAATGGCAAAAAAACACATGAAGAAATGCTCAACATCACTCATGATTAGGGAAATGCATATCAAAACTACAATGAGATATCATTTCACACCTATCAGAATGGCCACTATTAAAAAGACAGAGAACTACAAGTGTTGGAGAGGATGTGGAGAGATAGGAACACTTCTTCACTGTTGGTGGGAATGCAGGATGGTACAACCACTATGGAGGACTGTTTGGCAGTTCCTAAAGAAGTTGAATATAGACTTTCCAAGTGACCCTGCAATACCACTACTGGGTATATACCCAAAAAACTGAGAGCAGTGACACGAACAGACATCTGCACACCGATGTTCATAGCCACATTATTCACCATTGCCAAAAGTTGGAAACAACCCAGGTGTCCATCTGTTGATGGACACC
>JAKSZT010054489.1:12085923-12187157 GCA_026826555.1 Tolypeutes matacus
CCAAGTGACCCTGCAATACCACTACTGGGTATATACCCAAAAAACTGAGAGCAGTGACACGAACAGACATCTGCACACCGATGTTCATAGCCACATTATTCACCATTGCCAAAAGTTGGAAACAACCCAGGTGTCCATCAACAGATGAATGGATAAACAAACTGTGGTCTATTCACACGATGGAATATTATGCAGCTGTAAGAAGAAATGAAGTCATAAAGCATATGGCAACATGGATGAACCTGGAGGACATTATGTTGAGTGAAGCAAGCCAGACACAAGAGGACAAATACTGTATGAATGCATTACTATGAACCAAATATATTGTGTAATATATTGTTGGATTCAAAAAAAAAAATTTTACATGTATCCATTATATTTAATTGAGAAATGTATATATTTATTCATCTGTGTTTACTTTTAGTTCTTAATTGTTTATGTTTTCAATTATTAAATGTATAAAATAAAGTTAAAAAACAAAACAAAACAAAACAAGGAACAAATATGTCTGCACTAACATGTTCACATTGATTGGAGAGCAGAGACAACGAATTACATAACTGTAGGTCCTTAACATTTAAAAAAGTAAAAAAAAAAAAGAATGATTAACTGAATTACTGAGGCAAGAGCATGGTGCTCTGATGACTTATGAGAGAGTGATCTAAGCTAGACAAGGAGGAAGATCAAGGAATATCTTTGGAGGGCACCTGAGATGATATTTGAAGGATGATAGTGAGTTGACAGATTAAGATTAAGGCAGGAGATGGGTAAAATATTCCAGGTAATGGAGTGACTAAGAAAGACCCATATATGTGAAAGAATGCTCTTGGGAAATGAAAGAGTTAGAAACATGGTTATTGTGTAGGAGAAAAGTATTAGAGAGCCCAAATACTCCTCTAAGGAGCTTCTAAAGATACCAGGAAACCACAGAAACATTTTAAGCCAAAAGTTACATGAATTTATGTTTCAGAAAGATCAAGCTTCTCATGGAAATTAAACAGGGGGTGATAAGATTAAAAAGATTAAGAGAGAACATTATCCCTGAATGGTATTGGTAGTAGGGTTTGTGAGGTCAGAACATTCAAGACACTGACTGCAGTTCCCATATTGCTATTGCCATTAATGAACATGAATTAGGTCCCATCAAGCAAGATTTTATCCATGTTGCTCTATAGTCCTCCCAGGAATTTCACAAAGTGTGAAGGTATGTCTGTCTGTGTGTGTGTGTGTGTGTGTATGTGTATGTCTGGAATTACACTGTTAACTTACTTTTTAAAAACTTTATTTATTTATTTATTATTTATTTATTTATTTATTTCTCTTCCCTGCCCCTTGTTGTTTGTGGTTGCTGTGTATGTTCGTTGTGTGCTTGTCTTCTTTTTGGAGGCACTGGAACCAAACTCAAGACCTCCCTTATGGGAGGGAGGCGCCTAATCACTTGAGCCACCTCCACTCCCTGCTTTTTTGTGTCTCTCATTGTGTTTTCCTCCTTGTGTCTCTTTGTTGCATCATCTTGTTGCATCAGCTTGCCACGCCACCCTGTCACATCAGCTCACTGTCTTGCTCTTCTTCTATAGGAGGCACCGGGAACTGAACCTGGGATCTCCCATGTGGGAGGTGGGAGCTCAACCGTGTGAGCCACATCCGCTTGCCTTAACTTTTTTTTTTTTTTAAGATTTATTTATTTATTTCTCTCCCCTCCTGCCCCCCCCCATTGTTTTTGCCCTTGTTGTCTGCTCTCTGTGTCCATTCACTGTGTGTTCTGTGTCTGCTTGTCTTCTCTTTAGGCAGCACCAGGAACCAATCCTGGGATCTTCCGGAGTAGGCAAGAGGTGCTCAATCTCTTGCACCACCTCAGTTCCCTGGTCTGCTGCATCTCTTATTGTCTCTCCTCTGTGTCTCTTTTTGTTGCATCATCTTGCTGTACCAGCTCTCTGCTCGGGCCAGCACTCCTGTGTGGGCAGCTCTACTGCATGGGCCAGCTCTCTACATGGGTCAGCTCTCCATGTGGGCCAACTCTCCACTTGGGCCAGCTTGCCTTCACCAGGAGGCCCCAGGAGTTGAACCCTGGACCTCCTATATGGTAGATGGGAGCCCAATCACTTAGGCCACAGCCGCTCCCCTTAACTTACTTTTAATAAATTAGAAATATATTTCTTTGTTAAGATCATTTTTTTCTTATTCATTAGTTGAGCATCAAATCACAGCAAAGTATATGAGAATGTTTTTCTAAATGATATCTTACCAATCTAATTTTTGCACCATTTCGTAATGAAATGGCAACCAATGTACAAGTTAACTCTTTTAAATATGCTTTGTAAATCTCTAGCTTGGAATGTGGCATTAAGTGTTTCATCTGTACTGATTGGTGAGCAGGGACATCTGAGGAGCATTTGATGCTGCACGAGAAGATCTCTGGTGCTACAGTGCAGGCAGGAAATACAAGTTGGAAAGTATAGACAGATTGAACAGAGCTGGTGTTAGTTCAAAAAGAAATAAAATAAATTTGGTGTGAAAATATCTTTGGTAGTGCTATTGTCCTAACTTTGCCTATGTTCAAATTTGGTATGAATTAAATAGAGAAGTTATAGGAACTCTCTGTGCCTTAGTTTCTTCATCTGTAAAGATTTTTATGAGTAAATTAATTTTCACCTAGAGAGGAAGCACAGTGTCAAGAGCATAGACTCTACACTCAGAACACCTGACTGAAATCCCCGCTTGACCAGTAGTAGCTGTGTGACTGTTAGGCAAGTTACTTGACCACTCTGTTCTCAGTGTCCTCATCTGTCAAATAAGGATAACTATAGTACCTGTTGCACAGGGTTATTGTAAGAATAAATGAGTTAATATTTACAAAGTGCTTAGAATAGTGCCTGGTGCAGAGTAAGCACTGTGTGTTTAGTAAACAAATAAAACTCAAAGTGAGGGAAAAAAGAAAATGCTTTGGCCTTAATAAATGCTTGTTTCTTTTCCTTTCCACTCCAAGTGCTTCAAAACAACACCTGAAAATCTCTTTTGGATGAAATATAGCATATAATTTAGGTCAGCTAGTGATCATTGGAAAGGCATGCACACACACACACACACACAAAGTTTTCCATAAAAAATTTGATTAAAGGTATGTGAATACATATAAATGTTTATTTAGGTAGGACTGTGAATATGTGTATATAAAAATGCTTTTCTACCTAGATAAATGTATTTTATATATAAATGTATATATAAGGACCTTTGATTCTATCCTTTGTTATGGTAAATCCCTTAGATGATGCTGATTTCAGACAGTCTTGTCAGTCGGTACATTTTGGTATGGGTTTTTTCCCCCATTCTTTGACAGTGAGATCAGAACTGGAGGCAAAAATTAGCAATTGTGTCCTCCCTGCTCCCAGTTCTGATCTATCTTGTTTTCAAAAAAAAGTCCAAATAAGGAATAATGTTTACGTTAGAAGGTTTGGTGACTGAGAAGTAGACCTTTTTGAAGGCCTGCTTTTCAGACCAAATTTGCTTAGGGTGGGGCCCTGCTCATGGCTTAGAAACCACATTCACCACTGGCCCCTTAGCTGGAGAGCACAAGTGGCCAATTATGCTGTGACCAGTTGCTTGACTGTTAACAATGTGCAAAATGAGGAGACCCACTCAGAGAAGGTTCTCGGCAAATAGCCTTTAAAATACTTGATGAGGGAAGCGGCTGTGGCTCAATCAGTAGGGCTCCCGTTTACCATATGGGAGGCCCCGGGTTTCGTTCCCGGGTCCTCCTGGTGAAGGCAAGCCGGCCCGCACGGCGTGGTTAGCTGACCCAGCGAGCACAAGCAGCAAGGGGGGGATAAATGAATAAATAAAAAATAAATAAAATCTTAAATAAATAAATAAATAAATAAATAAATAAATAAATAAATAAATAAATAAAATAAAATACTTGATGATAGGACTTCTATTCCACAGAAACCATTTTATCAGGATGCAAATCTTCTGTAACTCTTAAATTGGAGACACTACTGTGGCATATAATTTGGTAACAGGTAGGATAATCTTGTGTGATGAGGCAGTGCCATCCTGGAAAGAAAGCAACAAAAAAGTCACAGGCATTTTACTGACTAAGCACCCAAATAACAGCTAGGTACTTATACCACCCAGAGCTACCCAAAGGCATTCTTAATCTAGGGCTTTTATCTTAGTCTTCAGTTGCAGGCTGACAGATCTAACTATCCGTGGAGACCTTTTATTAAAATGCTTTTCATGACATCTGAGGGAGGTAGAAAGAGCTGAGGGATGAGCCTGAAAGAGAAATGCAAAATGTGCTGAATTTCCTTCATCTTGAGACACTGCTCTGCTTCACATTTTTTCTTTATTAGAGAAGTTGTGGGTTTACAGAGCATTCATGCAAAAAAAAACAGGATTCCCATATACAACCCTACCAGCAACAACTTGCATTGGTGTGGAACATTTGGTATAATTGATGACAGCAAATTTTTATAATTGTACTATTTATGAAAGTCCATAGTTTAACTTCACAATTTACATTTTCCAAATCCAGATTTGCATTACATTTGCCATTACACTTAATTTTTTTCTCCTGCAAACAGCTATTTGATTTACCCTCCTGTAGCAGTTTGGCAGTTTGATATAGTTATGAATTCCAAAAATAGATACTGGATTATGCTTGTAAACTGCTCTGTTAATCTGGGTATGATTAAGTTATGGTTAGGGCATTGACTGTGCCTCCGCAGGAAGGCGTTGAGCCCCACCCCTTGGTGGGTGGGGAATCAAAGATAAAAGGCAAGGCAAAGGACAGAGTTGGAGTAGTTTTGATGTTGGAGTTCTGATGCTGAGATTTAATGCTGGAGCCCTGGGAAGTGAACACACCCAGGGCTGGGAAGGAGAGAAGGCCCTGGGAAGAGAAACGAGCCATTCGCCTGACAGTTCACAGCTGGCCTTGTGGAGAGAGGCAAGGCCTAGAGAGCCTCATAGTCTACAGCTGACCTTGTGGAGGAACCAGAGGAGCTAAGCCCAGAGAGAAACAGAGCCCCAGGAAGGGAGGAACCCAAGAAGCCTGAACCCTGGCAAACGTTGGCAGCTGTCTTGCTCCAACACATGGTAGTGGACTTTGGTGAGGGAAGAAACTTATGATTTATGGCCTGGTAACTGTAAGCTTCTACCCCAAATAAATACCCTTTATAAAACCAACAGTTTTTCTGGTATTTTGCATCAGCACCCCTTTGGCTGACTAATACACCTCCCTTCCCTAGTTTCCCTCTTTCAGTCCTGGGAGGTTCCTCCTCGATTTCCTCATCAGTTTGCTCATTACTAGTGTATAGAATCGCTACTAATTTTTGCATGTTGATCTTGTATCCTGCCACTTCACTGAACTCATTTATTAGCTCTAATAGCTTTGTTGTAGATATTTCAGGCTCTTCTAAATATAGGAACATGTCATCTGCAAATAGAATTTTAACTCCTTTTTTCCTATTTGGATGCTGTATTAGTCAGGATTCTCTGGGGAAACAGAATCAACAGGAGATATCTGTCAGTAATATGAGATTTTATGAGTCTCTCACGTGGCCGTGGGGATGCACAGGTCCAGGTTCCACAGGCAGGCTGCAAACCAGGGGCTCCGATGAAAGTCTGATGAAAGGTCCTTGATGAGTTTCTGGGAGAAGTTGGCTGTCCAAAGACAAGCTGGGAAATTATTTCTGAATGTTGAAATCACTTGCCCTTTTAAGGCATTCAACTGATTGGATAAAAGCGTCATCCATTGCTGATGCAATCTCCCTGATTGATGCAGATGCAGTCAGCCATCCATGCAGTAAACTCACTGGTGATCGAAGTCCATAAATGCTCTTGTATTACAATTAGCCCAGTGCTTGCTGGACCAAACACCTGGACACAATTACCTGGCCGAGCTGACACATTAGCCTTTTGCCTAATTACTCTAGCCAGAACTTCTAGCACAATATTGACTAACAGAAGTGACAGTGGGCATCCTTGTCTTGTTCCTGATCTTAGAGGGAAAACTTTCAAGCTCTTCCCATTGAGTACAATGTTGGCTGCAGGATTTTTCATATATACCCTTTATTAGGTTGAGGAACTTTCCTTCGATACCTATATTTTGAAGTGTTCTTATCAAGAAAGGATGCTGGATTTTGTCAAATGCCTTTGCTGCATCAATCTAGATGATCAATTGTTTTTTTCCCTTTCAATTTGTTAATGTGGTGTATTATGTTAATTTATTTTCTTATGTTGAACCACCCTTGCATACCAGGCTTAAAACCTACTTTATCATGATGTATAATTGTTTTTATATGCTGTTGGATTCGATTTGCAAGTATTTGTTGAGAATTTTTGTATCTATGTTCATTAGAGAGATTAGTCTCTAATTTTCTTTGCTTGTAGTATCTTTATCTGGCTTTGGCATTAGGGTAATATCGGCTTCATAAAATGTGTTGGGTAATCTTCCCTCCTTTTAAATTTTTTGGAAGAATTTAAACAGGACTGGTACTAATTCTTCTCAAAATGTTTGGTGAAATTCACCTGTGAAGTCATATGGTCCTGGACTTTTCTTTGTTGTAAAATGTTTGATAACTGATTCAATCTCTTTATTTTGTAATAGGTTTGGTTAGTTCCCGTATTTCTTGTAGAGTCAAGGTCGGTGGTTTGTACATTTCTATTAATTCTTCTATTTCATGTAGTTTGTCTAATTTGTGGGCATACAGTTTCTTTCTTTCTTTCTTTCTTTTTTTTTAAACATATCAATTTTATTGATACATATTAATAAAGCATACAACTCATCCAAAGTGTACAATCAATGATATTTGGTATAATCACATAGTTGTGCATTTATCCCTTCAATCATTATTAAAGCATTTTCATTATTTCACTAAAAATAATATTAAAAAACAAAAAACAGACAAATAAACAAGAAAATTCCTCACCTCTCAATCTTTCAATGTACCCCCTGCTGTGCATAGCTGCTATTTCTGCTATTCTTCAATATTTATTATTTATTTATTTATTTATTTATTTATTTATTGTGGGGTCCAATGGGTCCTAGGCCCTGGGTCCCCCTTCCTAAGAGAAACTCAGCCCACAGCATCTAGCAGCCTGCGTGGCCCAGGACACAAGTTAAAATGTAACAGATCTCACAAGGAAACAATTTCGAAAAATGTTGTAAATTGTACTTTTCTCAAAACTATACACTTCTTTCCTGTGATAACATTGCTAGACCCCTTCTGTGGTTTCATGTGACTCTAACAGAAACTCTCCTCTCATACCATATAGAATGTCTTTGTCTGGAAACCCCTTATATTGCTCCCCATTTCCCACCTCTTTGTGGAGAGCTATCTTCATTCTCTGAACCGCTGCCTTTGGAGACCCTCTTCTGTTTATAAGACCCAGTAACGTTCATGTCTGATTCAGTGCCGGGTGAGTTGTTTGATCTTGAGGCTGTTCTGACCCATGCCCTCTAGGAGCTGGGTCGGAACATTCATTAAACAGTTTTATTTATAAATATTTACACACTAAATGATCCATCCAAAGTGTATAATCAATGACTTTTTGTATAATCACAGTGCTGTGGATTCATCACCACAAAAAATTTTAGAAACAATTTCATTACTCCAAACAGAAAAACTCCACATCCGTTAGCAGTCCTTCCCCAGCCCTACATAACCACTAATCTAATTTCATATTTATAAATTGATTTATATTTACTTTTTATATAAATGGACTCATACAATATGTAGTACTTTGTGTCTGGTTTCATTCACTTAGTATAATGTGGTTTTTTTTTTGTCTGATATTAACATCTGGTAGTTTCAAAAATAAAAAGTCTTATATATGCAATTTTACCCATATTTATATTTCGCATGTAGTTTTACTATGCTATACAGTCCCATGTTACATTTATTAGCTTTCCTTTTACTAATATGCATGACCTTAGACCTTCCCTTCAAACCACTTTCATACCCACATAATAGTATGCTAATTACAAACATCATATTGGGCTTTCACCTTTTCTATTCATTTCCAAAGATTAACACACATCCTTTTATACCAATTCTGCACCAGTTAACACTGAGCTTTCCATTCTCTAACCTCATTCTATTTTCTGGTGACCCATATTCAAGTTATTAACCCCACGAGATTACACAATATATTTAGCTCATATAGTGCAATCATTCAATATTTGTCCTTTTCTGTCTGGCTTACGTCATTCAACATAATGTCCTCCAGGTTCATCCATGTTTTCATTTGCTTTACAACTTTATTTCTTCTTACCGCTGCATAATATTCCATCATGTGAATATACCACAGTTTGTTTATCCATTCCTCAGTTAATGGACACCTGGGTTGTTTCCATTTTCGGCAATCATGAATAACACCATTATGAACATTGGTATGCAAATGTCTGTTCATGTCACTGCTCTCAGTTCTTCTGAGTATATACCCAATAGCAGTATTGCTGGGACACAAGGTAAATCTATATTCAACTTCTTTATGAACTGCCAAACAGTCCTCCACAGTGGCTGTACCTTTCTACATTCCTACCAACAGTGAATAAGTGTTCCTATCTCTACACATCCTCTCCAACACTTGTAGTTCTCTGTCTTTTTAATAGTGGCTATTCTGATAGGTGTGAAATGATATCTCATTGTAGCTTTGATTTGCATTTCCCCAATCTCTAGTGATGTTGAACTTTTTTTTCATATTTTCATATATATATTTTTGCCATTTGTATTTCTTCTTTGGTCAAATGTCTATTCAAGTCTTTTGCCCATCTTTTTAATCAGGTCATTTGTCCTTTTATTGTTGAGTTGTAGCATCTCTTTATATATTATGGATATTAAACCCTTACCAGATATGTTACCGTTTCTTATAATATACTCTTCTGATCCTCTTTATTTCTATGGAATCACTCATAACGTACCCCCTTTCATTCCTGACTTTATTTATTTGCATCTTCTCTTTTTTTCTTTGTTAGTTTTGTTAAGAGTTTGTTGATTTTATAGATTTTCTCAAAGAATCAACTTTTGGGTTTGTTGAATTTTCTCTATTGTTTTTTTTTTGTTGTTGTTGTTGTTGTTGTTGTTTGTAATTTCATTTATTTTTGTTCTTATCTTTGTTATTTCTTTCTATTTGCTTTGGGATTTGTTTGCTGTTCTTTTTCTAGTTTCTCCAGTTTTTCAGTTAGATCTTTGATTTTAGCTCTTTCTCATTTGTTTTAATACAGGCATTTAGGGCTATAAATTTCCTTCTCAGCACTGCCGTCACTGTATCTTGTTTCTTGTTTTCACTCATCTTGAGATATCTACTAATTTCACTTGCAATTTCTTGTTTAGGAGTATGTGGTTTAGCCTCCATATATTTGCAAATTTTTGGCTTTCCCACCTATCTTTGATTTTCGGCTTCATTCTATTATTGTCAGAGAAGGTTCTTTGCATAATTTCAATATTCTTAAATTTATTGAGAACTGTGTTGTGGTTCAGCATGTGTTCTATCCTGGAGTAAGATCCATGAACACTTAAGAAGAATGTATAACCTGCTGATTTGGGGTCCAATGTTCTGTATATGTCTGTCAGGCTCCAACTCATTTATCATATTTTTCAAGTTCTCTGTTTCCTGGTTGACCACCTGTCTAGTCATTCTATCTATTTATGTGAGTGGTGTCTTGAAGTCTCCAACTACTACTGTAGAGGTGTCTATTTTTCTGTTCACTTTTGCCAGAGTTTGCCTTATGTATTTTGGGGTACCCTGGTTAGGTGATAGATATTTATGCCTGTTATACCTTCCTGGTAGATTGTCCTTTTTATTAATATATAATGTTCTTCTGCATTTCTTATCATGTTTTAGCATTTAAAGTCTGTTCTCTTTTGGTTACTATTTGCTTGAAATATCTTTTACCAACTTTTCACTTTCAGTCTATTTGCATCCTTGGGTCTAAGATGAGTCTCCTGCAGATAGCATAACGATGGCCCATATTTTCTTAACCATTCTGTCAGCCTATGTCTTTTCATTGGGAAGTTTAATCCATTAACAAAGTTATTACTATAAAGGCATTACTTACTTCAGTCATTTTATCCTTTGGATTTCATATGTCGTATCTTATTTTTATCCATCTTTTTACCTTTTTGGTTACCCTTTCTGATAGTCTTCAATTCTGCATTCTCCTCAAGGCCTTTCCCTCTTTTCTTTTCTGTCTGCAGAATTCCATTTAATGTTTCCTGCAGAGCTGGATTCTTGTTTACAAACTCTCTTAGTTTCTGTTTATCTGTGACTATTTTAAGCTCACTGTCATATTTGAAGGACAGTTTTGCTGGATAAAAAATTGGGGGCTGGTAGTTTTTCTCCTTCAGTACCATAATTATATCATAACATTGCCTTCTTGCCTCCATGGTTTCTGAAGAGAAATCCACACTATGTCCTATTGGACGTCCCTTGTATTTGATGTTTTGCTTTTCCCTTGCTGCTTTCAAAATTTTATCTTTATCTTTGGATGTTGGCATTCTGCATAGTATGTGTTTTGGGGTTGATCTATTTGTATTTATTTGAATTGGAGATGTATAGTCATGTCTTTCATGACACTTATTCATATCTTTCATGAGTGTTGGGAAATTTCAGCCATTATTTCCTCAAATAGTCTTTCTGCCCCTCTTTCCTTCTCATCTCCTTCTGGAACTCCCATAACATGTATGTTGGTGTGCTTCATGCTATCATTCAATGATCTGAGTCCCTGCTCAAGTTTTTCCATTCTTATCTCTCTCTGTCCTTCTCTGTCTAATTTCAGTTTTTATTTATTTATTTTTTTAAGGATTTATTTATTTATTTACTTTTATCCATTTTTACACCCCTTCCCCCTCCCCCCCGTTTTTGCTGTTTCTGTGTCCATTCGCTGGGCAACTCTGTGTCCATTTTCTGCCCTCTCTTCTCATCCTTCTCTTCCTGTCTTCACTGGGATTCAATCCTTGGAATCTCTGATGTAGGAGAGAGGCATCCTGCCTGCGCCACCTTAGTTGCTGGTTTTTCGGTGCTAATTTCAGTTTTTAATTCCTCTACATCACTGATTCTTTCTTCCAGATTTTAAATCTGCTGTTTGTGCATCTATTATATTTTTAAACTCACTTATTTCATCTTTCATTTCCATAAGCTCTGTTATTTTTCTATCCAATATTTCAAAATTTTCTTTGTGCTCATGCAGTGTCTTCTTAATGTCTCTTCCTTCTTTAGCTGTGTTGTCCTTCAACTCCATGATTTTAATTAGGATATTTGTATGACCTTCATCAATTAACTGTTTCAAGTCCTGTGTCTTTTCTGGAGCTTTGATTTGTTCCTTTGCGTGAGTCTTATCTTTCTTTTTCTTTGTATGGCTTGTAATTTTTTTGCAGACATCTAGGCATCTGATTCTGATGCTGAGGTTACTCTGATGTTCGGTTTCTCTCTCTTGCCTAAGGATTTACTGTTAAGTAGCTGTGTGCTATCACTGTTCTTTGACTCTTGGTTTAACTTGTTCTAAATATTTTGTATTGCCCCTGTTTAACTGCTCAAACCAGGGCTAAGGATCCAATAATGGGGTGCAGGCCAGTTTGCAGGTGCCTTGGAGAGGGTGTCAGTAAAGGCATCTGCTTGCCTTATTTATCTATCTATCTATTTATTTATTTATTTATTTATTTATTTATTTATTTATTTATTATTTTCCCTTTGTCATGCACTTTTCTGGTCTGGCCTGCAGATGGCACTCTTTGGTAGACCTCTCAGCTCAGACCACAGGTGCTAGGGAGGAATGCATTCAGAGCAACTCCTCAGGCTGGTGGGTGTTACAAAAGCAATGTCCTTAGGTATGGGCAGGACTCAGAAACTTTCTCAGAGACTGTTCTTCACCCTTCGCTGGCCATACCTTCTCTCCCTTTATCTCCTCAGCAACCAGCCCAGGGCAGTAGGAATAGTGTTTGAGAAGGTAAATTATCTTTAGCTCCCTGTGGGTTCTCAGGGCAAACAATGTCAGGGCCCCACCTGGCCTGGAAGTGTGCAACCCCTCCAATGCAGCAGAAGAGTTTGCTGGCCAAAATTTGAATTTGTTATAGGTTGTTTCCGTCCCTCTCTCTCTCTCTTTTTTTTTTTTTTTTTTTGTGGCATAAGATCCCTATAACCTCCTCAGTCTACAGCCACTGCAGTCCTCAGCTGCTGCAGTCTACAGTCTGCTATTTACTCTGTAAGTGGGGGGATGGGTGCCTGCTGCTTTTGCAGCTCTACTCACTTGATTTTCAGTGCAGCTGAACCTCCTTTCCTTTGCCCCTCTTTTCTGGGTGATGTCTCACCTTCCTCTGGTATCCTGAACCCCAGAGCAGTCCTCCAGACAGTCTCTGCCTGTCCTTTAGCTATTTTTTTGTGTGTGTGGAAGAGAAGTGATCCCTCTGCCTCTCTAATCCTCCATCTTCCTAGAAGTCCTGAGGTTCCTCCTTAAATTGCCACTGAAAATTGCTGGAATCAGGGGGGAGGTGATTACAAATGATTGCCATCTGCAGAGTGTAAATGGCTTCATGCAGGGCTCTATGTATCCCACTACCTTTCATTTTACTTTCCCTCAATCCCTCTCTTGGTGGAATGGAAGCTTTATTTCCTTTCTCAGGAACACAATGTGATAATAATGAGGTTATATATTGTCATTTTGATTGCTTTTGCACTTCTCTTGGGAGAAGTGTTTAAACACCCAGGACCAACTCTACTTTTTCTTGATTGGCCATTTGCTGGCTCACCATATCTTTCCAAAGTTCTTGGGCTTCCAATATTTACTAACTATAAACAGAGGTGAGACCACTCTAGCCAGCTTCAGTAATTTCAGGTATTAACTTTTGGCCATTTTATAATATAAAGGCATCTATATAATGATTTAGTAATTATAATTATTTGTTAATTTTTAACCATCAGTTACAACTCTTCCCTCTCTGTTTTGTAAAATTCTCGATCTTGGGGATAATCTGGACATTGGCTTTTTCTGGCTTCTTCATGCTGAAAAAGGTTATTGAAATTATGGGGTAAAGGAATGCAGCTGGTTGTCCTCCTTGACCTCTGGGTTCCAGAGCTTGTTTGGCATAGGAATAATAGAGACTTTTTGAAAAACAAACTTAATATATAAATTGAGAATTATAGATTTAAATGAACATGTTACACTGGGGAAATAATTTTATAGCCTTTCTTAGATAGTGTCCAGAATATTCTTTGGGCTTTGCCTGCTGGCTGCTACCTATATCAGAGTAACCTCCAGAATGACCCTTTGACTCTATTTGAACTCTCTTTAGCTGTTAAATCTTTATTCTGTTCTTTTTCTTGTCCCCCTTTTGGTCTAATCCCACATTGTCAGGGAGACCCATCCCTGGAATTTAAAGTCCTGTATTTCCAGGAAAAACCTCTGGAAATGAAGTCTAATATTCCCAGGGAAATCTTTACCCCTGATTTACCCCATATAAGGGGTAAGGTGGTGAGACTTTGGCTTAGAGAGGCAGGCCACATTTGAGTAACAACAAGGTTCTCTAGAGATAACTCTTAGGCATTAATCATAATTAGGTCTGCTTCATCATTATAGAAATAAGTTTCATGAATGCAAGCCTTGAGATTGAGGGCTCAGCTTACTAGTATGTTTCTTTTTTCACAGGTTTGCCTTGGAGCATTCTACTGGGAGGTCCTATTGTTTGAGAGAGTAAAAAGAATTTCCCAGGTGAAGAAGTTTAATATTTCTATATTTTCCCCAGTCCCTTAGGGTACTTTGCAAGTGTCTTCCTATCTTATGCCCAAAACATGAAATGCATCAAGGTATTACAACAATTCTGTACAGAATATCACAATCTCTTTCACTATTTTGGGTTCCACGTTAGCTATGCTGTTTAAATAATCTGACAAGTCAGGTTAAATTAGATAGTGCTTCACAGAATTTTAAAGAATTTTTCTTGACAAAATAAATTTATTTTTTCCGGTCTCCATAGTACTTAAAGATTTAAAATACCAATAATATTACTTTTTTCCTTGTATCCTGTTTCTCCTTAGTCTTTAGATTGGATCCATTTACCTTTTAATTGAAGTGTGATTCTTTTTAGTTTCTTTAATTGAGGTGGGTTTTGTTTTTGTTTTTGTTTTAGAATTAATGCTGCCTTTTCAGCACATTTAGAGCTGGTTAAATTTAGCTCTGAATTCCAGGTATCATATAAGCCCTTAAAAATTTTAGGGAGCTATTAGGTTATACATAAAGAGTAAAGCATCTTAAGACTTAGAAATAGAGATCAGAGCTCAGTTGTAATCATGACTGCTGCAAGAACTTACAATTTAAGGCTTAATTTCCTTAGGAGTATTTTGAATAAAGTTGTTTCTAGAGACTATTAGCTAAATAGAAAATTTTGTTTCATTTTACTTTTACTCTTTTACCAAGTTAATTTTTGGCAGAAACCCCACAATATTGGCCAGGGGGCCGGGGCACCTGGGAACTGTTCTCTTTAGGATGGGACGGGGGGAGGTGCCCACACCGCCAGCCTTGGGCCTGAGATTATGGAGGGCCTGATCCCCTTCCTCTTGCCACCCCTTTCCCCTTCCACTCTGGGTTGATTTGGAAGTTTCTTCCTTTTGGGGGTATGGCTCTGATCTGCATCCCCCTCCCCTCCAGCTGCTTCTCCCCTTGTTTCTGCCTTAATTATTCCCCATGGTCCCAGGAGAAGGGGGTGACAGTGGCTCCCACCTGCACCTTGGGTGGGGCGGGGCCAGGCCCAGAGCCCCCATCCTGGGCCCATCTCCCAGAATCCTCCCGACCGCCCCTCCCTTTGCCCTAGGAGGAAGCAATAAATAATGGTGTACACCCATCCCCCCCTTCCTGGGCAACCTCTTCCCATAATATCTTAAAATTATAAATAACCTCAAAAGCATACTGATTGTCAGGCTCTGGAGAATATATTATAATGATTTAGAAAAACCTTTTCATAGCTTTCAAGTACTTTTTCTTTACTTACTGAAATTTGGCCATTGGATTATTATTCTAATCTCAAAGCTATTAAAATCTAATTGGGAAATTACAGGACAACTATGTAAAACAAGGTTTATTCTGTAATATCCCCTCTGTCCCTATCATTTTTAATTTCCAGGCCTAGTAGACAGGAATCTAAGCTAAACTCTCATCTCCCCCATCTTTCCATATGCAGCTAATATCCCATAGTTTCCTAAACCAGTTTTAATGAGTCACTAGAATTCAGTCATGGTTAATAGACCCTGGGGGTAAGGATAAGAAGATGGTGGTAAGCAGCCCCATAAAGGAGACCAGCCATGACATACTGGACCATGGGAGCAAGAAAGGCCAGGTGCCTCCAGAAGTTACACCCTCCCGATGTTGATGGGTTTGGTCTTGTAGGTTTCAAATACTGTCTAGGACTGTTTTGGAACAATTTACATAGAAACAGCATTTCTCCTTAAGGAACAGGCAAGTTCTGCCCTGTGCCACTGTTAACATGTTTAGGGCTTTATAATTTTGCAACACCATGGCAGCAAGGGAATTTTTTGCTGTCTAAGGGCTTCTAGGGTGTGGCTAGTTTTTTCTATGCTGTTGGTTAACTATAAGGAGAGATTGTGATAGACCTGCTGGGTTTGCTATAATCTACCAACCCCAGTTCCCACAGTGGTGATTGTGCCTAGGACAGCTAGTAGAGGCATGAGAAGCACTGCCCTAGATGTAGACTCACAAAGACAATATAAGAAACAAAAAGACAAGCATATGGCAAGTAAAATAAAAGCAGTACTTAAGAGAGCCATTCTTTTATTTTATAGGCATATTCATTAACTACTTAGAAAATGAATTAAGTTTACCAGGGATATGTTCAATATCCCTTTGCATATGATCTAGAATAGAAGAGATATCATATTCATCAGGTATATAGGTATAATACTTAACACTGATGAATGAACAGGTTTCTCTTTGAGCTGCAGTTAATAGAGCTTAGCCCCAGGTTTGCAATACCATACATGCCGACTCTTTATGGGAGCATGTATAATGCAAATTGTGTCTGGATAGGTTCTACTCACATTACTCTGGTAATCATTGCTCCACTTACATATGTCCTTCACAAAGCTAGCATGCTGCAGCACCATTGGCCATTGGAGGGAAGCTCCAGTGTTTCACTGGCCTGGTGCATAGCACCCTTTGGCACTATGAAACAGAGCCAGTCTGTAGGCAATGTCTATTGTAAATCTGGCCATATTGAGCCATCATCAGCTGCCTTAGGAGTCTGAAAAAGCGACATACTCTCCATCCACTTCAGGAGCATGTCCAGAGATATGGTAGACACTTTTATTATTTTAGAGATCATAGTGACCAACCTAGCTAATAACTCAAATGGAGAGGCACCATGCAGGGTACTGGGGGCCTGGTTTGAATACACAGACAGTCCAACAATACTGAAGTCTATCTCTTTTAATTTTTATATACATTTTAATCGCTTCCAAGGCAGTGTATAACATATCAAATAAGTCTACTTTTAGTACCTTATTTTTTATGCTTACAACTTTATCATGATTACGTTAACAGGTACTTTATTTTAGCAGTACAGAAAAAAATACTTTCTCCATTATTTTATGAAAACATAAGATTCTCAATGGAATGAAGATTATCTTCCCCCTACCACCACTTTGATATGCAGATTGAGGTAGCCTCTAACAGGTTTCTTTCCATATTATGAAGTTACTATTTGTTATCATCAGTCAATTTAGGTTTGTAGTTAATAATGGCTTCTGGAATTAGCCATTTAAAAACTTCAGTTTAGAAAATGGTTTTACAAACTTCTTATAGCTAACCGTAAGTTATTTTTTGTTACCAATATTAATTCAGGTTTCTGTTTAATAATGGCTTCCTGGAATTAGCCATTTAAATATTTCAGTTTAGAAAATGCTTTTGCAAACTTCCTATAACCAACCATAACCACATAGACTAGTTACTTTTACTTTTAAATAAGCTTATTAAATTATAGTTAGCAACCAATGAAATTTACTTTTATCCATTTAAGTCTTGTCTCACATTCTTCATTCTGTTCTGTGAAAATGAGTCACTTCATTTTAGGACAGAGCAAAAATTTTTTCTTTAACTTAATTTCATTAAACACAGACTTACAACTTTAATCTTAATGATTTAATACATTTAATGCTAATTTATTTTATTAGCATCCTATAAACCTAGGGGGATTACATACAAGGTAAATGAAATTGAAATGATTATAGTTTATGCAAGAAATGTTTTTCTTCTTTCCTTCACAGGAGGCTAAACCTCTTTTTAAAAAAATAAATTCTAAAATTGTGAATAACCTTAAAAGCATACTGACTGCTAGGTTCTGGAATATGATGGTTTAGTTTTAATCATAATTTTAAAAAAATCTTACCATGGCTTTCAAGGATTTTTCCTTTATTACTGAAATTTAGTAATTGGATTATTAATTGCTCTCATTTTAAGGCTTTTAAAAGGTTTAAGTTGGGGTACTACAGGACAAACTATGATTCTTAATTCCCCAGGCTAGAAGACAGAGTTTTAAGCTAAACTCACATTTCCCTATCTTATCACACTTAGCCCTTCCCCCATAGCTCTCCAGAAGAGAAGACCCTGGGGGGGGGGAGGGTAGGGCAAGGAGCTTAAGAAAACCTTTTCCCTCTCCCAATAGTTTCTATATTCAGATCTCTATATGACCATTCCATCCTGCTTAGCTTCTCTAATTTGGACTCAAGGAATATTTATTTACTTATGTAAGTGCTTATTTAATTTTTAACAATTTAGATAGAGCTTTTTTAAAGAATTTTCATTTGTTAATTTGATGTTACCACCCTGAGGTATGAAAATATACACTGAACAAATAGACAGAAGTAGAGAATTAGGGGAAGCAGCTGTGGCTCAGTTGGTTGGGCTACCATTTACCATGTGGGAGGCCCCGGGTTTGGTTCCCGGGGCCTCCTGGTGAAGACAAGCCGGCCTGCACGGCACGGTGAGCAAGCTGGCACAGCAAGATGATGCAACAAAGGGAGACAGGCAGATACAGAAAAATGCACAGCAAATGGACACAATGAGCACAAGTGGCAAGGGGGGGGATAAATAAATTTAAAAAAATAAATCTTAATTAAAAAAAAATAGAGAATTAGACACAGAAATACAACTCACTAATGTTATATTTTTCATTCTCTTACAAAACATGTTTAACTGTACAATAACATTATATTCAAAAGATCTCCTTGAAGTATATTTCTAATTATTCTAATCTGCACTGTCACCATGCAGTTTTTTGTTTTTGTTTTTTGAGATACCAGGGCCAGGGATTGAACCCAGGACCTCCTTTGTGGGAAGCTGGCAGTCAACCACTGAGCCACATAAGCTCCCTCACCATGCAGTTTTGCACAAGAATTTCATTCTTTTTTTTTTTCCAATAATGTCAACAATTTATTTCTAAAAGCCAAAAGCAGGAGTGCTAGTTTTGCCTTTTTTTTTTTTTTGCTTACAAAAATATTGTTTATATATATATACACATATATTTCAAGAGGTGCTTAGATTACCAAGAATTTCATTCTTTAGATATTGACTTATAATCAAATTGTTTTCAATGATTTAAAATATAATTTACAACATTTTCTTTTACTTTAGAGCTTTGCTTATTTCCCATTTTGGCTTTGACAGACCTTGGATGAGCAACACCAACTCCAGTATAGACACACTGATGTAATTGAAGTCTTAGGGAAAACTGGTTTCTCTCATGACCTACTGCTTTCAGGATTCTTGATGCTCAAGGTGGGAGGTCCCACAATCCCCAGTCCTTGGAGATAACAGGACTCGGGCAGCTGCTGGACTGGAAGAGTAAATGTCCAACCCTGAGGGCCAAGGATTCCACCAGGCAGCAGTCTCCTCAAAGGTCATGGGGTCCCTCTGGGCTCTTGCCTGGAGTAGGTACATTAGAGTCTATACTTGGATAGTCATGAAAGAAAGCAGGGTTATTTACACCAGTGGAAGGATAGGAGACAGAGGTGTCTCAAATTTGCCTTCCCCTGAGCCATGGGAAACAGAAATTTCCCTGGATTCAAACAGGGAAGATAGAGTAGTTACCATTACAATGGTGAGGCAAAGGCAGGATCCGTTTAGAATTATCATTACAATAGCAAGCATATATAAATGTGAGACTTGTCTTGAAGTAACCATAAACAAAGGTAAATTAATCTAGGATTACCATCACAATAGCTGAAGTCTAAAGGTGAAGCTAGTAAGCTTGTCACAAAATAACCATAAGCAAAGAGTTCAGTTTAGGATTGTCACAACTATAGCAATCATACACAAGGGTGAGGCTAGACTTGAAACAACCATAAACAAAAGTAAATTAGTTTAAGATTACCATCACAATAGGTCTAGGCTAAATCCAACCAATTATAGCAATTTCAGATATTTCCCTTTTGCTGTTTTATAATATAAAGGCAACTATAATGATTTTGTCTTAAGTCTTAGTTACAGTTTCTGTTAAGTTTTTACTTCAAAATAAATTGGGTACTTTATTAAATAAGCAACTAAAACTATTTTATTAGTAACAGTAACATTGCTAGGTTTTCTGCTTTTCTAGCAGTTGATCTAATTCCACCTGTAACTTCTTTTATACATCAAATTCCATTGCAAGATAGTATTGAAACTTAAAGACTCATTTTAGGTTACTGTATTAGTTAGCCAAAGGGGTGCTGATGCAGAATACCAGAAATTGGTTGGTCTTTGTAAAGGGTATTTATTTGGGGTAGAAGTCCACAGTTACCAGGCCATAAAGCATAAGTTTCTTCCCTCACTGAAGTCCGTTGCCATGTGTTGGAGCAAGATAGCTGCTGACATTTGCCAGGGTTCAGGCTTCTTGGGTCCCTCTCTTCCTGGGACTGCATTTCTCTCCAGGCTTAGCTCCTCTGTTTCCTCCACAAGGTCAGCTGTAGACTATGAGGCTTTCTAGGCTTTGCTTCTCTCCACAAGGCCAGCTGTGAACTCTAGGGCAAATGGCTTGTCTCTATCCTGGGGCCTTCTCTCCTTCTTCACTAGAACTTCAACATCAAAACTGCTTTTTGCCGTGCCTTTTATATTTTATTCCCCACCCACCAAGGGGTGGAGCTCAGTGCCCTACTGATGTAGCCCTGTTAACGCCCTAATCATAACTTAATCACGCCCAGATTAACAGACCAATTTACAAGCCTAATCCAATATATATATTTTTGGAGCTCATAATTACATCAAATTGCCCAATGGTTACAATTACCTTCACTGTTACCCAATTTGTAACAAGTGAACCCCAAATCTGATTTACTAGTTCCTAGGTAGGAGCAGACTGGCAAAGTTAAAGTAAGCACAGATTAGAACAGAAGAATTTTAGGCTTACTTAACTTAGAGAAAGAAGATGTGACTTTAGAATCACCTTCACACAAAGTGCCCCGTGTCAGCCATGGTAGTGTTACTGGATTTAGTCTAGGTTCTTGACTTATGCTGCAGAAATGAATTTCAGAGCACGTCAGTTGAGTGAGGCCAGCAATTTATTAAGGTAGGGAGAGAAGAGAAATGGGAGAAAATAACAGATCATGGGTCCCTGTAGAGGGTAAGGGGCTGAAAAGTGATAGACTATGATTTCCTATTATAGATTATAAATGCCCAGGTTTTACTTGCGTGTTGATCTGCACAGGGGGGACGTGGCGAGAGCAGGGTGCAGAAGCCATGAGGGCCCCAAGCAGGGCAGGAGCTGCCTGGAGCAGGAGCAGGGCACCTGGGGTCAGGAACAGGAGCAGAAGGGGCAATTTGACCTTCTTTTTTGCACCTGCTTTTTAGACTGTTAATTTTTCCACCCTTTTGCTAAAGGCATGGGAGGAGTCCCAGGTGTTTGCTGTTTTGACTGATTACCCCACCCATCAATCCCCCAGGTGGGGCCAATGATAATGTCCCAGGAGAATCTCTTGGGAATCTCTGGGAATCTCATTCTGTATGGTAGAAATCTCACGAGGATCTTCTAGCAGCCATCTTGGGTCATCAGTGCCCACACCAGGTTCCAGATCCGTCTATTCATTCCCTATATGAAGCCTGCTTCAGTAGAAAACTTGATTTGAAACCTTCAGCTTTGTTTCTCCAGGGAAATCCCCAGGCAGCTGCTAGGTATGGAGCTGAGGGATTCAAGGAAGCCTTGCGGCCAATAAGACATGAATTGGGGCTGCTCTGAGGCTCATCCCCATTAGCTACCTCTCACAAGGGTTAAAGTCCTGTGGGCAACCGAACCCGGGGCCTCCCATATGGTAAACGGGAGCCCTACTGATTGAGCCACAGCTGTTTCCCAGCTTCCTTCTTTAAAGGACAGTGATTCATTGATGGCTGATGATGAGGTTTCTTATTCTACAGGGTATTGGTATAGCAAATGGCCTAGATCTTGATTCCCCATTCATTCCCCTTATTAGGCACAACCAAGGATAGAGAGGCCTGGAATGGTAGGTCAGGACCAAGTAAGTGGCTCCCAAGTTAATTAAGAAATTAATCCTACGTGCCGCTTCAAGGGTCACCCAGGGCTCCTCCTGGTTGATGGTTTGCAGTGTCAACCAGGGAGCCATGCCTGGCTTTGGACCCTTCCATCCTTCCCTGGGGCAAGGTCCTGGCAGGTCCCAGTAGTGAGGCAGTTGGGGCCAGAGGCCCACCTCTTCACGCTTGAAGTAGGTGGCCCCTCCTTACCTGTTTCTCCTTGGCAGCACAGTCTCGATTGTTGAAAACTACAGAGGCTGTTTCTAAAAGGGAGTTTATAGAAGTTTGGGGACCCAGGGAAAGTTTTTGCAGCTTTCTACGGATATCCACAGCAGACAGGCTAATAAAGTGAGTTCCTAGGAGGATCTTCTCTAGAGTCAGGATTTACCAGAGGGTGTTTTTTATTGCCTCTGCAGGTTTTCCTTGAAATAAGGCTGGGTTTTTGTCCTGCCTCTGAGTAATTTCCTTGAGCTTATAATAATTGGCCAGTTTAGTAGTACACTTCCTCATGCCTTTGAGTAGACATGTGACCACCTGGTCTCTGGCCCGCAGATCTACCTGTCCCCTCCTTTTCTCTTACATAAGTTAAACTGGAATTTAGGGTCTCATTCAGAGGTCACTCTTGGCCTCTAATTTGTACTGTGGCCATGTAGTGGGGCAGGAAAAGATTAGCTTCTTCATTTTTAAACCATCAGTAAGCTGGTTGTCCCAATTCCTGAGAAGACACCCCATGGAGAGACTGCTGGAATGCTGGAGAAGGCGCCAATTATCCTAGGGGAGGATAAATGCATGAGTCTTATTGACATCCCATTCCTAGACCAGATTGAATGAAATTGCTTGCCACCCCAGCTTCCTGGAGCCCTGCTTGCTGTTCCAATCTTCTGGGTATCAGGAGCCATGCTTGCTGGGTATCCCCAGGGCCTTTGAGGTCTTAAGAGAAGTCTGGGTCCTGTTCCCAGACTGAAGCTACCCAGCCGGACTTCCTCCCTAGGAAAGGGGCTGTCTAGAGACCCTTCTTTCGGCCTATTTTTGCAGAGGTCTTAGGAAGTGGTTGTGAGAGAGAGAGAGAGAGCTCTTATTATGGCCCCAGCCATGGACTGAGTTCTGCAGTTAAACCAGACATTGACAGGCACATTAAGAGACAGAATGTTCTGTGGCTCACAAGCAAACAGCCATGTGGAGCCCGGGAGGAATCTCAGGGCCTCCAGGGGACTGAGGAAGGAACAACCCTCTGGGTCTTTCCAATAAAACTAAAGAGGGTACAGACAGGCTCTGCTTAAAAGCCTAAACTCATTAGTTTTCTTTGGGTGTTGGGGAGTGTTACTCCCCTCTTTGTCTCCTGCCACAGCTCACCAAATATGTTAGCGGAACACTCTGGGTTCTGGGTTCTAGGTTCTTGGCTTCATCGCAAGAATGAATTCAGAGATGTGCCAATTTAGAGGCCAGTAAAAAAGAGTTTATTGAGAAATGAGGACAAGGAAAAGCACACATCCAAGATGTGGATGTGGGTGTGTTACAGGGTGAGATGTGCGTGTTTAAGGCCTTTCCTTCTCCTCTTTCCCCATATTAAGGAGGGGCCCTAGCTATTTGCTGTCCTGATTGGTTGCCTTTCTACCTTTACCTGTTAGTTTTCAGGGAAACAATAGGGAGACCTTTATGTTTGGAGTTATCTAGGACTTCTTTTGAGAAGTCCCAGAGTTTCTTTTTTTTTTTTGGAAAAAAAAATTTTTTTTGGCCGGGGGGTGGGGTGGGGAGTTTCAAATGGGACCTTGTGATCAGGGTCTTGGGTTTTTCAGCTGTAATGGTTGTGGCTTTGTTTGCAAGCAGCTGCCCCTCCTCAGGGGGTTTCTGGTGAGTTCTTGTGGCCAAGTTCTGACCAGAGGGTTCCAGCTTTTATAGCTTTATCCTGACTGTCCTCCTTCCCTCATTTCCTCTACTAACCTGCCTCAAGTGTACTGCTGATGTGCAGTATAAATTCCTTCTAAGAAAGCAGAGGGACTTTCTTCTGGTTCTTGTATTACTTCACTTCTCTTTTGTAAGTTTATAGCTTTAGGGACTTCTTTCTGTTCTAAATTAGCCCAGTCCTCAGCACTATTAGCATTCTATTAAGATTCTTTACTGGTGCATACCCCGAGGTTGTCCGGATTTTTTTTCTGTTTCTTATCTGCTTCCTGCTCTATTACTTCATTTACTATTTTCCCTTCATCTCCTGTTATCTGCCAGGCCTCAATACCAGTCCAATTACAAGTTGGAATAATTAAGTTTTCCATTTTCTTTAGGTCCTTTTTATAGATTAGGCCACCATTTTCCCACCTTACCCCAGGGAATGGGGCAATGATATACACAAATTCTTCATCTCTTCCTAAAGGCATTTCCCAAAGGAGTAGAAATTTTCTGGCCCAGCTGCTGATCTGAGAGAGCCATCCTGGCCACGTGGAGATACAGGCTTCTCCTCTATAGGACCATGCTCCAGCCATTTTCCTCCTGATTCTAAGTTACACTGAGGCCAAATTTCGTTACAGAAAAAAACCATTTCCTGCCTTTTCATAGGCTTGTGACTGAAATTTTTTTTTTTTTAAATACAGTCTAAAGGGCTACACTGAGGAATGCTAGTAGAATTAGAATTTTCCATTTTAAAGAATTTCAGTAACCAGTAAATGATTAGTAATATTTGAGCAATATGAATGCAATTAAACACTAATTAAGCAGTTTAGTCAGACACTGTATATTTACATTACCTAAACAACACATACCATTTAACAGACACTTAATATATTTTGGATTACTTTTCAGGAGTATATTTAACAGAATTAAGGGTCAGGAGTAAATCTAAATAGACTCAAAGTTCAGGAGCACACTTAATAGATTTAAGTTTGGAACGTGAACCCCAAACAGAATGGTACCCAAAAATAAAACCAGGAAAAGGTGAAGAGGTCAGAGCAAGGAGAATCTTTTTTTTTTTTTTTTTTTTAATTTATTTATTTGCTTTATCCACTTTAACCCCCCTCCTTCCCCATTTGCTGTTTTGTGTCCATTCGCTGGGCAATGTCTGTTTCCTGCCATCTCTTCTCATCCTCCTCCTCCAGTGTTCGATCCTGGAGACCTCCGATGTAGGAGAGAGGTGTCTTGCCACCTACGCCACCTCGGTTCCTGGTTTTAGGAGCTTTCAGAGTATCTCGTCTTGTCTCTCCCCTGAGTCTCTCTCCTGTTACATCATCATCTTGCTGTGTGGCTCCTGGGGCCTGGCGGCTCACCAGCACACAGAGCCTGGCAGCCCATGCACCTTCTATATATATATTTTTTATTTTACCAGGAGGTCCCAGGGATCGAACCCAAGTCCCTCCATATGGCAGACGGGCGCCCAACCATTTGAGCCACATCCGCCTCCGAGAATTGTTCTTGAGGGGCCTTAAGAGGACTCAAACCACCGACTTAACTTCCTGATTTGCTTCTACCTAGGTGACCCACTCACCTGTGGAACTGTTTCTTTCTTTGAAGGTTTAAAGCACTGCTAAGACCTGAAGTGCTAGCGAGGTAGGAAAAACCATTGTTGAGCCTTTAGATCAAGAGGGTCTAGCAGCCACAGATTACTCGATTACTGTGCTTACCTCTCTCACTGGGACCCCAGAAACTTGAGCAGTGAGACTCCTTTGGGAACATCTTTGTCCTTAGTTGGGTCACCTAACTGATATCGAGCAAAAATGGGTTCTTTTCTCCTGATGTGTCTTTAAAGCCAATCCTTGAGACACTGGGGTTTCAAAAAAAGAAAGAGTTTTGTTTGCCCAAATAAGGAGGTCAGTCACCTTAGATGGCCCCCAAAACTGTCTCCCTGATCTGCAGAAATTCTAATAGTTTATAACATAAGGGTGCTAATGAATAATTTTGGTGGAGCTAGACACAGGTTCCTTCATTAATAAATATTAAGGGGCTGAACAAGATGGGGGTGGACCCCCAAACCAGGGGGAGTCACAAAGTTACAATCATTTTCAGAGATTAAGTTTTGGGGATAGGAAAGTATAGAGTAGAGGCCAGTCACAAGGTTTTCCATATGGGTATTAAACAGAGGAGGGTAGAGTGCTTACCCTTCCAATAGTAAGCATACACAAGAATGAGCCTAGGGGAGTGGACGTGGCTCAAGCAGTTGAGTACCGGCTTACCACATGAGAAATCCCAGGTTTGGTTCCTGATGCCTCCTGAAAAAACAAAAACAAACAACAAGCAAAACAAATGAAAAAATCAACTCAGGGAAGCCCTGATGTGGCTCAGTGGTTGAGAGCTGTCTTCCCACATAGGAGGTCCCTGGATTCAATTCTCACCCCTGGTTCCTAAAAAGAAAAAAAAAAAAAAAAAATGAGCCTAATTCATAAACAAAGGTAAATTCAATCTAGAATTACCATCACAATAGTAAGCATACACAAGAGTGAAGTTAAGTCTGGAGTAACCATAAACAGGGGTGAGACCACTCTAGCAGGCTTCAGTAATTTCAGGTATTAATCTTTGGCTATTTTATAATATAAAGGTATTAATATAATGATTTAGTAACCATAATTATTTGTTAATTCTTTAACCTTGGTTATGGTAAGCATTGATAATTTTTCTCCATCCATCCCAGCAAATAAAAATTGTGGGGGCCAACTAGGGTAATGGCTACATTTATTGTTCTACAAGAATTTGCTAGGCCCTTAGTAGATGTTTTCTAAGAGCACCCCCACTTAACTCTATGGTTAAAGTAAATCATGCCTACATTTGGGTATTTGAAAGATATTTTGGCAATTAATTATGTTATTCCTTTTATTTTCCTCACTTATTGGAAGAAGTCTGGCAGACTGATGGTCTTATTAACCATTCTTTTGTTCAGAAGCCCTTACCTGCATTTTCTATAGGTTAGGGGAAAAAAGATACTGTGAGTATACAGAGGGATCATCCATTTCACCTGCTATTATGAAAACCTGGGCATATGTGATGGCCAGTAAAAGACTAAAATAGAACTGAAAATATGGAACCCACAAGCCTGGACAAGAAACAAGATTAGGATTTCTTTGTTTGTGGGGCTCAAGATAGGGAACCTGAGGCCTGCAGGGGTGGGGACACTGTAATTCTAATTACTTTTTAAATTCTCCCCCTAGTGCTTATGCTTTGATGATTTTCTTATATTTAGAAAGGGCAATTTAGGGCTGCAATGGGTGTGGTATTTCAAATTAGGTAAAAGGAGACTTAAAAAGACTAGTATTAAATAAACTCATAATAATAAGAACAGTGCAAATAAAAACACCACTCTCTGAATCAGTGAACATGCAGTGAGTGTTCCTTTTACAATGTCTCATTACAGTCAGTAGCTGGTTTGTCCCCTAAGTGGCGATTTTGTGTGCATGGATGATGAGGTCCTTGAATGGTGTACTTGGTGAGGACTTCCTCTTACTCTCTACCCTAGTAATTCCCTTTCCTTTTTCTCCTCTTTATCTGTGATATTTTTTTTTCTTTCCTCTCTGTCTATTGTCAAGAACAATAAATTATCTATTCCAACATCCCTTCCAACATGAATACTGTTTTTTATAGCATTGTGGATGGATGGATAATTATTCACTCTTGGTTTAAACTCCAAGTAATTGACCAAGTAAGGAGAACATGGGGCTGAAGATGCTACCCAGCCAGGCCTAAACTGTGGTCAAGATTCGAACACTGAACCAAGAGTCTGTTGGACCAAATTTTGGTATACTTTACAGTTCATTTATTGTTATTATTTGGAGGGTCATATTATATAACTGTTGAATCAGACAGGCCTTAGTTTGAATCCTGGGCCCTTAATTACCTATTGTCCTTAAGTAAGGTTTTCTTTTTTGCAAAATAGAAAATAATAATATTTGCATCATAGTGTGTCCCGGCCCGTGGGACAGTCAAATGGGGCTCCAGCTCCTATGAGGGAAGAATGGTATGGGACAAGAGACACGAAGAATGACAGCAAGACAGGATTCTGATCAAGCTGCAAAAGTTTATTGAAGAGGCAGGGTATATATCCTCTAAAGGAAGAGGGGGTGGCTAATAAGGACGGGTGGCGGTTTAGGATTGGTGGATGCTGTTGCTAGGGTAGTGGCGGCTGCGGAGGTTAGTGCTTTTGGCGCGAACTTTGGGCGCGAACTATTCTTTTTGGCGCGAACTACCGAAGAAGGCTAATTATAGCTTAAGGTGTTGTTTCAACCCTGGCGGCCATGTTGCATGTTACCGGCATCGCTGAAGGTGAATAGACATGCCACCTTCGTTGTCCCCAACATCTCCTCCCTTTGTTTTTTAAAAGGATGGAGGAAGATTGCATTTTTAACATTCTTTTGGCATTAACCTGCTGGGGGAAACAGAGGCCTCATTTGATTTCGGGGGTGCTGTGCCTGCCTTAGGTCAGGACCATGCTGTACGGCTGCTGGATCTTACCCGTCATCGGAAACCATGGCAGCAATCGGCCAGGCCCCTGCCTTAGGTTGATCCAGCGGCTTTGCCGCAGTGAAGAAAAACAAGGGGGGGGGGTCCAGTTGCCTGTCACTGGCTAACCAGTCCAGCACCCGAAACTGTTGGCCAGCTTTCACTACTGGTTGCAGTCCGCTCTTAGCGAACCTTTATGCAAATGAGGCATATTTCTCAAGGAGCTCAAAAACGGCCTGTGGTTGTTTTTTGGCCCTCCTTTGCAGTGCTTTGCCTTACACCCAGTGGTACCAAGCGTAGCAAAGGCTAGCAGCATACTTTTGAGTTATATGCTGTTCCCTAGGAGGAGGTTTCTTACCCTTCAGGGTGGGCAGCAGCCAAGTATTCTGGATTTACACCTTGATCAGCGAGGTGGAGCTGGTGATAATGCACTTGAATGGGCTTGCCTAGGGCAGAATCAATCTGATCCTTAACTAGTTGTATTATTTTTCTTATGGCCCAAGGTGCAAAGGATAGTATTAGAAGTAGGGTTATCATGGGGCCTAGTAGAGGGAGGAGATAAGGGAGGATTCCGTTGAATCCCCAAGAGGGACCCTCTTGGGCCTCTCATTTGCGTTTGCGATTTGCTATTCCTTCCCTGAGTTTGGTCATGGAATCTTTAATTATTCCTGAATGGTCAGTGTAGAAGCAACACTCCTCGCCCAATGCGGCACAAAGCCCTCCTTGTTTAAGGAAAAGTAGGTCTAAGCCCCTCCTATTCTGGAGAACAACCTCCGATAGGGACGTAAGGGATTTTTCAAGATGGGTGATGGAGGTTTCAATGCGGGCTAAGTCTTCGTCTACTGCAGCTCTTAGGTGAGAGAGGCCTTGTTGTTGGAGGATGACAGAAGCGGTTCCTGTGGTTAGGCTGGCAATACCTAGAAGAGAAGCGATGGTAACAGCCGTAATAATTTCTCTCTTTTGCCTAGTTATAGAAGGTTGCACGTCCCAATGTTGATAGAAGTCTTCTTCGCTATGGTAAAGAACATGCGGGAGAATAACTACTAAAACACAGACCTCTCCCGATTTATTGAGGGCCGCCGTGGCTACACAGGGAGAGAGCCCTGATGAGGAGCACAGCCATTTTGCCCCGACAGGGGGGATGTAAAATTTACCTTGAGACAGGGAAGATGAATGTGCGCAGGCCTTAGTTAAGGTGTGTTATTAAAGATATTACCCACGCACTGTCCAGTGTGCAGGATGGACTGTATAGTGAGGCCACTGGTTTTTTCTTTTTTCCACTGACATTGGGGAGGGTTGTCGTTAGAGGAAGTGTTAAAGGTGGCATTAAGGGCTATAGCATCATAATAAGGGGGTTTAACAGAAAGACATAACCAGCAATTGCGAGTAAGGTTGGGTTGGGAAGCGTTTAGATCAAGAAAGGTAGCATTAAGCATTTGCCAGAGTGGGTTATTGATGGCCAGTTTAGGGGTGGGAGGGGTAAAATTGGGTGTAGCAGGCGTCCCTGATGCATTTGCAGACTGAGTTAAAGTGGCAGGAGAGCTGAGCGAAGAAGGGGGGGACAGAACTTTATTAGGGCCTATTGGACCGTGGTTTACTTCTGCCAGTTCCTTTTTTATAAGCAGGAGCGTGCCAGGGTCGGAGCCGGAGACATATAGCCTGATTCCCCAGGTTCGACCGATGATCCAGGAAGGATCTGTAGGGCTTTGGACGGAAAGAGTGAGATTGGTACAGAGGTTTGTTTTGTTAAATTTTGAAGGAAGGCCCCACGCTGGGTTAGGTGGTCGAGTGCATCCAGCAGGGGTGAATTGTACCGTGAGGAACTGGTCAGCAATTGGGGGTGACCATCCGGTAGCCAATGTTTCGCATCTCCAGTGGGCACAATAGTAGTGTGTGGGCTGATTGCAGTATGAACGCCCCTGGGCGGAGCTGGGACAGAGGTAAACATCCTGAATATTGATATATGAGTTACCAAAGTCCCGGAGCGATGGACGATAGAAGAGCTTGCTAATTGGGGCAGTAAAGGTAGGAGAGTTAGTAATATTGGTTAGTAAGACTGCAGAATCATCCCATCTGGAGAGAGTCCATTTGTAAGGTTGATGAGGATTGTCAGTTTCCCCATACGCAGTGACAGTAAGGAAAGGGAGGTAGAGGGTGATAAGCTTGAGTGGTGAGAGGCTTAACATGATTGTGTCGCTAAAGGTTTGTTTGAGCCGTAGCTGGTTAAGGGAAGTGGGGCAAACCTGTGAGCAGGATTTTTTCTTTTTGTTCTTTCCTTCTGACTGTCAGGCATGCATAGGTGAAGCAGATCGCAGTAAGACTGGAGGCGTACTGGAAGAAAGAAGGAAAGAAAAAAGGGCTTCTCAGGGAGGGGAGGCCGTACCCTGGAAGAATTATTATTCGGGGAAAGGGGAATTGGGTGGAGAGGGAGATGCATGTGGGGCGGGCTCCAATGGTAAGGAATTAACATGTCTTATTAGTCTTTCTGGGAGCCAGTGAGGGCCTCCTTTTTCCTGATCATATATGCAAGCAGAGCCTCGTCCCCAGATAATGACGGGGTCAGGCCCCTTCCATTTTGATGTTATGGGGTCACGCCACATAACAGGGGCTCGTTGCATTTGTGTTTTAGGATACCAGTGCCTGTCAGCAGCAGAATGTCCATTGATATCTAGGGTTAGGAAGTTAAGGGCAAAAAGGGCATGGTGCAGAAGGTCTCAGGGACGTTGTTTAGTGAGGTTAAGAGTGCTCTCGGCCATGCGGCACAGAGCGTTTTTTAGAGTGCGGTGCGCCCGTTCTACCATTCCCTGACCTTGGGGGTTATATGGTATTCCTGTAATATGTTTGATATTCCATTGATGACAGAAGGTTAGGAAGTTTTTTCCAGTATATCCAGGTCCATTATCTGTTTTAAGGAGCTTAGGTTGGCCTAATATGGTGAAACAATGTAGCACATGAGAGATAACATGTTTTGAAGCTTCCCCTGTTTGTAGGCTGGCCTGAATGAATCCACTAAATGTGTCAACACAAATATGAACATATCTAAGTTGTCCAAAACTGGCAAAATGGGTGACGTCCATTTGCCAGATTTCGTTTGGGACGAGTCCTTTTGGGTTGACTCCCAGGTGAGGGACCGGTAGCTGTGTTATGCAGCTTTTACAGGCTTTAACAATGTCCCTTGCCTGTTTCCTTGTAAGATTAAATTTTAGGCGGAGAGTGTTTGCATTTAAATGGTGTTGGGCATGAGCTTGGGAGGCCAAGGTTAGAGGATCACAAAGATTGGGGCATATGAGTTGAGTGGCAGCATCTGCCAATGCATTGCCCTCCGCTAGAGGGCCTGGTAAGCATTGATGGGTACGGAGGTGTCCTATGAAAAAGGGGAGCTGTCGGGTAAGAATTAATTTTTGTAATTTTGAAAATAAGGGGACTGCACTGGTGGATGGTTTAATAAATGGGGTTGTTTCTAATAATGGAACAGACTGAGCTATATACGCGCTATCAGTGTATAGGTTGAAAGGTTGGTCTTGTAAATGGGAAAAGACCTGTATGACCGCATAGAGTTCGACAGTTTGAGCTGAAGCATAGGGGGAGGTTATAGAAAATGTCTGACCCTGGATAACATATGCCGCGGTTCCATTAGCTGAGCCATCAGTAAAGACTAGGATAGCTGAGTCTATCGGTTTCATTTTCGTAAGCTTGGGAAAGGTAAACTGATGAATTTTAGCAAACTGAATTAATGGGTTGCTTGGGTAATGATTATCAATATCGCCCTGAAACGAAGAGCATGCAATTGTCCACTTGTCATCGGTTTGGAAAAGCCAATGGATCTGATCTTGGGGTATGGGACGATAAGGGAATCGGGATCTTTTCCAAATAGCTGGCGACTGGTTTGTCGTCCTTTAATTATGAGGGCAGCAGTGAGTGTAGCATACGGCGAGAGCACCTGTGTTGGAGTAGCGGGGAGGTGAACCCAGAGTAGTGGGTGACCTCGGCCGTTTGGCTGTTTTAAATTAGATTGCCAGAATACACCTGTAGGCGCGTGAGTTGAGGCAAAAATTATGAAAAATAAAGGCTGATGGTAGTTTATTTGAAAGCAAATTTGGTCTTGGATAGCTCGGTTTATGATGGTAAGCGTCTGCAGCGCTTCCGGAGTTAAGGTTCGGGGGGAGGAGGGATTTGCATCTCCTCTTAAAATGTTATAGAGTGGTAGAAGAGTTTCAGTGGGTAGTTTTAGGTAGAGGCGAAGCCACTGAATATCTCCTAAGAGTTTTTGGAAATCATTGACTGTTCGCAGATGTGAGAGTCGCAGCTGAATGCGCGGTGTTAAAACTTGCTGGTGCCAGAGTTCGAACCCCAGATAAGAAAAGGGATTGGAAATTTGTACTTTGTCAGGGGCTATCTGAAGACCTCTCGCTGTGAGACTCTTAAGGAGGTCTTGAAAGCAAGAATATAACTGTGAAACATTTTGTCCTGCCAACAGGACATCATCCATATAACAGAGAATGTATATCTGTGGCCACAATCGTCTGATAGGGTTAACGGCTTCGGCGACAAATTTCTGGCATAAGGTTGGACTATTTGCCATGCCCTGTGGTAGGACTTTCCATTGAAACCGGGGCATAGGCCCTTGAAAATTGATTTGAGGGACACTAAAGGCAAAATATTGTCTGTCTTCTGGGTGAAGAGGTATAGAGAAAAAACAATCTTTTAAATCTATAACTATTTTGTGAGAACCGGTAGGGATGGTGACTGGCGAGGGAAGACCGGGCTGTAACGCTCCCATGGGTATCATAGCTTTATTTACAGCGCGTAAGTCTTGTAAGAGTCGCCATTTACCTGATTTCTTCTTTATAACAAAAATAGGAGTGTTCCAAGGGGACTGAGTAGGTTCAACATGGCCGGCATTAAGTTGTTCCTGTACTAACCTTATTGCCGCTAATGTTTTTTCCTGAGTTAGGGGCCATTGAGCAACCCATACTGGCTCTATGGATTTCCAAGAGATTTTTTCAGCATGGGGTACAGGGATGTCAACAGCTGTCAGGATAAATTTTGGGAAAGCCCGAGTCCCATCTTATCTGTTTTTGGTGCCATGGAGATGGGCTGTTTTATTCCTTGATTAGTTTTGCCTAGGCCTTTGCCAGGGAGAAAATTCATTTTGAGCATTTGAGCAGCAACTGTATCATTAGGGCTGCACATAAAGACTTGCACTTGGGCTAGGATATCTTGACCCCAGAGATTAATAGGGAGATGGGGGATAACGTATGGCACAACTGTACCAGTGTTCCCTTCCTCATCTTCCCATTTTAGGACTTGTGAACTTTGCAGAGGGTCTGTGGCTCTGCCTATCCCACTTAGGTGAGTGGCAGCGGCCGTGAGGGGCCAGGACTTAGGCCAGTGGTTTGAGGATATGACCGTGGCGTCTGCCCCTGTATCTAAAATTCCTTCAAATGTTTTACCATTTAGTTTAAGTTTTAAAGTGGGCTGATGATGGAATATTGGCTGTGCCCAAAAGACATCGGAAGATCCAGGCCCTTCTGTGGGTCTCTGGAGGCTTTTGAAATTTGTGTTGATATGTTGGAGGGGGAGTATTACGAGCTGTGCTATTTGAGTGCCCTGAGGAATAGGGATAAGATTGTTTGAGGTAGCTTTAATTATTTGTATTTCACCTTTAAAGTCATTGTCCAGTATTCCCGGAATTATTTGTATTCCACGCAGGGCAGCACTGGCTCTACCTAAAATGAAACCAAAGGTATTTGAGGGCAGTGGTCCATAAACTCCTGTTGGTAGGATGAGAGGACTATTTTCTGGGGTTAATATTGATTCGGAGGTGGCACAGAGGTCCATTCCTGCACTCCCTGCTGTTGCTCTCCATAAGTCTGAGATATGGCTGTATGGTTTATGGTCGGAAGCGCAGGCACTGCGGTTAGGGATGGCTGGACAAACTGTATTGCCCCTGGGTTTGTCTTGAGTGGGGCCTGGGGCCGGCCTCATTGGGAGTTTCCCTGGGGTTTAGGCTTGAGGGGTTGGCCATTTATGTTTGCTCGAGAGTAGCATTCAGATGCCCAATGGAATCCCTTCTTACAGTGAGGGCAAATGGATGGCGGTAACGGGGGTCTGTCGACAGTGGGTAGGGGAGGTTTAGCCCGTGGCACAGGACAATTCTTTGAAAAAATGGCCAGGTTGTTACAGTTGTAACACGTTGGAGATTTGGGCTCTACTGTAAATTTCTGAAGGGCGGCACCGATAGCTATTCCCAGTGTTTGAGTGGGTCCGATATTAGAACAAAGTTTTATGTAATTATTAAGATTGGTATAGCGAAAGGGGCGGATAGCTGCTTGACAGGCAGCGTTAGCATTCTCGTAGGCTAGGTGTTTGATAAAGTCACTTTCATTTTCGCTAGCCCCAAACAAACGTTCAGCCATGCTTTGTAGGCGGCTGAGGAAGTCGCTGTACGGTTCATCGGGCCCCTGCCTGAGTTTAGCAAGAGAGGAAGTGGCAGCGCCCTTTTGCGGAAGTTTTTTCCACGCTCTGAGCGCGGCCGTTTGCACTTGCGCAAGGAGACCTGGGGGGAATTGAGCTTGCTTATTATTTTGATAAGGGCTCTGACCTAAAAATTTATTTAAAGTCCAATTTTTGGAGGCGGGTTTTTGAGCACTGCGTGTGGCATATTTTTTACAATGCTCTTCATAGTCCGATTTCCATAATAGGAAATCGCCACCGGACAGGGCGGCTCTAGCCAGGTGTGACCAATCGTTAGGAATAAGTTCCTTTTCACTGATGTTTTCTAATAAGGCGAGCGTGAAAGGGGCAGTAGCGCCGTAATCATTCACTGCCTTCTTCAGTTTTTCTAAATGTTTTAAGCTGAGTTTTTTATACTTGGCCATGGAAGTGGTACTATCCTCTCCCTGCTCATTTTCACTGGAGTTAAGGGCCTCTGACTCATCACCTTCTTCACTTTCACTGCTGGAGCCGCCATTTTGGGAATCAGCGATGCCGTTTTGGGAGCCAGCGCGAGACGTAGTGGGTTGAGTTTGACTGCGCATGACCGGGAAAGCGTAAGTGTGGTGGGTGCAATGGGGGCGCGATGAGGGGACATTCTCTGGGAGTGCAAGGGCTGCGATACTTTGGGTTGCCGAGCGGAGGTCAGCGAGCAAGTTGACAGCCCGCAGACGCTCCTGCTGAAAGGATTCCTTGAAATTCTCGGCGTGTAGCCGGAGATTTTCCGTGGCCTCTTCTAGGGCGTGGAACTGAGGCAGGGATGTAACTGGGTAAAATTGAGGACATGATGGTTGTGAAATGGCAGGCGCGTAAGGAGCTGGTTGGAACGGGGGGAGGGAATTACTCTCCAAAGGGGGAAAGGTTTCAGCCTTTATTTCATTTCTACACTGATTGGATAATCAACCAGCCTGATTGATGGGGGTGTTCGGTCTGCTTTTATTTGGGTCCCCCGCACACTGATCGGGCAATGAGCCAAACTGACTGACAGGGGTGTTTGGTTTACTTCTACTTGGGTCCTCGTTAAGAGGTTTCTCAGGTATTTTGGACATGTCAATGATTATTGAGTTGTTTTCTGAAGCGGGGCAAGAGTGCTCTTTTACAACTTCTTCCCCTTCTCTACAGAGTTTTTGAATGTCTGGGGCGAAGGAGTGAATTTTTAGAATTTCATTAATGAGGTTCCAGTAGGTGAAGGCGGTGACGGGGATTTTTTCAGGACCAAAAGTTCGATAGTAGTCTTTTAGACAATCTCCGACCCTAAGCCAGCATCTATGATCTATAGTACCTTCCCGAGGGAACCAAGGGCAAGTTCTTAGTAGAAAATCAAAGAAATACGTGAGATCTTTTTTCTTAACTCTAGTTCCCCGTGCCTTGAGCGATTGTTTGACCTGACTAACATATAATTCATGTTGGGAGGTTGCTTGTCCCATATGGGGATGGGGGCTTACCTTTACTTCTCTTCTCTTTTCTTTCCTTGTTTCACCCACACTGATCGACAGCTGAACGGATCTGTCTCACGAGTGAGTCCCTCGCGGCGATCCCGGTTGCAGTGAGTGTGAGAGCGCTCTCTCCTTGAGTGCAGTGTTTTGCTCCTTGCAGAGTTCGAGCCCCACGTTGGGCGCCAGTTGTCCCGGCCCGCGGGACAGTCAAATGGGGCTCCAGCTCCTATGAGGGAAGAATGGTATGGGACAAGAGACACGAAGAATGACAGCAAGATAGGATTCTGATCAAGCTGCAAAAGTTTATTGAAGAGGCAGGGTATATATCCTCTAAAGGAAGAGGGGGTGGCTAATAAGGACGGGTGGCGGTTTAGGATTGGTGGATGCTGTTGCTAGGGTAGGTGGCGGCTGCGGAGGTTAGTGCTTTTGGCGCGAACTTTGGGCACGAACTATTCTTTTTGGCGCGAACTACCGAAGAAGAAGGCTAATTATAGCTTAAGGTGTTGTTTCAACCCTGGTGGCCATGTTGCATGTTACCGGCATCGCTGAAGGTAAATAGACATGCCACCTTCGTTGTCCCCAACAATAGTGTTGCCATGAGATTTCAACACAACACCTGTATAATATACCTAGTACTAAAGACGGTGCTCTTTCCTTCCCTCTTTTCCTACCTTAATGTCTTCTTAAGAGCTTGCTAACTTAAAAATTGAAGAACTTTCAAAAGAACTAAAGGGTTCTATCCTTTAGTTACAGATCATAGCCTTTAAAAAAGAGAACCACCACTCAATAGCTAATATTAGATAAGTAGTGTCAGGATGGATTGTTTTGAAGGAATAAGTGGTAAATTAAATTTCAGGAAATCCCAAATGATAGCATTATAAACTGCAGAGAGGCCTAAAAAATAGATGCTATGAGAAGTACACACAAATGTTTTAGGGCTATTTGTTATTTGTTGGTAAGGATATTTTGCTTATTTCTCTAAGAAGAGTGTCTAGGGGAAACTTCTAGGCTTGAGGGTCAAGTTCCCACTCAAGTATCCTGGGCTAATGGCGCTTTCCTTAGTTTAGAGCTACTTCAACACTGCCTCCTGGTGGTAGAGAGAAGAGATTTTTATAAACAAATGAAAAGGTGCAGAAGGAAATGGCTTGATGAAGTGGTGATAACAGAAGTTCCAAAGGAGAACTATAGTTCTGAGAATCAAAATGGGAACAGTATCAAATCAAGATAAAATACAGTTTTACTCTGGGCAAGAAACTGTGTTGGCATCACAATGGGCTGGATTTTAAGAATCCCCTTAGGAGGTGCAATGGGCCTTTATTTGGCAGATGCTAGATTGAGTAAGGAATTGCCATGGTTGAATTATGGAGATGGAGGTTATTTCATTCTAAACAATTTTTGAGAGGAATATTGTTTTTTCCCTGCAGTTATAGTAAAAATAGTGAACACCCTGGAAATTTTATTAAAAAATTAATATCAGCACGGGAAAATCACAAGTAACGTAATTTATGTACCATCTTTAACAATAATATTGTAATATTTTTGCAGCAATGGCAAAGAAGATATTATATCAGTTCTAAGGTACAACAGTGGGGGATATAAGGAGGTAAGGGAGTTTTTCTTTTGGAGTAATGAAAACATTCTAAAATTGAGGTGATGACAGCACATTTCTGTGATGAAAATGAGAACCAATGAGTGTACACTTTAAATGGATTGTACAAGGCATGGGACTGTATAATACAGGGAATTCCATGGTGGATGATGGACTGTGGTTAATAGAACAAATATGAGAACATTCTCTCATGAACTATAACAAATATATAATACTAATGCACAGTGTTAATAATTGGGTGGGTTGGGGGAAAATACATCAAATGTAAGATATTGGCTATAGTTAGTAGTAATACTTTGATAATGCCCTTTCATAGTTTGTAACAAATATTTCACAACAATGCAAGGTGGTGGTGGTGGGGTGATGTATGATGATGTGCATGTTTTGTAAGTTTACAACTTTTCTTATACACTTATTATTTATGTTGATGTATGAATGATATACTTCTGTAAAATTTTTTTAAATGAAAAAAAAAATATCAAAGATGGAAAAAATATTAAGAGTCATTTAACTCGAAATCCCTTATGGTATTAAATGATTATCCGAAAATCACACAGGTAATTAGTGGCAGATCTTAGAACCTGGAATAGTCATTATTCATTGAGAACTTATTAAGTGCCAGATACTATTATGACAATAGAAGTACAGTGATGAATACTTAAATATAGTTCCTATCCTAATGGAGCTATTGACCAACTGACAACCAGATTAATGCTCTTTCTACTCTGATACAACATCTGCAAAACAAATGATCATCAAAATGGAGATTTGATTGATTGGAGATATCATAAAGTTGGGCAGTGAAATTCCTGGGAATTTAGATTCTCTAAGGTAGGGGTTCTTTTTTTTTTTTTTTTTTTTTTTTTTTTAAAGATTTTAAAAATTTATTTATTCATTTATCCCCCCCTTGCTGCTTGTGCTCACTGGGTCAGCCAACCACGCCGTGCGGGCGGGCCTGCCTTCACCATATGGTAAACGGGAGCCCTACTGATTGAGCCACAGCCGCTTCCCATGGGCAGGGGTTCTTAACAAGGGGTCTGTGAGCTTGAATTGAAATTCAAAAAAACATTGTTCTTGTGGAGACGTGTTGGTGCTGGTGTGATATATTTATTAAATAATACACAGTATAGTGTGGACTTAGTAAGGGGTCTGTGGTTTTTCCCTGACTGGCAAAGAGAAGGGGTCCGTGGAACAAAAAAGGTTAAGAATCCCTGCTTTAGGGAAAGCAGGATTCTGGCCCTGCTTAACTTATAGTTGTTAAGAGCAATGATGCCAAACCCTTTGCAAAGATAAAAAAGGAAGCATTTAACATAAAAATAATAATACATGAATCCTATTTTCACATTGCTACTGTATGTCTCTGTAGAAGCTTGGGTGTGTCAGGAATTTCTGGTCCAAAGTAGAGTCAGTACTTATTCATTTTTGCCAACATGGAAAGAATTTACCTGTCACTGTTTAAAAACATTACCCCATACAACACTGTAATTGTCTAAGTATGAAATTCATAAATTAGTTCACAACATATTTCATTATAATGATTAATGTGGTTAAACATTAAATGATAAATGTGGTAAATGGGCTGTATCCTTATCTAATCGTGTAATGAACTCCTAATGCATTTCAATACAGAGTTCCAGTTGTTTCAAAAATCCGTTTAGTTTTTAGGCTTTCGAGTTTAAGCAGTGAAAACCATTTTTTCTCTTATTTTTCCCTTCCTTGACCACCACTTTGTCAAAGTAAAATACTATGGCCCAAGGGAAGTTCTGCCATAATTTCTTAGTTATCTAATTTTCTTGGTTGGTTAAGAGGCAAGTGATTACCAAACATTCATTTTATTGGCAACTTAATGATCTATGGTTTTTAATCAATGAATGATAATTTAAAACAAGAAGCTAGACCTTTTTTCCATTATGTAAAATATTCTTGCCATGTAATTTTGAACAAAAGTTTTTTTTTTTTTTTTTTTTAACATATGTTTGTAGAAGTATCCTGTTGAATTTGAAAGGAGTTACTGGTGCCTATCTCTCTCAGGGACATTTTTGCTGGGAAAGTCAGGGGCATATCTAGAGGCCATCTCCCAGCCCTCAACTGCCCCTGCCTCCTTGTCTATTGTGTGCAGACGTTTCAGTATATTTCCATTCCACATCCCAGGGTGATGTTAAGTCTAATGAAAAGACACTATCATACCTTAAACTCTCAGTGGCAAGGCCCACTCCCCCCGTTTGTATAAATACCCTGCCCTCGGGCAGCACAGGCTTTTCTCTCCTCTCCCACGGGAAGGGGGCCATGCAGAGCTAGCTGCCATCCTCTAACCCAGACCTCAGCAGCTGACTTCCCCAGGAGCCCTTCCAGGGTGAGATCTCTTCCCTGGTCTTGTGGGCCTTTGTGCTGTGTAAGTAATAATGCTGTCACTTGCTGACAGTTTGTTGTGCCTGAGCCTGTGTTCCCACAACCCACCATATGGCAACTCACTCCACGGTTTAAAGAAGCAAGTGGGATAACTTAGGGAAAGTGTGTAGCATTGGACCAGACACTTAAGTGCTCAATAAATGGTAGCAATGTCTGTTATTATTTGACAAGATAATTGGCAAATGAGCTGATAACTGGCAGCCAACAGGACTCCAAGTAGGCAGGTGGCTATTAGGCATCAGGGACCCAATCATAGGGCGATTTGTGCCCAAAGTATAAAAATGTGTCCATTATGGAGAAGCATATAGCAACAACATAATAATTGTGAGACTTTGGGGACAAATGTCCTGCTGGATACACAAAGGAGGGAAAACCAACTCTGCGGATTAGGATCTCAAATCAAAGCCCATAGTTGAAAGTGATGTTAGCATTCACACTTCCCCCCAGAGGACCAACCTTCGTCCCATGTCTGTGTCAGAACTGGACTCACTGCTGGGATCACTGCTTGCAATGCTAGAAGGAGAAGGGGCAGGACATCAGAAAGTTCAGTCTCTAGTGGTAGAGGCAAAATTGATTAGGAAAGGGAAGACATATAGAATCCTACAAACATTATTTGTTTATCCAAGAAAACTGGCCCATCAACACCATAGGAAGAAATCGATCCTGAAACAGAATCTAGAAGTCTCTATGTTCTAGGAAAATTGAAAAGAAAAAGCAGGGATTTGGAGCCAAGATTTTGCTTTTAATTTCCTATTTAACCTTGGACAAAGTATTTATTCTCTCCAAGTCTTAATTTTTCCATCTGAGAAAAACAGTGCATATTAAAAATACAGAGTTGTGACAAATGAGAATGTGCATATGAGAGCACACTATAGACTGTAAATCCTATAAAATGCTTGTTTATTTTTACCTAATCGCACCTGCTGTGTCTTTCTTGACCCCTCTCTTCCTCTCTCTGATCAAAAGATATAAATTCTCCTATATTCAAAAGAGTGTAGGTTAGACTGATGGCCTCTCCCGTCCTGTGAACCTTGGCAATGGTGGTATGGGAAAGCCCATTGGCTTGGAACAAGAAATGCTCTACTGCGACCAGAACTCCAAATATCTCTGAGGTCGCTCATGCCTGGGTGCAGTTCTCACAGGGGCATTGAATACCGTTTGACCAGTGCCAAAGGGGAGACAGCTGCACAGTCAAATGGCCAGAGTCCTCAGATGCATGGCAATAACCCAGGAGCTGGAGAGCTCATATTCTAAACCCATTAGCTCCTGACCTCCCACTCCCTGCTCTCAGGAGAATGAAGGCAGCACCTGCTGTAGATCTACTTCCCAGGGGCATGGGGGGGGTGAGATGTTTTCCTTTTTATAGGAAGAGCCCTCCTGCCTGTGGATCCATTCTCTCCTAATCTTATGGTTTATTTGTAGATTTATTATTATGCTGTTCTTTCCATTTAGAACATCAGCTGGCTTTTTTCTCTTTTGGCTGTTTGGGAGCTCGCCTGCCATCCTGTACCTGTGAAAACAAGAACAGTGAGGCTATCTGATTTCAGGGGCAAGGAGAGCCGCTCTGTGCACTAGGCAATGATTTCTTTCTGGAAGGGAAATGCAACTCTGTGATTTTTATACATAAAAATCCATCCAAAATTGTGGAATCAAGGGGTGTTGCAGAGGAATTTGAGATTATTCTCCACTGAGAAGAGAACCATGACATCACAGAGGAGGGATCTGCACTGATTTCATTGGCGTTTCATTGAAGGCAGAACCTGTTGTCTTATTTCACTTTTAGGTGGGGTTAAACAATCTAAAACTTACATCTGTCTGGATGGCTTGCTGCTGACTGTTTGGCAAAATATGGAATGCAAGGTATTTCCATCAAAACAAATTTATGGAGGATCATTATTTTGTTGTTGTATTAATAGTCACTTTGGGGTTCATATTTTTTTTCCTTACAGTAAGTTTTATGATACTGTAAAACTTCCTTACAGTAAGTTTTATGATACTGAGCTGAAAACCTTTTACTCTGCTCTGAAATCCAACATATTTTTCTTTCTTTCACAAATGATTATGATGGAGTTCATGTGGTTTTTCCACACAGAGAAATTACTGTGTTGATGCAGTAACTTTCTAGATTGCACACATCTTCCCTGTCCTCCTCTTCTGCATTTGTGTCATCTTTGTTTCTGGAAGAAGTTTCTCAACGTCCAGACCCAAGGCAAAAATGAGCTTTGTTCTTCTGCCCTTCTCTTTCATCCCCTAAGGACTGGCAGAGCAGTTGGGAACATGTGTTTCTCCAGGGCTGTCCTCTTATCTACATCCAGGAAAATGCTTTATATTTTCTCCACCCAGATTGGTAGTGCTGAAGATCCCCCAGCAAATGGAAGAGATTTTGCATTCACCTGGTCCAAACTTATTTTTCAAGCAAGGAATTATAGTCACAGAGAAGTGAAATTATTTATCAGTATTACAGTTAATATGAGCTAGTAGAAAAACCCAGTCTGATGCACTTTCCACTTGATTAGTTTGCTGCCATCCTTCCAGGTTCCAGCCATAGTATTATAATTAATTAAGTCAAAGATTTTATCTATCTGTTTAGCTATCTATCTATCTATCTATCTATCTATCTATCTATCTATCTATCTCTATATCATCTAATCTATTAATCTCTCCATCTAACTTTATTATTTTTATAGTGGTTAGCCTCTAGGAGGATGCTAGGATGCCAGAAAAATAAATAAATAAAATATTAATATGTCCATTTCTCTTTCCAGAATGACAACTCAATTATATTCTATGGTATCAGGGCAAGGATCATTACTCTTTTTTATTTTTTTTTAAGATTTATTTATTTATTTACTTTATCCATTTTAACCGTTCCCCCCTTCCCCATTTTGCTGTTTTGTGTCCATTCGCTGGGCAATTCTTTGTATCTGTTTCCTGCCATCTCTTCTCATCCTTCTCCTCCAGTCTTCACCAGGATTTGATCCTGGAGACCTCCGATGTAGGAGAGAGGTGCTCTGCCACCTGCACCACCTTGGTTCCTGGTTTTCAGAGCTTTTGGAGCATCTCGTCTTGTCTCTCCCCTGTTACGTCATCATCTTGCTTCATGGCTCCCGGGGCCTGGTGGCTCACCGGCACACAGAGCCTGGCAGCCCATGCACCTTCTCTCTCTCTCTCTCTCTCTCTATATATATATATATATATATATATTTTTTTTTTTTTTTTTTTAATTTTACCGGGAGGTCCTGGGGATTGAACCCAGGTCCCTCCATATGGCAGACGGATGCCCAACCATTTGAGCCACATCTGCCGCCCAGGATCATCACTCTTTATCATCATCACCATCACTTTAATTATGAATATTTGATGTCAATGTGTGATTTCTGAATGAGCTCACCCTTTCATATCCATGACAAATTGAGCAGTTGATTATATATTCTATTACATTATAATTAACATAATTATAATTAAATAATTCATAGTTAATTGCATCATTCACTTCCAGTTGCACATATTCAACTAACATCCACCCCCATTCCTTCTTCCACTCCCAGCAACAGAAGCTAGGTATGAAGAAAGAATCATAAGGCTAGTAGTTTTATCATTTGGCCCCACATAAAATGTATTCACCAGCAACTATATGTTTCTCAGCACATCCAACCCAAATGAAAAAGCTTCCTTCTTCTTCCATCCACACTGCCACTGCTTTATGTCAAGTTCACACCACATCTTACCTGACATTGTGGCAGCCTACAACCCATTCTCCTTGCCTGCATATTTTCTCTCCTCTAGGCTATCCTACATATCTCTGACTCATCTTCCTAAAACTCAACTTTGACAGATTACCTTTCTCAAATACTTTCTGAACCTGTGATTGCATCCTGAATAAAAGTCAACATTGTAACCTCACACACGAGACCCTCATGCAAAAGTGGAGCCAAGTTCTAATATCAACACTTACTTTGGCATATGGCAGCCTCCATCAGTATTCGGTGACTAGGGAGGAAATTTGGGGCACAGATCTGGGGACAGGACTTAGCTAGAGGTGTTCCTTGCACTCTTGATTGACTGGAGAACAAACTTTAAAGAAAACAAGTTCCACTCATCTATCCCCTCCCATCTATCAACACTTGAAGTGTTTTCTTTAATTATTTTCATCCTATTCTTAAAAGCACGTGTCAACATGCATTCTTTAAATGTAGCTGAAGCCGTGCAATTTGTGGAGAATGGGCTTCGGAAACATCTCTACCATCTCCCTCTGAGCTATGTTTCTGTACTCAAGATTTAACTTCTTTGTCTGTTTGATTGATCTCTGTCTATTTGCATGTTCACTAGGCTCTGAAGACCGACTTGAAAACTGTAGGAACATGTGATCCCTTCAATTTGACGGTTGTATTTATTTCTGTGCTTGCTCCACCAGATTTATGTTTATATCTTTGTGGGTAGGAAGGTGCCAGGAAGTGCTCTTTGAATTACTTATGGCAGCATCTTGTCAACTCTACCCTCTGTTCAAGGAGACTGGGTGTCTGGTGCTTGTAGTCACTTTGGCGGTCTCCCTCAGAAGGCATTTTCCTTGAAGTAAAGCACGTTAATGCATCATAGCAGGCCACTCTCAGTCTTGTGGGGAATTATGTGAGGTGAGGATAGGGAACACCGCCTCCTGGAGTGTTTGAGGACAGCCTCTTTTAGGAGAGTGGACAGATAGACCACTAACCAGGTAAACAAAACAAGAGGAAGTGACCTGATCCTCTGAATTTTGAGATTTAAAGGGAAAAGCTTCTTTGTAAGCTATCCATGGAAGCCTGTTGAAGGAAGGAGGCTGTCATTTTAAGTTCACAGGATGGTAGATGTGAGACTGAGTCTTAAAGAATTAGACATAAGCTTCATAAGGGCAAGGGGCTTGCCTGAGTTGTTGCCCGTTGTATCCTCAAGGCCAAATTTAGTGCCTGGAATACAGTACACACTTTATATTCAGTAAGCACGTGATAAGTGCTTATTATACAAATAAACAAGTGAGCCATCATCACTGAGGTTGGCTGGTTCCTTTGGAGGTGATGTGCATTTGTACACAACAAGTTGTAATCTTGGGAACTCATGCCCAGAATACCTCTGGATGGGTTTGGCATGGAAGGAATGGGATCCTTCTCCAAAGACCGCACTGGTCAGTGCAGGAATCTGGGTCAGCAGGTGATGCTCTCTCATTGTGTAGCTATGTCCAAATTGTTTTCATCCTCAACTTCATATAATATTGAGAAGCTTCAGCAGTTATGGGGTAGTAGGATTTTGGCTTTGGTTTTGCTTGGGTTTAGAAACCTGGCTGATTCCTTCTTTGGTGCTGAAGAAACCCTTAGAGTTCTTTGGGCAATCCAAGCAGAGCCTCAAGAGGGAGATCTTGAACATGTTCCTGCCAAGAAAACACCTGTGCCCTTAAGTAATTACGTAACCAATAAGAAAAAATGTGCCTGCATTTGTGCCCTGAGTTTGTGGGGTAGTTCTTGCTCATGGAATAAATAAATAAATAAATAGTGAATAAATAAATAAATGGTGAATAAATAAGTAAATAATTTAGTAATGAGGTATAAATCACCAGCAATTGACAGGAAATGGCACTGTTCTCTTAGGGCTAAATGCCAGCATTCTGAATCGCTCTTTCACTCAAGCAGAGATGGAGCACAGATTACACAGAACATTTTATATGCAGACTAAAACATCTGTCACATGCAGTGGACTTAAGGACATGCAGTGAAGGGGAAAGGAGACTGGGTTGGGCTTAGGGCTCCTGGCCCCAGACCTTGCAAGTAGCTCTGCCATACTAAGCAAGTCACTCCCCTGTCTGAGCTTCTCTCTCATCTGAAGACTGATGAAGCTAGACTAAATAATAGTTTCCTTTCAAGGCCTAAGATTCTTTTATCCCTAAATGGGAGGCTTTGTCAAAGAGCTTCTTCTATCTTGGTTCTAAGAGTAATTTTTTATAGGTTATGGTCTGGCAAATGAGAAACTGAAAAAGTTAGGTTTTGTGGTTATAAAACCAAAAAGGTTTATGGGCTTTTTAAAGTAATATTTTTCAGGATCCTTTATTCATACAGCAAAATTCTAATGATGATCTCAGAATTTCCGCTATAAATTGAATATTTCTTGGGGGTTGTAAGTTGCCTGGAACTTTTCTTAGACTTGAACCTGGCAAGAAGTTTTCTGGCAGGTTAGATAAACTTTTAACACAAAAGTACAAAAATGAAACTGTGTGCTAAGAAACCTGGGGCGGGGGCATAAGGAGGAAATATATATATATAAACAAGGACTTTAAAATCAGGTACATACTTCACAAGTTTTTCAGAGAATCTTTTCCTCCTGGGCTTGTCACAGGCTAATACTTGAGGTTATAGGAAGATATCTGAGGAACAGTTGTAGGAAGACAAGGATATGCATGCTATAAAAACAAACAAACAAAAGATCTGACTTAAAAAGGAGAGGAGATAAATTTGGGTACTTGTATTAGTCAGCCAAAGGGGTGCTGATGCAATATACCAGAAATATGTTGGTATTTATAAAGGGTATTTATTGGGGGTAGAAGTCCACAGTTACCAGGCCATAAGGCCTAAGTTTCTTCCCTCACCAAAGTCTGTTGCTACGTGTTGGAGCAAGGCAGCTGCTGACATTTGCCAGGGTTCAGGCTGCTTGGGTTCCTCTCTTCCCCGGGTCGCGTTTCTCTCTGGGCTTAGTGCCTCTGTTTCCTCCACAAGGTCAGCTGTAGACTATGAGGCTCTCTAGGCTTTGTGTCTCTCCACAAGGCCAGCTGTAGACTATCAGGCGAATGGCTTGTCTCTATCCTGGGACCTTCTCTCCTTCCTCACAACCAAGCTCTCTTACTTCCTGGGGTTCCAGCTCAGACTCCAACATCAAAACTGCTCCAACACTGTCCTATGCCATGTCTTTTGTCTTGGAGACCTCACCCACCAAGGGGTGGGGCTCAACACCCTAATGACGTTGCCCAGTCAACGCCCTAATCATAATTAAATCATGCCCAGATTAGCAGACCAGTTTACAAGCATAATCCAATATATATATATTTGGAATTCATAATTACATCAAACTGCCAAATGGCTACAGTTCTGGAGAGGGATTGACTCTTCATTGTTATTTGACCATGAATGGGAAAAACTGAGGTAGGATCTTCTGGATTAAATGTCACCATCATGCTCTTGGGTGTAGCTCTGTCCTACACACAGGAGGAAAAAGAAAAGATCATGTACATTATCATCTACCTGTATTCCAGTTCCTCAAAAGGATAGTGTGAAGTTTGTAGCCAAAATAATAATTTTTAAAAATTCCAATTTTACAGTTGGATGTTGGCCTAACAGTTAGAGAAGAGTGAGGAAGAAATACAGGCCCTGTCTTGAAGGGGTTCCCAAGACTCTGCAAAATTGGATTCCAGCCTAGAAGAGGACTGCTCTAACGGAATGGAGTTCTTTGGAGACTAAGGGCTGTCATGAGATTTTAAGGCTCTGTCAGGGTGATCCCACTTTAATTAGGGCAAACTATTTCTTTTACAGGAGTTTTGGATGTTTACAATATTGATTTCGAAACTCAACATGGGTAATATATCATCTTAAAAGGAACACTCTTGACTTCCAGTTATAGAATTATGACAGACATGATTATTTGAAAGTGCTCCTTAATACAAAATGCTGTAGATGGATAAAACATTACAAATGCTCATTTTTTAAAAGATTTATTTAATTATTTATTTCTACCCCTTCCCCTTGTTGTTTGCAGTCACTGTCTGTTCTCTGTCCGTTCGTTGTGTGCTTGTCTTCTTTTTTTAGGAGGCACCAGGAACCAAACCTGGGACCTCCCCTGTGGGAGGGAGGCGCCCAATCACTTGATTCACCTCCACTTCCCACTTGTTGTGTCTCTCATTGTGTTTCCTCCTTGTGTCTTTTCATTGCATTGTCTTGTTGTGTCAGCTCGTTGTCTTGCTTATCTTCTTTAGGAGGCGCCGGGAACCAAACCTGGAACCTTCCAATTCCCATGTGGTAGGAGGGTGCTCAACTGCTTGAGCTATATCTGTTTCCCTACAAATGCTCATTTTAAATGCAACACTGATCTCGTAGATATGTAAAGTACGTACTCAGGGTTAAATAACAAAGCAAAACTAAAAGTCTGGTTGTTGGGCATATAAGTAACTGCTGCAATTTCCCAGAGAGCTAGGACGCTGGGGTAACCAGTTTATTTTTGATATCTAATCAAGGACGGGAGAGAAAACTTTGGACCTGACACCCTTAACTTGGATCCAGAACCCATGAAGGTCTACCCCCAGAGAAAAGATTGGATTAGGGAAGCAGATGTGGCTCAAGTGCTTGGGCATCCATCTACCATATGGAAGGACCTGGGTTCAATAAAAAAGGTAGGCAGGCGAGCCTCGGGCCCACATGGATGCGCAGGGAGCCCCAGGCCTGCTCAGAGAGCCACAGGCCCCGCCAAGCCACGCAGCAAGATGATGATGCAACAGAAGAGAAACACAGGGGAGAGGCAAGATGAGACGTGCCAGAAACCAGGAACTGAGGTGGCAGAAGAGACAGGGTGCCCCTCTCCCACATTGGAAGTCCCTAGGATTGAATCCCAGTGAAGCCTGGAGGAGAAAAATGAGAAAAGAAGACAAGAAACAGACATAAAAGATCACCCAGCAAATGGACACAGACAGTGAGCAGGGTGGTGGGCAGGGAGAACTGATAGAACTGTACACCAAAAAAAGAAAAAAAGGAAAAGTCAATTAAAAACAAAAAAGGTTGGATTAGGGGAACTAGCACCAGCTCAGCTTGCTAACAAGAAAATCTCTCTCCATCTAGACTCTGTATAGAAAATAAAAAGCCAATTTGGATGCACCCTTTTTTATTTGTAAGTTGGGATTTGTTTGAAAGTATAAGTAAAAGCACCTACCATGGTGCATTAATCCATCCAGCCTTCATCAAGCTATCAAGAAAAGAAGAGGATAGAAGCATCAAATTGAATTGAGAAAGACTGGGATTCAAGTCCTTTTCTAAATCTCAGTTTTCCACCCCCCTACTATTATTATTTATCTGAGATATATTTATAGATTGCCCATTACATATCAGATATTATGCTAGAATTATGACTACTTAGATAAAATAAGTTGCAGCTGTCTACTGTCAAGGAGCTCCTAGTCTAGTGGGGAACAAAGGCCCATAGTTAATAAAAAATGAACAAGTAATAAATAATATGTGCAATGACAGATGTATGAACAAGAAATAGAAAGGTGGGGGCGGATGTGGCTCAAATGGTTGGGCGTCCGTCTGCCATATGGAGGACCTGGGTTCGATCTCCGGGACCTCCCAGTAAAAAAAAAAAAAAAAAAAAAAAATATATATATATATATAGTTGGTATTTATAAAGGGTATTTATTGGGGGCAGAAGTCCACAGTTACCAGGCCATAAGGCATATACAGAACGTACATGGGCTGCCAGGCTCTGTGTGCCGGTGAGCCACCAGGCCCCAGGAGCCATGCAGCAAGATGATGATGTAACAGGAGAGAGATGCAGGGGAGAGACAAGACGAGATGCTCCAAAAGTGCCAAAAAAAAAAAAAAAAGAAAGAAATAGGAAGGAGAGACACCTACCCCATCCTACTGAGGGGGTGAGGGAGGTCAGGAAGGCTTTGTGGGTGAGGTCGTGACTCAGCTGACCCTGAAAGGTTCATTTCTAATTATACAGGTGGAGAAAGAGAGGAAAGGTAGCCCGAGTGAAGGCATAGCTTGAGCAAAAGCCCAGACGTGCATGCAACGTTGCTGAAGAACAAGGGTCAGGTGCTCTTGTAATCAGAGAATCAAGAGACCTGTAGGGGCCTTGCACACCTCTTTCCTGGGGCACATACCCTTGATATCATCGTCCTTCTCTTATGTTTAGGTCTCTTCAACTAGACTGGGAGCTCCCTGAGGGTAGGGACCACGACTTAGGTATTTTCTAGCAGCCTTTACCACCTCCTCCACCTTTTTCACAGTACTGACTTCCCCAGCACCCAGCCCTATGCCTGGCAAAATGCCTGTGCATTGAATAGATAAGCCGGCAAGATCATTCCTTTCTGTTTGTGGCCTGGGACCCCTGGCCTCTTTCCAACCTGGGGACCCCCTGGCCGCCACCTGACCCTGAGTCTGCTCCTGTGTGGCCTCGCACAGCTGCCGAGCCCACCCCACCTCAGCTGCCTCTGCGTCACTGGGCGGATGAAGGGATCCCCGCGTACTGTGTGCACATGGCCTTGTTTGTGATGAGCGGGGCCCTCAGGGGAAACAGACTGACCGGCCAGCCCTGCTCTTCATGTTTCATGCTGTCATGTTTTGCAGGAGGGCGGAGTGTGTGGGAAGGATTGGGGTGTGGGTGTCTGGTTGCAGCCGGGATGACTCGCCTACAGCGGGCCGCTGTGCTCCAGGCATCTCTCCCCAGACGGCAAGGGAGGGGACCTGGACCGTTCCTTTCAGGGCCTCTAGGTCACTGAGCAACTGGGGAACACCCCCTCCTTCTGCCAAGTGGGCAGCGTTTAGGCTGGGCCTGGCTGGGAATGCTGGATGAGTCACATAGGGCTGCTTGGGGGTGGGGTAGGGGTGGGGAAATACAAACCCCCCAAACACAAAACAGAACAGGCAGGCACATCTGCTTTATGCAAACCTTGAGCCACAAAACTGCACTTAGTAGCTTAAAGTGTTTGACACCCCTACACCCAGATGCAGCAGCCAGCAGTGCCCATGCCACTCTGAGATCCACGTGAGTGGGGGCGGAGGTGGGGGGCGGAGAGCAGCCAGAGTTAGTGAGTCTGGAGCAGTTCTGAGAAAGAAGGCCACGTTCTCTTGTTACCCAGTATTTCACAGGTCTTTGCACTGCTGCATGGTTTTGAATCCCTCTTTCCTCCTTGGTGCCACTCCCAAGGCTTCTCCCGCCACTCCCAAATAAACAACTAGAAATTAGCCCCAGGGCATGTCTGTTATTTGAAAAGTTCTTGCTTTTTGAAAATTGTTCTTTAATTGTATTGTTAAAAGATGAACCAGAGCAGATAGATCGAGGCTAAAACAAAAACAAAAACAAAAAAACCCCAGACTTCATGAAGAAATGTTTTCTCCGAAGGTAAGAGGAATGTAGAAAGAACAACATGCTGCCTGCCTTCTAGCACAGTCACGGAATTCTGGAGACTTCAGCTCTGCCCCTCCCCCGTAGTGCTCGCATCTGGAGATAGGGTCTGGGCCAGGTGATCTCTAAGCTCCCAGTTACTCGTCTCAACGTCTAAATTGCTACATACTCGCCAAAAGAATTTGTGATGCTGTCTTTAAAATCCTCTCCCAGATTTGTCAGCCTGCTGACTCAGTGGAGGAAATCTAGTCCAGCCTCACTTCTGATCCCCAAAGGAAAACTCTATGTTAAAAGGTGGAAGCCCTGCTGCTGCAGTGAGGAGGGGAGAAAGAAGGGATGGAAGCAGGTGCTGGGGAGAATCGGCTGCTCAGCTGCTTCATAGGCTGGCCTGGAGACTGGTGTTTTAATGGCCCCCTATTCACCCCATTGGTGAGAAAGGAATTCCCACTCTAGGGTTTCAGGGATGACAGAACACACTACACTGGATGGATGAGATTGACAGCAGTTTATTAGTCACACCTACTCACAGCCTGGAGGAGGAGAGGGCCACCACCTGCCATGCAGGGCCACATGAGGCTACAACTGGGAACAGAGTGAGCCACCAGGGCTGTAGGAGGCAGGCTTTGTAGTATCAAAGGGTGGAGTGGCCCCTGGTTCCCACAGGAGGATGTGATTGGCTTGCTTGAATAATTCTGCAGGCTGGCAGGAGACTGAAACCCACCACTCAGGGATAAAGAGGGACTGTACCTTCTTTGTTTGATAATGAGGGCGGTTGGACTAGGGGATTGCTTTAGTTTCCTAGGCTCCTCAAGCAAAGACCACACAATGACCTGGCTTCAACAGTGGGCTCACGGTTTTGAGAGTTAGGGAAAGAGTCCAAATCAAGGCATCATCAAGGTGATGCCTTCCCCCTCGCCCTGAAGACTGTGGCGGTCTGGGCTGGCAGCTGGTGATCCTTGGTCCTTAGCTTTCCTGTCACACGGCAATGCACATGGTGGCCTCTCCTGGGCTTTCCCTTCTGTTCCAGGCTTCACTGATTTCAGCTTCTGTCTGCTCCCTCTGTGGCTTTCTCTAGGTCTGAATTTCGTTCTGCTCACAAAGGCCTCCAGTAATGAGATCAAGAGCCATCCTGATTGAGGTGGGCCACGCCACACCTTAACTGAAGTAACCTTTCATAAGGTCCTGCTTGCAAGGGGTTCACATCCACAGGAATGGATTAGGTTTAAGAACCTGGTTTTCTGGGGTACAGACAGCTCAAACCGTCACAGAGCCCTTATCTGCGAGAGCAGGGTGGTAAGGGGAATGTGCAGATGGGGTGCTTGAGGTTCTCCCAATTGTATCGGCTGTCATGGCAGTACCTAATGTTGGGCCTTACTTTAAGGCCTTCCACCCCAGCTGGTAGGATGGGGTTTGCTGTCCTGAAGTTAACCCCATCTCAGAGTGTCAAGCAATCCAGCAACAGGTAAATTCCTCATTGTTTTGGGGTACAAAGGTACAGGCTGGGATTCTAAGACTCACTGGGTATGATTCTTTACCTCAAGGAATTTCAAATTAAATTAAAGAAATAAACTCTCTGCACCTGGAAATTTACCACATTAAAAGGTACGGTTGTTTTTGGATGAGAGCACAAGCTCCAAAATCACAGAGACTTGGGTTTAAGTCCTAGCTCCATGTGCCTGCAGAGCTGCTGGGTGGGGTTGTGCAGGATGCTTGCTACCCACAGATGCAAGGCCCAGAAGTGGGGTCTGGAGTTCAGTCCCTCCCTCTTCCTCCTCTTTAGGCCCGGGCACAAGAGCTGCTTCCACTTGGGGGAAGAGATTTAATTTTCTTATTAGAACAAAGGCACAAATTACTTGCCAAACCATATACTCTAAGGATGCATTCACCAGATGGGAATCCATTTTTTCTAATTTGCACAAAGACATCATATGAACTGGTAGATGGACAGGTGCTTGCCCTGTGACCTGGGACCTTTTATGATCCTCAGTTTCCTCTGGAAGTTGTGGGTAATAATATACACTTCAAGGAATGTTTTTCTGTGCAGTGTTATGTGTGGGCAAGGCACCCCATGTCTGGATGGTAATTGCTCAATAAATAGTAACTGTTATCACTCTCATGATACCTGCCTCAAAGATTTGCTCTAAGCATACGTTTCATAAAAAATCATAGAACAACTGGCCTGTGCTCAATTAATGTTAGTGTTTTATCCCCACTTTTGTCCCTAGTGTTCAATAATGTCATGATAAATAGCAGAAACTATGGGTGAAGTGGGACTTGAGGAGGAGAGATCCTTTAAATGAGGGATCAGGGGACTCCTCATAGTTGAGGTAGAGTTTAAGTTGGGAATTCTATGGAAGGATGCTTGGAAAGGAGGAATGCGTGTACTAAAGCTATGGGAGATGAAATGGAAATTTTCTCTTTATTTTTACTCTCTTAACGCATTAACTAAATGTCTGAAAAAAATCTTGAGGGGAGAAAAAATAATGTTGGACAATTTGGGAGCCTCTTTTGAAATAGCAGTGGTTGGACCTTCTTCAGTACAGGAGTGCTTACCCAGACTACTGGAGAATTGATAACTGCTCCCTAAGGAACATGCCTGAGTTCTAGGAGCGCTAGCTGTGGAGTCACAGCTGCACTGAACAGAGAATATAACTACGATTGTGCTGGTGACATTTCTGCCAAGAACAGCAACAAATGTATCTGTGACCATCAATTGCTATCTCTTCAGACCATTCTGTCAACAAGGATGGCTATTGCTAATTCCCTAGAAGAGAGAGGCAGGTGTTCTTGTTTCCATCCCACATTCATTTTGAGGTACTAGAGAGCAAAAGAATGCAAACCCCCCCCCTCCCCCCAGCTATTTTAAAGATAGCATAAGTCTTGCAACTTTTCATATCATTAAATGCAGACATAAAAAGTTTTATTGCCCTTTGCCATTCTTCTGCTTTGTGAATCAGATCTGGAATCTAACTCTGTCTCTGCCTCTGCCTGTGTGACCCTGGGCAAGTCATTTAAATTTTACCCCTCTGAACTGTTTTTTTTTTCAATGATTAGATGATGAGATTTCCCTGACCAGCCTTTCAAAACTAGGTCTTTTTCCCTTATTATTTTTATATCACCATCATTTTTATATCCTTTCTAGGGCTTATAAAAAGTTTCACTACTTTGAATATGTGTTCTTCTTAATGTTTTAAAATTCTGTCTCCCCATGTAGCAGAGACGGTGGCTGTCTAGCATGTATACTATTGTATTCCTAGCATTCAAGATAGGGCCTTAGCAATAGAAAGTGCGACAATATTTGTTTAACAAATGAATCAATCATATTCATTAAGGCTACAGAAGTTTTTTTGAAAAAAGCAAACTATTCCGTAAATTTAAGAAATGACTAAAGCTTTTATTTGCCATTTAGTGTTTATTTTCATGCTTGTTTTTTCTTCTAGTTCACTCTTGGGTTCAAGGTAAAAATCAGGAAGAGTGACCTAAAGCACTTGGGTCACGACCACTTACTGTGAGAATCTAAGATGACCATTTTTAAATTTTTTAAAATTGTATTTATTTATTTATTAAACAATTTATTGAAGTATATCATTCATACGTGAACATACATAAACTATAAATGTTCAGTAAACATCGTGAACTTACAAAACAAACACGTATAACATCATAGAGGGCTCCCGCACATCACCACCCTGCCCCAAATACCCTACATTTTTGTGAAATATCTGTTAAGAAATCATGAAGGAGCATCATCAAAGTATTACTACTAACTATAGTCCGTATCTTCCTCCCCTATACATTGTTTTTAAGGATTTATTTATTTATTTATTTACTTTTATCCATTTTTACCCCGCCCCATTTTGCTGTTTCTGTGTCCATTCGCTGGGCAACTCTCTGTTTCCTGCATTCTCTTATCATCCTTCTCCTCCTATCTTCACTGGTATTTCATCCTTGGAACTTCCGATGTGGGAGAGAGACAGCCACCTTAGTTCCTGGTTTTTCCGTGCGTCTCATCTTGGCTCTCCCTTGTGTCACTCTCCTGTTTTGTAAGATGACCATTTTTAATCCAAGGCTATTTTGTGGACTTTAAGGGATCCTTCACTGTGACCTTAGGATCCTTTCTTTTCTGTCTGTCACAGATCCCTAATTCTACTCTGAGACATTTGCTTATTTGGTTAAGATCTTGTATCTCAAGTACAAATAACACAGGAAAGAGTAAATCCATTTACATATTATTGGTCATTAACAATTTTTACCAGGATAAGTAGCAATTGCCACTCAGTAAAGCAAGGAGCAGGGATCTGATATAAAGGCATCACATACCTGCATATACATAGACATTTCCCAACTAAACAAGCAATAAATTTAGGCATAATGCAAAGTCAATCAGTTTACAGCCCATCAAATGCTTCTGATAACAACAAATAATAGTTTCAATGTATTATGCCTTATTATGTCAGACTTAGTAGTAGATGTTTATAGGCCTCTATCTCTTTTAATCTCTCCTTAAAAGGTCATTTTGAAGATTAAGTCAGATAAGAGTTTAAAATGCTGTTGTGGAAACAGCTGACTGGTTACTCAATTCCATTCTCTCCCCTTTCTTGAGTAATAGAGTTGTAGCTGGGTTATGCCTTCTCAGCCAAGGACTGCAGTTACCAACCACCCCGTGGAGACCCTATGACTAAGCTAGTGTCAATGGAGTATGATCAGAAGTGATATATGCAAATTCCTCCTCACTTTCTTAAGAAGAACTTTTTGGTTCTGGACTTCTTTTTCTCTCCTTGCGTGTGGAGGTCTTGTGTTAAACATGGCATCTCAGCTGTCATGCTTGCTCTCTAAATGCCTACATAAATCTCAGACTGTGATGTAAGTGAGAAACAAAGTTCTTATCATGCTAGAGCTACTGAATCTTAGGGACTCTTTTTTTTTTTTTTTTAATATAGCAGATATCATTACCCTAGCTAATAAAAAACATTAAGGAAAGTTCCTGCAGCATAGAAAGAGCTGAATAAATGCTTGCTATTATTATCATTTTTATTACAAGTAGTAATTTTCCTCACAACCCCTTTTTAGATGAGAATTATCACAGGGGATGCAATGAGTATTGGAAACCTATGTGCTATAGGAGGCAGACATTAAGTTCTAGTGAATGAAACAAGAAGGTTCAACAGAGGTGAACATTCTCCTGGTTGTTATTTTAATTACTGATTTGTGATCCATCTTATTTCTAGTAATCACTTTTTCTTCTTGGTCCTGTTCTGTAAACATTTATGATAATGAGAAGCTGAAAATAGGAAACGTCTCCTTAAGAGTAAAGAGATTCAGAATAAAACATGTATGGAAAGGGAAACTATTCCAGCATCTGACCCTCCCCACAGATGATGGGTCACAGATGATTCTAAGGGGATGGGAGAAGAAATGATAATGTGCATTTCTTCTTATCCTTGGGGCAAGCACTGGCCCTTAGAAAATACAGAATTTCCAGGGGACTGTCTCAGAAAAACACTTGAACCGCTCTGATTGTTGTGTGTATGAATTGGAGCCAGAAGATGGAAGAAGGGTTCCGTATTCCATTTTTAAAATGTGGATTCCTCCGTCCACAGTTCAGTGAAGCGTTTTCTCATATCTTATCAGCTTTCTTCATATTTCCACCCAAGGATGGTCTTGGCTAAAACTGCTTTGACTCAGAAAAAGGGAGGATATAGTCTTTTGGAAATCCATTAGTTCCAAAAGGAAGAATTGGGTCATGGCCTTTGCGAGCAAGGCTCCCTTTGTCTGCCTTCCCTCTTCTCTACAATGGCACCACCTTGTTATATTCCAACAGGCCTATGAGTACCGAAAAACCTGCATCTTATTTCTGCTGAAATATGTTTTCAATTTAGGACTTGAGTTTCCAGATTGACTTGTGAACATCTAAAGGACTCAATGTCACTGTGACATAATGCTCCCCAAAGGCCAGTTGGCCGTCAGCAAAGAAATGGGCAATGATTAGCTGGCTGTCAGTGGTCAGAGGTGCTGATGTGACCACGGAAACCAATGTGGGAAAACTGAGAAGGAAAGAGGGAAAAACAGAGGGTGTCATGGGGGAGGGGGCGTTTTGGTGCAAGGGGAACTTTATAAGCTAGAGGGATTGTTAAAAGATGAAATATGAAGCGAGACGAGGGACAAAGATGGAAATGTTAAAGTTAATTGAGAATGTGTTTAAAAGACCACTTTAAATAGAAAAAAGGTCCTAAGAAACCATTTTCAAACTAAGGGATAGGAACAGAACAAAAGGAAAATGTGATCTGTTTTTGTAAAAATGTGTGTATTTAATGAAATTCACAAAAGGTCTGAGGGGTAATCATGATGTAATGGTTTTTAAAAAATCACGATAATAATAGCAGCTTTTTTTTTTTAAGGCAGTAATTCCAACAACCACTGCTTCCATCTGTGAACATCTGATTACATGCCAGACACTTTGCTAAGCACTTTATGTAGATTGTCTCCTTTAATCATTTTTGTGAGTATTAATATCTCTGTTTTATAGGAAAGAACAATAAAAATCTATAGATTCAAAAAGCTGTAACTTTTCTTCCCTTCCTCTTCATTTTCCCTCCCTAAAACCATGGTTTGATCAAGATCTATATAAGGCTATGTTTGAAAGGGAAAAAGAATCATAAAAGGCATATCCAGGGCATATGGAGAAGGGGGAGAGAGCTATCCCATTATATTTATTTGATGAATGATGAAGATGGTGACTATTAATTAGATTTTTTAAAAAAATTATTAATTCATGTATATGAATTTTTCCCCAGTACCAGCCCTAGGAGCCACTTCATTTGTCCTCTTTGGACCCTTTCTGGGGCCCAAGTCATCCTTCTGCCCTCCAAGGAGATGCTCTGATTGGCTTAGCCTGATTCATTATATTTTAGGGACCGTTGGATCCAAAATTCCATCCCACACACAACTGAGAATCATGAAAGGAGGAATTCTATTAAGGTATGTTTCTAAAACTTTTATGGGAGAGTAGCCTACAGGGAAGATAGCCCTTTTCAAATATGTGGCTTGAAAGTTTTCTGTGAGAAAAGGAAGCCACATCATTTGTTCAGCAAGGCTTTTTGTTCACTATTTGGAGTATTTTGTTGGACCACAGAATTTTTCTTACCATAAATATTTTCCATTAAAAAGTCCCTCAGAGGGGCTGTCCTCTGAAAAATTAGAAAGTTACAAACTTAATGGTGAGAGCCTTGATAATGGGGGAGTATGGCAAAAGTGTGCCAAATGTACACTATGGACCATGGTTGGTGGTAATGGTCTGATGATATTATCTCATAATCTGTAACAAATGTTCCACCACGGTGTGGTGTGTTGATGAAGGGTTGTTGTATGGGAATTCTACACATGTACATGATTGTTCTGTAAGTTCACAACTTCTGGAATAAAAGTATATTCAAAAAAGTAATAATAGGGTGGGCTGGTGGAAAAATACACAAAATGTAAGATATGGACTATAGTTAGTAGTAAGATTTTGATGATATTCTTTCATAATTTGTAACAAACATCTCACAACCATGCAAGGTGTTAATGGTGGGTTGATGTATGGGACTCCTGTCTGATGTTACGCATGTTTGTTTTGTAAGTTCACAACTTTTACTATACACTTATAATTTATGTATGTTCATGTATGAATGATATACTTCAATAAAATTGTTTAAAAAAAGGTCACCACCTGCCCTAGGCTGGACAGGATACCTATCACCCATGTTTCCAATGCTATTGCTAGAATGGTACACCTACCAACCCACCTGCAACTTATCATATTTTGCTTATTAACAAAAAAGAATTTTTCCAGAGGCTTTCATTAGAATAAGAGGAAGACTGGCATAGTTAAGCAAATGCTATTCTCGGTATTGCTCAGAATTTCTCTTTTAGTTCAAGTTTCAGGTTTTTCTTCACCCTTTGGCAATATAAGGGAAGAAAAATAAGCTCAACCTCCAAACAAAATAAAATCGGTTGAGTCAATTCTCAGCCAGTTCCAGTTGGGATAATTGAAGTGGGGAGTGATAAATAACCACCCAATTCCCTATTTTACTCTCTGAGACTTTTAACTGCAGCTAATTCTATTTTCTGGATCTCACATCTGCTACAAAATCTGACTCAAAAAAATCTATACAGTGGTCCAATGAATTCATTTTATCCACTTTGCTTCCTTAGCTTTCTAAATTTTAGCATGGAGATATTTATAAAATTTTGATTGCCAGGATTTAAAAAATTTTCTTAAATTGAACATTCTAGAAAGAAAATGTCATAGAGGAATCCTATTTTGCCTAAACAAATCTAACCACAAACTTAATGCCCTGTGATGTGTGTAGTAAGGAGAGCTCTAAATGACTTACCCAAGTATCTTTTCCTTATCTGGAAACAACTGAGTATTCAGAATGGCACTGCTAATTCTTTTTTTTTTTTTTTTTTACCGGGAGGTCCCGGGGATCGAACCCAGGTCCCTCCATATGGGAGACGGATGCCCAACCGTTTGAGCCACATCCGTCCCCCATTGCTAATTCTTGACCTTAGTCACATCAGGCAACCATTCTATTACAAAGGGGCATTATTAGTATATACTTTTGAAAAAGGTAGCTGTTTCAAAATATAGTTGCAGCATCAGGTCTGGCATGGGTATGATCAGAGCAGTAGCTAGTCGAGGTGTGAGGCAATATCGATTTACAATAGCATGACTTTCAAAAAGGCTGCCTCCTTTTGTTTTTTTCTTTTTTTCCCCCTGACGGGCCTCACTGAATTGAGAAAACTTTCTGCTTTTTCTAAGTTAATAAAATCTATCGTATTCTTTTGGCTTTGGTGTTCTCTGTGGATGACTGAGTTTTCTAAATATCTGATAATCGGCTCCCTTCTGAGGAAGTTCTTCAAAGGTCAGAGGCTAATGGTATCAAACATCAGGCTGTCTGGTTTATTGTAAGCGTATTTGGTTAAGATCAAGATCTCAGATAAGTGTGCAGTTGCCCTGACTGGGAAAGGAAATGGCCTCCCATACAGCATAGCAATTCCTGGAGGGAAGCAGAGAGAGGGAGGGCCCCTGAATGCATGCTAAGTTGCGGTTTGCTGTTCTCCACAATTGTTAGAGGTCCAATGTGCCTTCATTTAATACTGGAAGAGCCAAATCTTGAGTTACGAGTGAAAATAGGACTCACGTTCAGATGTGTGCTATTAAGATCAAGAGCAAATCAGATGACTAGAAAGGAACTGTGAAGCAAAACAAATGGGTTTCCAGTTCCCCGAGTTTAAACCCAAACTCCTTGCATTTGGAGGTCAAAGCTCACCACTCAAGGTGACACCTCATATTTTATTTAAGTGCTTTTCTTCTGAGATGTTGAAAGCACCTGGCAGACATTAGCTATCTTGTTCAGTGAAAGAAGATACAGATATTACCAAGTGAAGAGCTACATTCAAAGATCTGAGTTCTGTGGTCTATCCAGTTTCAAAACAACCAATTTTATATTCATATGATTATGTTTCTTGTATATACTTGAAAGGTGATATATCATTTTAGTCCGTCACCTGATGTATAGAAAAATAGCTTTATTTGGAATCTTGGAATCTTTTTTCACATGGACTTTATAGCTGCAAGAGACCTTAGAGTTTGCTCAGTTACCTCATAGACCCTATGCATGCGATTGTGAATATTGGTTCTCTCTTTTGTTTTCTAGATATCAGATTTACTTATCAGGGACTATCTTGATGTTCAATACCACCTTAGGAGAAGATGGTCAGAAAAACGGGCCAAATGATTAAATGTGGTGGGCAAGTAAGGGAGAGTGGTTACAGTGACACGAGTTTAACCCCTTTTTCTTCTAAAAAAATTATTGTTGTAACATATAAACAACTCAAAATTTCCCAGTTAACCACTTCCCAGTGTACAATTCAGTAGTATTAATTATATTTCTCATATTGTGCTACTGTCACCAATATCCATAGCTCCTTCCATCAATCCCTTCAATTTATAGATGAGGAAATTAATAAAATTCAGAGACTGTCCACTCCTTCATTACCAGAAGACGACTAAGAAGAAAAAGGCTTGTGTTCATGCTGAAACTTTACTTTGAAATTCCAAGCTTAGGGAAGTTCTTATTCGGCAGTACCTAGCCTGGAAGGTGCTCTGGCCCTGGATCTCTTACTACATAATCTGTTTGGTTGTGAGCAACTCTGCCTCTCAGGGCTCGGGTTTTTCCTTAGGAAAAAGGGGAAAATTACATTAAACGATTGCTATGTCTTCCAACGCTAAATGTCCACAGTGTCCTGGTAGACTTTCCATGGACACTACGAGTATATCTTGTTCTGAATTAGCTGTAACCTCAGAGCCATGGCTTACCTGAAGATGGCGATTCACGACTGGCTGGCCTTTTTCCAAACCTGCCGCAATTCTAGGTTGCCAGGTGCTCTTCTGATGCGCAGCAGAGGAGAGCCAGAGAATACCTGCTGCTCCTGGCAGCGGGCCGTCAGGTCTCCTGACCTCCTGGTCTCTGGTCCATCTGGGAAAGACCGCCACTCCCTCAGAAACAGCCAGAGTCCCATTTCCTCCAGGGAGCTCTGCCTGACAGCCCTCATCTTCCCACAGACTTCACTTCAGCTCTAACCACGTTTTTTTTTTTTTTTTTTTTTAAATAAATGGGTTTCAGCAATTGTAACAAATGTGCCATGTACCACATCTAATGCAAGGTGTTAATAACAGGGTGGTGTATGGGAACCATGCTGCTTTTTTCAAAAAAAAACAATTTATTGAAGTATCTCATTCATACATGAACATGCATAAACTATAAGTGTTCAGTAAACATCGTGAACTTACAAAACAAACATGCATGACATCATACAGGGCTCCCACACATCACCCCACCACAAACACTTTGCATTGTTGTGAACCATTTGTTAACAAATCATGAAAGAGCATCGTCAAAGGATTACTAGTAACTATAGTCCGTATCTTCCTCCTCTATACATTTCTTTTAAGGATTTTTTAATTTACTTTTATCCATTTTATACCCTTACCCCTCCCGTTTCTGCTGTTTCTGTGTCCATTTGCTGGGTGACTCTGTGTCCGTTTCCTGCCCTCTCTTCTCATCCTTCTTCTCCTGTTTACACTGGGATTTGATCCTTGGACCTTCCGATGTGGGAGAGAGGCGTCCTACCGCATGTGCTACCTTAGTTCCTGGTTTTTCGGTGCTTCTCGTCTTGGCTCTCCCTTGTGTCACTCTCCTGTTATGTTATCATCTTGCTGTGTGGCTCGCAGGACCTGGTGGCCCACGTGACTTCTTTATTTTTCTTTTTTAAAATTTTTACTGGGAGGTCCCGAGGATTGGACTCAGGTCCCTCCACATGGGAGACGGATCCCCAACCATTTGAGCCACATTCGCCCCCCTGCTATATCTCTTAAGGTTGACCAAAGATAACCAAAGTTATAGTCTTTTCCCATACAGGATGGTCATATAATAAATCAGGCTTAGTTTATCACCAGCATTCCAAAAACCAGACCTAGGGAGAAAAACTAGGTCTGGGGACACATGCATGGTTTCTAATATAGCGAATGTTTAGCCTACCCTGATAATCACAAAATCAGGACAGCGAGAATATTTGCACCATGCTGCTTTTTTACTTTGGCTGCTCTTCTTTGCATGTGTAAGTACCTGTCTTATGCCCTCAATGACTCTGAGCATAAAGGCAGGAGGCACATCTCTTGCATCACAGTCAGTGCCTGTCATATTACTGGATTTACAAGCAGATGTTTAAGGAAAACTTTAGCTTTTTTCTCTGTTTCAAAGTTGTGGTTACAGGAAAACACCCCAGCCTGATTTTCATCCTCCTCTTCACTTTCTCCCCACCCACCATGACAATAGCTGCTTGAGTGTGACTAATATTAGGACAACTTTTCATAAGGTTTATTCATATATCATGCATTTTGATTCTTTTACTTACACCATGAAATAACTGTTATCTCCATTTTTCAACGGAGAAAACAGAGGTCCAAAGAAGTTAAATAACTTGCCTAAGGTCACATATGTAATTAGTAGCAGAGTAGAGTTATGGGACTCTATTCCTTGTCCTCCCAAGTCAGTGGGACAGTGTTGCCTTATACAAACTGTTCTGTGCTTACATCAAAATTCCTGAGGTAAGGCTTAGGTGTATTCTGCACATAATTATAAAGTAACTGTTCTTTCTCTTTGGCTACTAGAGTTTTATTTTCATTGATTCTGCCCTCCTCTGACTCCAGTGGTTCTGCCTTCTCTGTTAATTCTCAGGATTTCTCAGGGTCCTTGCATTCTCACCTTCCTTTCCTACCCATCCTATCCCACTTTAAACTCATTCATATTGAACTATAAATGATGGCTAATGTTTAGTGTATTTCTTCCATAGGCACTCGCAATTCCCAAGGAGCAAATGTTAAGTCAAAGAGGTGATTTTTGACTGGTAGAAGTTCAGACATATACCAGAGACTATGAGAGTGTCAAAAAAACACTCTCTGCCTGTTCTTTTTCTCTCAAGAGAGCCACAGGATTAAAATAAATACTTGGGAGGAGAACATTGTCTGTGCCACAGGCAGGTTTCCAAAATCATATTCTGATTTTCCAGGTCTTATGATCATTCGCTACAGAGGTTGTCTGTGTGAAATAATGTGTGGTAATAAAATCTACAGGTTAAGAATAAAACAGGTTAGTGTCCCAAAGTGGTTATAATCAAAAGTCCAGATGCTCCCCTCAGAGCGACTCTATAGTAACAACGAAACAAACAGGTGCAGGACAGGTGCAGTGGGATGAAGATAGGCTCAACTAGGGAGCTGTGGGTAGATGCCAAAAATACAGATTAACCCAGCTCAAATCCATGTCAATTAAAATTTTTCCCCTATTAAATCATTTTACTTGGGATTAAAATGAAACTAAGTCCATGAATACTTTCTCATTGAGAATTGTACCCAACTCGAGAAAATCCTATTTTTCTATATGTTTTCCCTTGGTTACTCAACTTAGATTATCTTTCCTCATTTATTTTTTTCCCCAATGTTCATCTGCCTTGTGAGTTGAGGTTGCCTTCACATCATCTACCGCACCCTTGGTATACTCTGTAGCTGCCATGAGGTTGGATGGGATTAGCTCCCTCCTCCCTTCAGGAATGGGTCTTGATTAACATGACCTTAATAATGTCCTTTCGTCTTTGCCACAGTAATTGGATCATAGATGAGCATGCAACCCAGACTCATTCCAGTTACTCTTACGGCTTAAGATCTAAATTGATCCAATTGGAGTGAAACCCATGACTTTGTTTGCTGATTGATGGAAAATAATCTATGTCTTTTTCTGGATAGTGTGCAGATGCAAGGCCTAAGATGGTTGTAGCCATTCTGCTATTAGGAAAAATTCAAATCTGAGAATGAAGTCAACTCAGATATAAGGAAAGCAAAAAAAAAAGAGAATTACAGAACAGTGGAGCTAGCTCCTTGATCAAACCACACCTGTACCTAAAACTGGACTTTTTAGTTAAAAAACAGTGACTCTTTAAATGAGTATGAAAGAAGAGAGTTGTTTCTAAGAAAAAAATGAGCTTTGCAAAAACGTGAATATTCTGCACCATGAAAATGATGATGAATTAGGATGGAAAAAACAACTGTTTAAAAAAGTGGAGGAAATGTTGTAAAATGCTATAATGTCTCTGCACTCAGGTCATTTCTCACATGTCTTTTCAGAGATCATGCTCTGACTTGAAGAAAACAAACGTGGGAATTGCAGGGGATGCATAGCAGGTATGGTTTTCATAGGAGAGACGATGAAGATTTGGAATCAGTGAACCTGTACTCAAATGTCTTAACTTTACATAAAAAATTTGGTCAATAAATGTATTTTTCAAAGTTCTAAGTTAGATTATTATTTTTTTTTTTTTAAAGATTTTATTTATTTATTCATTTATCCCCCCTTGCTGCTTGTGCTCGCCGGGCCAGCCAACCACGCCGTGCGGGCAGGCTCGCCCTCACCAGGAGGCCCCGGGAACCGAACCCGGGGCCTCCCACATGGTAAACGGGAGCTCCACTGATTGAGCCACAGCCGCTTCCCGTAAGTTAGATTATTATATTTGTGTTTTCCTTATGATTCTTCTCTCTCTTTTTTTTTTTTTTTTTGTTGTTGTTGTTAATTGACTTACTATGGGTCTTAACTTTGTTGAGGAGGAGTCTTCTACTATGTAGTAATTTTTTTTTTCCTGACAGCAATGCTACAAGGAATGTAAGACAAAAAATATTGCAATTCAGTTTTAAGTTGGAAGCCTGGCTGTTGAGAAATCTAGTGAAAATTTGACTTAGCCCACCGTTTAGGCCCAGTAAAAATTCAAAGCAGCTATTCTGCTTCTGGTAATTTATAGTTTTTCTTGGCAACCTCTGCTTCTGGTCCCTGAGTCCACATGAACTGTTTTCCTTGCATTGAGCACCTCGTTCTGATGTGATCATCACTCTTCATTCATTATTCCAGAGCAGCTGGGGTGTTAAATAAAACATGGATGCAAAGTCTTTAGCGAAATGCTTGGCATAAATGAAGCACTCATTCAAAAGTAGTTGTTGGTATTAATATTTTTTTTAAATTTTGAATCATGATAATTAGTATGAAAAGTCATGTCATTTCCATGTTATCTGTTAAAAACTGAGGCTCAGAGAGATGAAGTGGTTTTTTTTCAAGATTGCACAAAAATAAGTAGCCAGACCATAATTTTAACCTAGGTGCTTCTGTTGTTCAAGTCTGAGGTGTTTGCTGTGTATTTAAAACACATTGAGGGAAATGAAGGCAACTGTGAGCACATACAGAAGACTCACGTAACATAGGCTGGGGAGGAAAAAAAGTGTGTTTCCAATTTTCTTTCTAATAGAATAGTGTTTTTTGTTCCAGCGTCAATGGATTAGTTGCTGCTTCCCATCCTCCATTTGTTTGCTCATCTCTCTCCCCGCCTCCCTCCTTCCTTTCCTCTCTCCTTCTTTTTCTCTCCGCGCCCCCCCGGCCCCCATAACAACCCCTTTACCATTGTGAAAATTCTTGCCAGTCTCTGTGTATCTCGTCTATGGAATATTTACAAATCCTTCTTGTTATAATAATTTAAGTATTTCTTCAAAATTATTGATCATACTATCCATAATCATACTTAACACCTACTTCACTTTATTAGTAGGCAGTGAATATGTGATCCATGGGGTACCCCATGAGGTTGATATAAAGTTGAGGATATTAAGGATTAGAAATGTTTAGTAAAATCTCAAAGTCACACACCTACTGAATAGCATAGCAGGAATTCTGACTCCAGAGCCTGATTCTTACCACTACATTCCATTTGGTGAGTGGATGTGTTCAGTATATTGTTGAATATGTGTTTTTGTGAAGCCTGGCACATTTTTCTTTCCCTAGGGCTAGTATATCTATCAAGCACATGGTGAGGGTTTTGTCTGGAGTTGAAACCTTTCCATGAAGCTGAAGAATTATTTTTGGAGCCACCAGACTCACAGAAAATTTGATTATGAAACTAAGTTGTTTTCATCATGAAGACAGAAATATGAAAATGATAATGAAGTTGCTGTTCAACTGTAAAAGAAAATGTCTTTGGAGAGAACATAGCCTAGATTTCAGGGGCAGAAGAATGTCAAGTGAAAGTTAGAATTAAATACAAAATGAAATTCAAAAAGCCGAATGCCCACCTGGCGAGGAGGTGATGATGGGCAAGGGCCATCCCAGGGAATGGAGAGAGTCTGCAGCTGCAGGCAGGATAATCCCATCCATCGTATCCATGGGATATAAGCCCTCTCTCACTTGGAGGTGGAGTGGACATCACCGTTCCAGACTCCTCAGGACTGGGGGAAGAGCTATGGACTAGAGTGGACTTACTGTTTTTCTGTTATAGACATATTGTGATTCTAGCAATGGAAGAAATTACAACATTGATGTGGAGCCAGTGGCCACTGGACACTTTCAGGGCAGGGAGAGGAAAAAGCAGTTGTAATACAGGGTCTTTTTCGGGACTTGGGAGTTATCCTGAGTGACATTACAACGACAGATATAGGCCATTTTACATCAGCATATACCATGCAGAACTGTGTGGGAGAGAGTGTGGTCTACAATGTAAACTATGGTCCATGCTTAGTAGCAAAGCCTCAGGATGTGTGTATCCATTGCAAGTGATGGGCCACACTAATGAAGGATGTTTATGTGGGAGGTTGTGGGAGGTGTGGGAGGTGGGGAACATGGGAATTCCTGTAATTTTTGTGTAACATTTATGTAATCTAAGCATCTTTTAAAACATTAAAAAAAAAAAAAAGAAAAAAAAAGTGTTGAATTAAAAAAAAAAAGTCAACTGCCATATATAGGTATACTTTTAAAATACCCAAGTCACAGAAAACCATTTTTGTTAATTTTATCTTTAAAAGTTAATATTTCACTTTTGTCTATATGCAAATAATAATTGAAGACATCTATAAATCAGTTTCCGAAAAGTCTAAAAGCAGGGAAGATGTGTAAATTACTATATTAAATAGAATTGTTATTAAGCTGCATAAGAAGTGTTCTTCAGTTGTATAAAAGATCTTTGTGAACTATTTTATGCTGTCCTTGTTTTTAATATTGTATGAGTAGACATTTAACCATGAACATAAAAATTTAGAGAATTGTTTAATAATGCCAAATAAAAGTGCTTGCCAGTCTCTATTGAGTAACTGATGGATGGGTATTTAATCACTTGAACTGCTAGCATATTTTGGCATCCAACATTTTATCTGGAACAAAACTGAATTTTTTGTGACTGCCATCAAATCTTCTCTTCCCATTCAATGGTCATAAGGATATGGTTATTATTTTAATAATTGGGATTGGATATTTAATGAAAAGTTCATAAACCTATTATATATATGAAACTTTGAATAAGGAATGTGTGCCAGATAAGCTCAAGAATGGAATATAAGCATAGATTGCAAATCTAATATCCCCAGAACATAGTATATTGCCTGGTACATGGTAAATGTTCAATAATTATGTTGAAATGAAAAGAACTAGGACAGGGAAGTGGATGTGGCTCAAGCACTTGGGCACCTGCCTACCACATGGGAAGTCCTGGGTTTGGTTCCTGGTACCTCCTAAAGAAGTCAAGCAAGACAGCGAGCTGATGCAATAAGATGATACAATGAGATGACACAACGAAGAGATACGAGGAAACACAATGAGAGACACAAGCAGGGAGTGGAGGTGGCTCCAGCGATTGGGCACCTCCCTCCCACATGGGAGGTCTTGGGTTCAGTTATTAGTGCCTTCTAAAAAGAAGACAAGCACACAAGGAACGAGAGTGAGTGCAAAAAACTAGTTGGGGGAGGGAATAAATTTTTTTTAAAAAAGACAAAACACACACAAAAAGAGTTACAATACAATATATTTGAAAGAATCAATAGTAAGTGCTCATGTTTAATACATTATCAAACTATGTGACACACTACTGATATTACTTTAGAACTTAGATAACTAAAACTCTTTTAAGTTTTTAAAAAATTTTTATATTCAGTAGAATATAGCAAAACTATTTTACACAGTATAGTGTAGTAGTTAACAGGAAAGCTTCTGGGACCACACTGCATGAGTTTTAATCACGATTCTCTTACACTGCTAAATTGGCCAAACTTATCTTTGGGTCCCACTGGGAAATTTCTTTGTCTCACTTTCCCTTCCCTGTAAAATGGGGATTGTCACACAAATTCTTCACAGGGTTGTTATGAGGTTCTGATGCCTGGTACATAGTTATCAATATGTAGGTGCTAACTAATTCCATTTTTATAGTATTTCTACTTTCCCTGTTTTATACCATCTATAACCTTCTGGACATTAAATGTTTTGAAACCTCAAGGTAAACAATGGTTTCAGGGGATATCTACTCTATGCATTTAAATTTTTAAGGTTGCTTGATTTTAAATAATAAAAGAAGCATAAGCTTCTTGTGTTCTTTATTTTTTTTTAAGATTTATTTCCATTATTTATTTGTCCCTGATGCCCCTTGCTGCTTGTGCTCACTGTCTGATTCCTGTGTCCATTCGTTGCACATTCTTCTGTGTCTGCTTGTCTTATCTTTAGGAGGCACTGGGAACTGATCCCGCGACCTTCTGACGTGGGAGAGTCATGCAATCGCTTGAGCCACCTCAGCTCCCTGTTGAGCCACCTCAGCTCCCTTTCTTGTGTTCTTATATTTGCATTTTTAAATAGATTTTTTGATCTTTGTCTATAGTTCACATTTTTCTTTAATGCCTTCTCAGCACCAGTTATTCCTTTCTTCTTTTATGAACACCCCAAAATTTTCTAAGGGGAAATATGCAGCCTCCATCTGTATATTTCAGATTAAATATCCATCCTGCCTTATCCCCAAGCTTTCATTCTCCTTGTCCACAGAGTTTGTTTCATAGCTATGCCCATGGCCAGCTGGAGTTGAGAACATCCACTAAGACTTTTTTGAGGGGAGCTGGAGGAGCAAAGTATGCACCTTTCCTTTCTGCTTTTACTACAATTGGGAAAAAAAATGTGATTCCAAATGTGTTGGATCTTACTCCATGGGCACAGAAAATGAATATGGAGAGAAACTGAGTTCCGGTCTTGTGCTTGAGCCCCTAGAGTCCTTATGGCTGGAGTTCACTGGTATGTGAAACATAAACCAAGATTCTCTCATGTGAGTTTAATTCACTTAAGCTAGTTTAAGTAGCTTTTCTGTCACTTGTAACCAAGAGAAAGTAAAGTGCTAATCTACATCATGTTTGGCTACCAGTTACTCTTTCTTACTTTATTAGTATGTTTGTCACTCACACACAGTCCTCCAAAGATATTACTAATTTGCTGTTACCAATCAGCTCTAGGCTTAGAAATGAGATGATTTGCCTTTTTAGCATTTCATCAAAACATGAGTAAATATACTTTGAGATGGCTTGGGTAAGTTTTGTGACATGTATATTTTTCTTAGAAATGTTCTTCTTTTTAAAAAACTTTTTTCCAAACTCTTGCCTTTAGTTTGATAGCAAATGCTGTTTGATAAGTAATCTAATGCTGAAGAGTGAATAGCTTTGGCCCCAGGAGCCTAGCATCAACTCCCAGATTATTGTTTATTAGTACTATTCATGTGAATAAATTACTTAATATTTCTCAATGTCAGTTTCTTATTTTGCAAAGAGGGATAAGAATATCTCATTGGGTCAAAATGAGGACTAAATGTAGAGCAATTAAAACAGGGCATGCATATAATGAGTGCTTGTTAAATATGCTATACACTTTTTGGTATTTATAAGTTGATGGTAAACTTTGTTATTCAAATGTTGATTATTTAACTCATATATTCTGCTTCCAGATTTTTTTCTCTACCCAAATATTTTTTAAACAGCTTTATTGAGTTATAATCCATATACCATACACTTAACCCAAATGGTTTTTAATATATTCACAGATAGGCACAACCGTCAGAACAGTCAATTTTAGAACATTTGCACCACCTTAAAAAGAAACCCTAGGCTCTCACTCCCTTGTCTCTCCACTCTCCTCTCCAACACTAAACAACATCAATCTACTTTCTTTTTTTTTTGAACTTCAAATATTTTATTAATAATTTATTTTCAGTAAGAAAGACTGGCTAATGGGAGTTTTTGTCTCTATAGATTTTCCTATTCTGTTCTTTCCTATGATTAGAATCACATAATAAGTGAACGTTTTTGACTGACTTCTTTCACTTAGCCTAATGTTTTCAAGGTTCATTCAAATCCTTGCATATGTCAGTACTTCATTCCTTTTTTTATGGCTGAATATCAATCCATAGTATGGATATACCACATTTGTTTGTTCATTCCTCTCGATGGGCACTTGGATTGTTTCCACCTTTTGGCTATTGTGAATAATGCTGCTCTTCTCCCTAAATATTTACTTCAGGATATTGCATAGTGTATTTCCCCTTTACCACAGAGGGGAGAGGGACAGAGAGAGAGTGGGGAGAGAAATGTAAATAAATATTGCTCTTTGTTGCCCAGTTTGGCATCAGTTATGACAATAAAAAAGGCTAAAGCCTCTGCTTTCAGTAAGCCTTAAGTGTTTTGATTTTTTTGGTAGCATGTTCTTTTGTCCTTGTTCTTCCTCTATTGTTAAAAATGTATTTTCCTACAAATACTGTTTTCTCAGAATGGCATTTTACTGGGCATTTGAATTTTCTAGAATGATAGTGACTGAGGGATCTCCTGATTTTATATCCATTTAGACACTTCTGTAATTTTGGAGGAGATTTTTGTGTATCTGTAGCATTCTAACAGTTTAAATGTGCCTTAAGCACATAAGCATTTATCATCAAACTTCCTGTTTTATACTTTCTCCAGTTGAATCCTGCCTTCCCTACATGGAGGACAGCTAAGAAACCTGCTCAGATTTCTCCCTCTCAACCTCCCTGCTGCCAGCTTTGCTATCCCGCTTTATCCCATAGGAAACCAAGAAGTTGCTCAAATTTCCTTCATGGGACATGTATCCCACCTGGCTTCTTCCACTCCTGCTCCACAACAGGTGGTTGTTTTTGTACTGGCAGTGCTCCCCACCCCTCTGTCAGAATCCATTCCCTAGTGGAAATGTAGACATTTGAATTTCTTCCAGACTTCAGTGGGTAAATTGCCAATTTCCCTCTTGTGAAAATAACTGTCCTTTGAAATAATCTTGTTTCTAAACCATTCCATTAAACCAAAAAAAAAAAAAAAAATGGAATTTAGCCATACCTAAAGCCTAAGCAGTGATTGATATGTTTGTTTCTGCTTTTCTGATTTCTTTCAAAAGGTCTACAAGCATGTGTATCTTGTTGAATTAATCAATGATTAATTGAATCAGAATTCTGGCACACTATTTTTTAGTCATGCCACATTATGAATTTCAGTGTACTTCTCTTTTGGGGTTTGGAAAAAAGCTAATGAATCAGAGTAGTCAGGGATAAGGCAGAGGACTATGTACTGAAAAAATATTCAACCCAGATAATAGGGAATCTCAAATAGATTTAACAGCCACTGGACAAAACAGTATCTTAGTAATGGGAAATCAAAATGTTTAATGTCATATGTGTTTTTCCCATAGGATGAAACTAAGTAAATAATGGATCTGTTTTCAAAACAGGAAAATGAAGACTGAAGGGCAATTTGATAAAAATGAATAATGGCCTCATCATTATATACTAGGTATAATTTTTCATAGGAGTCTTGGGATTTGAGAAATGATACAATTCTTTGCTTAAAGATTTATCAAAGCAAATTTTATTCTGAGCCCTCATCCTGATGACCTGCCCAGAAATTCAGTCTCTGTCATTTTTGGAAATTCCTTCCTATCTCTTCCTCAAGGGTTGGCATTTGACAGTTTGATTAAAATATGTCCCTGTGTGGTTCTATTTAAGTTTATTGTGTTTGGAGTTGGTTGAGCATATTAGATACGTATATTAATGTCTTTGTTAAATTGCGGAAGTTTAAGCCATTATTTCGTCGAGTATTCTCTCTGCCCATTTTTCTTTTTTTTCTCCTTCTGGGACTTCCACAATGTGTTTTTTGATATGCTTGATGGTGTCCCACAGTTTCTTCAGGCTCTGTCCACTTTTCTTCATTCTTTTTTCTTTCTGTTCATCAGACTGTCTGATTTCAATTGTCTTATCTTTTAGTTCACTGATTATTTCTTCTGCCAGCTCCAATCTGCTGTTGAACTACTCTAGGGAATTTTTAATTTCTGTAACTTTGGTCTCAGCTGTGTTTGATTCCTTTTCATAATATCACTTTATTGATATTTTTTTGCGTTCATCTATCGTTTTCCTAATATCCTTTAGTTCTTTGTCCATGTTTTCCTTTAACTTTTTGAGTATATTTAGGATAATTAAAAAAAAAATCTTTGTTTTATATGTCCCAGATCTGGTCCTCCTTGTTGATGGTCTCTAATTCTTTATACTCCTTTGCCTGGGTCATTGTTTTCTGTTTCTTTGTATGTTTTGTAATCTTTTGTTAAAACTTGAATATTTTGATTTTTTAACATGTTATCACAGGAATTTAGACTCTGAGGAATCTGTTCTTAAATTGTATCCAGCTAGTATTATGGCAGAGATTTCCCTGACTGCCACAGGCTAACAATAACAACAACAACAACAAATAAACAAAAAACAAAACAAAACAAAAGAGAGACGAAAACACCTTTCCCAGTATTTACAGGTTGAACTGTGTGAACGCTCTCCTTCACAGCTTAGCCAAACTTTTATGGCGTTTAGAGAAATTTGTTTCTTCAAATTTTTGCCAGTTGTTTGAAGCTTCTGTGGGGGATGGAGCCCTGAAGTGTCTCACTCTACCCTCTTGATCACCCTTGTTTGCCTATTTATAATTTTTTATTAAGATAGATCATATACTTTGCTATGTTCTATAATTTTAATAGTAATCTAAGCTGATGCAACTCCTCACAGAGTTTATATTGAAGTGTGTGTGTGTGTAAATGTGTGTGTGTGTTGGGGAGGTAAAGAACCAACTGAAATGCAGTGTGCTGAGTGCCAGGACAGAGATTGTCGAGGGGACCCTGTATGAACAGTGGCATTGGTCTAATCCTGAGTGATGGAGAGAAGTGGTGTTTTAGCAGAGACCATCATATTCTAATTCATTAATTGATGGACTATTTGTTGTTTAATCTTCTTTCTAATGGCAAACTGTTCCATGGTTACTTGACCTTGCTATTCCCTCTTTAGAACACAGTAAGTGCTTTTGCCAAAATTCTATTCTCTTGATTAATTTATTTTTAGTTGTATCAGGTAAAAAGAAAGTGCTCTGATGTCCACACTGATAGTATCTCCTATTTCCTTCTCTTGTCCGTTCAAAAGACTTAAGCAATGGTATTCATATTTCTTCTTGTTTATATCTTACTGTAAAAATCTAATTGTGATGTTTAATATATAAAAAAGAAAAATATCAGGTATGTTCCTGTTTAGTTAAGAGACTTCTCAAACTTTTCCCCACCCTCTCCCCACTCTTCCTTTCCTCAACCCCTCAAAAATCCCTCTTCAGAACCCTAGTTTAGCTAGGGTTAAGTAAGAGAAGTCAAGGGACACACCAGGCTGCCTGAGAAAGAATTGCAGTGAAGAAGTAACCCAGAGGTTACTGTATATGAAGTTCAGGAGGATGGTCAGGATGACATTGCACATTATTTCCAATGGTAAGAGTTTATAAAGAAATGATGCTTTATTGAGACCTGAACAACTTTTATTCAGAGCAGTTTTCCAAAGCCATCAAAATGGGACAATGTGGGGTCACTGGAATTGTCCTCCATGACATTGCAATGATGGATACAGGTCATTATACATTTTGTCAAAACCTATAAAATGTGTGCTGCAAAGTGTAAACTATAATATAAACTATAGACCATGGTTAGCAGAAATGCTTCAATATGTGTTCATCAACTGTAACAAATGTACCACACTAACGAAAGATGTTAACGGGGAAAAGTAGGGTAGGGGTAGGGGTGGGATATATGGGACTCCCCTATATTTTCGATGTAACATTAATGTCATCTAAAGCTTCTTTCAAAATTAAAAAAAAAAAAAGCATAAAAAAGAAGAAAAAATTGAAAGCCTGCCAATGGGAAAACATTGTAACAGAATTTCATAACAGAATATGAAGAAAGGGTCAGGCAGGATGCTCTTGCCAATCTTATTCTTGTGGAGGAACAAGTAAACTCTGTGTCTCCTCACTGTTCTTTTAAGACTTCAAGTCTCTATCTTTTCATATGTAGGGATTTTAAAAGGTCAGTATTCAGTAAGAGATGTCGACATATTTTATGGAACTCTTGGGGGAGAGCGAGAAAGAGCACGAAAGAGATTTTCCAAGTGGTTCCATGGATGAGATATTACTGTGTGGCGTACATGCTTACAGCTGGTAGTAATCACTCCCCAGCATCACACAGTTATTTCCCGGTATCAAATGTGAACACGTGTGAGCTTTTTCCTTCAAGGGCACTTTTTATTCATGTTCTTGAATATATGTTATCATGGTGATCCTAACCCACTTTTATTAGAGTCTGCTTTTAATAAAAAATGAAAGGTCTTTACTAGAATATTCCTTGTTGGTAAAAAAAAAAAAAAAAAAAAAAAAGAATACATTGAAAAATCAATAATAGAAATATCCTTGGTAATTAATTTAGTCTTCCTTCTTCATTTTTTAAAACATGGCTTTGGTAACTTGTCTCCTTTAGAGGCTATTGTTTTCTCACTAGTGCTTTTCTTGGAGAAAACTATTTTCTATTTGGTCTTAAAATCATCTTAGCTACAGGTACAGGATATTTTGGCTTCTCTTCTTGATCTGCAGAAATTTTAAAAGCAATCCTTCAAGGTCTAGGTCAATATGATGTCATCATTATTGTGGTAGGCTGAAAATATGGTCCCCCAAAGATATATTCACTTCCTAATATCTGTAACCTGTAAATTTATTTTATATGGCAAAAATATGTGGAGGAGGTGCTTAGCCTGGCTTCTCTGGGTGAGCCCTAAATGCCATCACAAGTGTGCTTGTAAGAGAGAGGCAGAGGATTAAAAACAGATCCACAGAGGTGAAGGTGATGTGAAGACAGAGCAAAGAGAGATGCAGCCAGGAGGTAGAGAATGCTGGCCGCCACCTGAAGCTGGAAAGGGCAAGCAACCGATTCTCCCCCAGAGCCTGTGGAGGGAATGCGGCCGCCTGGCTCTGGCCCTTGATTTCTGGCCTGCAGAACCATGAGAGAATACATTTCTGGTGTTTTAAGACACAAAATTTGTGGTAACATGCTACAACAGCCACAGAAAACAAATGCAGTTAGTTAAAGAAAAAAAAAACAACAACCCATAATAAATTAAGCTAAGGGAAGGAGTTCTAGATGTTTACCTTATGTGAAGTGCAAAAGCACCTGCCAGCTTCTGTACCTTAAAATTGTTGGTTGGTTTATATTTTAAGGGCTTTCTATAAAGTTAAATCCATTCTGTATCCATTTTCATCATCAATCCCATGTTGTTGCTTTGGTATTAAAACTTTCTTCTGACTGTGGCCTTATGTGAAGCACAACTCTGATTTGCTAGGAAAGATCTGAGTCTGTAATTAAAATTCAAGATTGCTCTTTCATCTCAACTATTGGAGATTCTCTGTCTCTTCCCCTCATTTCCTCCCTTCCTCCTTCCTCTTCCTTCCTTTGTTCTTTTCTCTCCTTCTCTTTCTTTCTCATTCTTTAGTTCTTTCATTCTTTTTTTCTTTTCATTCAGTGTGTGTGTATATATATATATATATATATACACACTTATATATATACTTATACATACATACATATATATAATTTATGTCCCAGAAACAATATTAGGCCCTGCAGGATTAATAAGCATGGGGTTTACAGATCAGTGGAAGAGTAAAATGAATAAAGAAACAACTGCAAAAGTGGGACAAAATGTTCATCACTCTACCTAAATACTTTATTTTGCTTAAGGTTTTAATAGTATTTATTTTATGGAATTGGTAGCAATGGTTAACATGACAAAATTATTGATTTAAGTCCATATGCAGAATACATATTATATATTTCTATATTTTATATATATATGATTATTGATATGTTTTTTATTTGCTCTTTCACTGAAAATCGGGGGAAAAAAACCTGATTACAATAGTATAAATCCACAACAGTTGTGGTGCTTTAAAGCCAAATGTATTAGCAATTGTAGAATGTAAAGGCAGGAAATGAAATTTTGTTCCTTTAAATCAAATTTTGCAAGTGTTCCTGTACTATCCAGCCTAAACACCCAGCTCTGATAAATGCCTTAGCAATGCATTTCTGGCTTTAAGTTTCAAGTCCTAGTATCCTTCCTTGTAATACTATTCACTTGTAGAATGTTTAGAAGGGTCTTTTATTAACTTATTGTTTAATTACCAATCTGTCAAAAAACATGTTATATATTCATTAAGTCCTGGAAAATAATGCAAAATAAAAATGCCTGCCATAGAAAAGCTGATATAGAAGATGAATATTAAAAGAGACTCCTTTCTTTGAAGATACCTTATGAAATCATATGAGCCATATGAAATTGCCAAATTTGATCATTTTAACCTACAAAAACTGATTTCATATGGTTCAACATAGTAATAGTGGAAATTTGGCAGCTCAGTGGAGAATTTAAACTCACTTAGTGTAGGGTACCAAACTTGGTAAATTTATTCAGGCCAGTTTTCAGTTTGTTTCAATCATATTCACCAGAAATGAGTAGTTCTTTTTTTTTTAATGCCACATGTCCGTATAGACTAAACTGGATTTTGTAAATACTACTGAAAAATATTCCACTTCTAATAGGCTTTGGTTTTAGTAAAAGAAGACATTCTTCTCACTCCATTCAGTTTCTTAATGGTCTAGATCAGAGATGGACAAACTTTTTCTGTAAAGGGCGACTAGTAATATTTTAGGTGTTATGGACCATATGGTCTCCATAGTAATTAGTCAACTCCGTTGTGGAACAAAGAGAGGCATAGATAATATGTAAACAAATGACATGGCTGGGTTAAGAGAAAACCCTATTTATGGATGCCGAATTTTGAATTGAAATATTCCTTTTCTTTTGATTATCTTTCAATACTTAAAAAAATTTAAAATCCATTCTTAGTCAATGGGCTACACAAAAACATGCAGAGGGTCATATTTTGCCTTTGGCTTTATTATACTGACCCCTGCTCTAGAATCACGCTTGTCAAAATGTTTAGGAAGCTCCCCGTGAACTTCTTTTTTCTTTTTTCTTTTTTTTCCCTATATGTCCTTAACATAGTTATTTATTTATTTATTTATTTATTTATTTATTTATTTATTTATTTATTTATTTTTATATATCTTAAAAGATGCTTAGATTACATAAATGTTACACAAAAATTACAGGGATTTCCATGTTCCCCACCTCCCACACCTCCCATAACATTCCACATAAACATCTTTCATTAGTGTGGCACATCACCTGCAATGAATATACACATCCTGGGACTTTGCCTCTAAGAATGGACCATAGTTCACATTGTAGACCACACTCTCTCCCACAGAGTTCTGCATGTTATATGTTGAGGTAAAATGGCCTATATCTGTTATTGTAATGTTACTCAGGATAATTCCCAAGTCCTGAAAATGTCCCTATGTTACAACTGCTTTTCTCTTCCCTGCCCCAAAAGCATCCAGTAGCCACTGGCTCCACCTCAGTGTTGTAATTTCTTCCATTGCTTGAATCACAATATGTCTACAACAGAATACTATTAAGTCCACTCTAGTCCATAGCTCTTCCCCCAATCCTGAGGAGTTTGGGATGCTGATGTCCACTCCACCTCCAAGTGAGAGGTGGCTTATATCCCATGGATATGGTGGATGGGATTATCCTGCCTGCAGCTGCAGGCTCTCTCCATTCCCTGGGGTGGCCATTGTCCATCATCGTCTCCTCACCAGGTGACTTGGGTGAGTCTATTGAGCTGTAGAGTAGGAGTTGCAGCTCCACCGAGATTCCAGGCACAGCTGGCACATGGGCAGGCCAGAGGCTCCAGTCTCTGGAAGTACGCCTACAAACTCCAGTACCACATATAGGTTTGAATAGAAGGGACTGTTGGACCATGTGCAGGGAGGACTTATTTGAGTCCAACTCTGTCACTCTCAGGAGCACAGATTTCAAAGTAGAGCCTACTGATAAGGCATCAATCTCTGGCGCTATCCCCCCATATATAGGACCTGGGTTTCTCCAGAGCCCTCAGGAGCCCCTCTGTGTGCGGTGATATCCACTTTGGCGTCCCGTGAACTTCTTTTGAGTCCATGAGGCATGACACTCAGTGGAACAGCCAAGAGGACCCTTCAATTTTAAATTTCCCAGAATCCTAGAATTTTAAATTTCTCCTGAGGAGGGTTGCCCCAATGCCATTCTTTAAATCTTCAGCAGTCTCTGTTCTTAGAAAGGAGATGCCATTTATTCTCTAGGTGATACTCTTAATAGTACTACACTCTAACTGGAGAAAAGGTAAGCAAATCAGAGAGGAAAACTAAACCGAGCAAAATTTCATTTCCTCTCTGACATAGAAATACCCAGGCAGTGTCAGGTTTTTCTCCTTCATTCATCAACACCTGTTCCAGATGAGGTAGTTGTTTGAAGGTCAAACAGAACAGAGCACTGGGTATCCTGATTGAGATCTAAGGACTTCCTCATGAGCAGGTTTCCTCATTCTGGAAGCCTGAAACAGGATTAACTTGTTCCTTTTTCCCCTCTGTCGTTTTAACTCTTAATATCTATTGAACAATCTTTCATTTTGCCAGCTATAATCACAAACAGCCAAAAAGGTTAGACTGTTTATGCCCCCAACTTACAAAGATTTCATTCAGTGATTGATTTCATGTCTGGGAGGGAAAAAAACCCATACAGGATTCCCTACAAGGTGTAAGTAATTGGGTGTGAGTAATCCCTGTTCTCCAGGAAAACGAGTGCTTCATTCTGAGCTGGAGATTGGCCAACAGAACAGCAATTTGGGAATTTTTTTTTTCGCCCTGCATTAGATAACTGAAGTTTTCTCTTTCATCCCTGTTGAAAATTAAGCCTTATGCAAATCTATGCCATTTACAGGAGTTGGCTGAGGAAAGGCGTCATTTCATCCCACTTCAAACCATATAAAATGATTTCATTGGGGCACAAAAAGAACTGGACATGAATTTTTGATTTCAGAATTGTGAATGGTAAATGTTACAGGTGGAGTCATTTTTGTTTCGTCCATAGCAGTGGGATGTAGATTTCTAAAAAAATATGGACTTTAGGGCCATAAGCCTGTTTTGAATGAAGACTTCATCATTTACCTTGGGTGAGTTTCTTTACCTCCCCGAATCTCAGTTTCTTCCTCTGTAAAGGGGGGTGATAGAAAATTGTTCTGATTACAAATGAGTTGGTTCATGTTCTTGATACAGTTGGCCTTATTTAATTTTTAGTATCCCAAATATCAATATCTCTGACTATTGCCTGACTTAACACTCACAAATGCATGCTGTTGGGAAGGTGAGAATGCATATTAGTTTTTTTTTTTTTTTAAAGATTTTATTTATTTATTCATTTATCCCCCCCTTGCTGCTTGTGCTCGCTGGGTCAGCTAACCACGCCGTGCGGGCAGGCTTGCCTTCACCAGGAGGCCCCGGGAACCGAACCCGGGGCCTCCCATATGGTAAACGGGAGCCCTACTGATTGAGCCACAGCCACTTCCCTGCATATTAGTTCTTGAAAAATATTGCTTCTGCTTAATACTTGTTGCCTTTCTACTCAAGTCATACTCTGGCCACAGAGATGACTTAATGTTAATACCAAAAAACTATGCACTCCTCATTCCAATACCCTTATATATATACTATTCCATCATTTTAGAAACACACTTTCCTGTCATAACCTTGCCTGAAAAACTAACTCTCAGAACTTAGCTTCCTTCACCCCTCATTCTAAGCCAGGGTTTCTGTGCTGTATGCTTCTACTGTAGCACTTATATTGCAGTATGTTTATCTGCTCCTATGGTTTCTATACTGTGACCTCACCATGGAAAAAGGCTGTGTTTTCTCATCTTTAATCCCATAGCTTAACAGTAAGTCAGAAGTTATAGGGACACAATGAATCTCTATTACAATAGTTCACTAGTTAAAATGATTGAATATATTTGATAGATAACATTAGAATTGTAAGAAAAAAGCTTGGAGAGTTTTTCCTTTTCATGCTTAACTCTTTTATAGTCAAAGGCAAAAGAAATACTCTGGCCAGGGAAAGATAGATAGATAAGCATGTCCTGGGTACACAGCCTGTCTAGGAATTTCTGTAGCCTCTATGTTCACTACATTGGCTCCAACTTTTCACTTATTATTGCACTCAGTGATGTCAAAATCTGTGCTTGTCAGCAATACAGGATGTTGGTGGTGGGGAGATGTAGAGAAGCCTTGTATAATGATATACATGTTTGTTTTGTTAATTTACAATTTTTACTAAACATTTATTTTTTTATGTTCATGTGTGAATGATATACTTCAATAAAATTTTGTTTTAAAAAAATCTATGCTTATGTCACAAGCACAGAAAGTGAATGGGAGTTGGGGGAAATATGGATATAAGGTGGCTTCTGGGTACAACCACATCTGGGCTAGATTTTGTCAGGAGATGATGAAAAGCTAGCAAGAGTCTCAAATTCGATAAATATAAAATCAAGCCAGATGGGAAAAAAAATCAAGCCAGATAAGACTGGTCCTCTAACACAGACAATTTGAATTTCCAAGTTGTACTGATGGAATAATAGCATGAATATCTGTGTATTATAATGAAGAGTTCATTGAACCAGGAGTCAAAAAACTAGGTTCTCATCCTGCTTTTGCCACTTCCCAGCTGTATGAATTGTCCAATGTCATCCTTCTACCTTGCGTTTCTCATCTGTACAATAGGGTGGCTATACTACAATCTGACATTCCTTTCAGCTCTCTGTCAGAATGTCTAGCTGTGTAGGTTTGAGTCAGCTCTTTGAGAAAAACCCGAACCACTTCCAAGTGATTTCCTAATGCTAAATCCTTTGTTCTTACCATGCATACTTGGTGAACTGATTCTGCTTGGAAAGCTGTGGAGTAGCAAATCTTTGGGAAAGCACTTCAGTAAACAGAATTGTTTCTAGTTTTAAAAAGTCCTTATGAAACATAATGGAGGCCCTGGAAGCTAGGCAAGCATTCTTCAGAACAGTCTGGGCTATATAAATTTTTGATTTGTATCCATTTCACCCCCTTAATCAAACAACTACAAGATGAGATCTATAGTAATCACTCCTCAGAAAGAAAGAAGTCCCCTCGGCTTTGTTTCTGGCTCTGGTAGAGAAAAAAGTTCATCGGAGATTAGCCCACTGTGCTTCCACAACTGGAAGAATAGTATAAAGCAGTTGTCTAAATCTTGGAAAATCATACAAACACAAACCACTGGTGAGAGTCAGGTCCAGAAAGGGAGCTCAGATGAGTTTAACTGACAGAGAAGTTTACCCAGCTGGTCCAATGCCTAACAAAGATCCTCTTGTTTTTGATGAGTGTTGTGTTCCCTGCTCCCCACTCATCAATCCTGGGCCACAGAAGCCTAGGTGTGATGGAAAAAGTACTCATAAACTAGAGGAGATGATGTTTGTGTGTTTATTAGATTGAATGTACATCTTAAGTCCAGCCTTGTTCCTTATGTTAACTAGGAGGTGCAACTCCCCGCTCTTTCCTGCACTCACTCTTCTCTCTCCTTCCAGGGCCCACTGAGCTCAGGTATCCATGTCTCCTCTAGCCCTAAATGACTGGTACATTTTTCCCCCAAACACCCCTCTAAGTCTCCTGTTCCAAATTTTCCTCTCTCCGTGCTTTAATATGTGAATGGTTGAATAATCTGGTGAAATTGAGTTGTCAATGGAGATAAGATCTGAAGGCATCGCATTTCCCAAATATCAATACCATTTTAATAAGGGTAAGTCATGGCGATAATCTTTTTGATAATATTTGCTAACATCAAAAAAATCAAATTGCCAGGTTTACTTCTGCCTTCAAGTAATCCTGGCCCTGACTCTGCCTTCAAGTAATTCTGCCCTAGTGACCTAGGACCTTAATACTTTAAAAACTCTGTGGGATACCCCCTACCATTACAGACATTTATTTCCATCTCAGGAAAGGAGTTTTTGCTGAAAAAAAATATATCATGTGCAGTCACTGATAATGAATTGGTTAAAAACAAGATTTTGTATCCTTCCATCTCATCCTCACTTTCATCTGACCTTGCCCCTGCATTTCTGTAATTTCTTAGCACTGTGTTCTATGAAAGCATTCCTTCTACTGGATTTGTTGAGACAGAAATGAAGATTCATTCCAAATTAGTCAAGAACTAAACTGTCCTTAAATATTCTTACTTCCCAGCTCTATTGTTGGTGATCATCAAATCACTGACAAACATCAGCTTATGGCATCCCCATCCAATTGAATAAGATCTGAGAGGTACAGTGAACAAAAATAAAGCTTATTGCATTTGGAGGACTCAAATCTACTTTGAAACTTCCAAAGTTCATGCACTTGTATGGTGGTTTCCTTTTAAAAATGTTTAATATGCTCTGTTTACTCTATATGGTATCAATTTTTTATTGTTCCGTTGGGGAAAAGAAGATAAAATGTGGAGCTTCAGTGTATTCATGCAAGATTCAAATCACCAGACAGATAGTAAAGGAATTGATTCAAATATATTTGGCAGAAAAACAGCCTTTGTAACCACCTCCCCCATGTGCTTGCGGTTGTGAAATCATCCAACCAGAATGAATGGGAAGCCTGCCCCTCCTCTGGGTGAGACGAAATCCTGGTGACCTCTGGATTGTATTAACTATTCCAAGTGATTGTTCACTCCCCTGGCTGAAGTAGAAGCATTGGCATGGTCAGATTGTAAACACTTAGAACAGGAGAAAAGTCAAGAGACCCTTAAGGCTCCTAGCCACCCTTTGAGAACTCACTGTCAGGTGAGTGGGGAAGTAGGTATACATTTCTTTACTGTTACTCTAGAGAGTGTCCTCTCCTTTCTGCTGGCTGACTCCTGTAGAAAGAAATAAAAAATAAATAAAAGTATAGCAGCAAAGGGACCACACCCTGACATTTATTTCACCAGAATTTCATAACCAACTTGGGACTGGTGAAAATAAAATTTTAAGTGAAGTAAAATTACATTCTGGGTTGTTTTGTGGCAGTTTATCCCTATGTAGCAAATAATAGTTGTATGAGAAGCAATGTATTTTTTATTTCTGATTGTTCATATGACACACAAAATAAATCAGTATTTGGGCAGCATGAACTTTATCAGGGCCAATTACTTTTGTAACCCTAGAAAGGCTTAAATAATACATTCACAACCAGGACTTTAGTCCTTGCTGAAGATTGTCAGATTTCCTCAGCTTTTGAAAAAAAAAAATACAACTTTGTCTACCAATATACCTTATTTTCTTCAACATATTGATGGAATTAAGAAGTTTCTTTGTAGGCTCTAGGCTTAGCATATTACAACATATTTAAATAGTCCATCTAGAATTAAATTCTTCACCCTAGTTAATAATCTAAGGGATAGCTTCCATTTATACTCTTTCTCTTTGGACTGGGTTGAATGAAAACTATAACCAAATTAATACTTGTTTATTAGAAATTTTATTTGCTGCCTTGGGCTCTCCATAAAAAAAGTTAGGATTTGGGAAATTCAGTGCAGGTGTTGGTCCCTGTTTTCTAATATCAATATTCGTAGATCCAGGTTGCTTATAATCCAGGTATCATTAATACTATTTTTCAATTTCTGTAAAAGGCAATAAAATTAGAGAACAGGAAAATGCCCATTCCCAAATGACCAATCACACCCCTTAAAATGCCAAATAATTTAGAAGGAAGCCAATTACAAGACTTTAAATAATAGATAAATTCAACTATATGAAATAAACAAACAGTATTTTAAATACTAGGAAGCAATCTGAATCAACATTATCATCATTGTCAGCAGCATTATGAAATACTCTTTAGATGCCTTCTGGGTTCACTTCACAGTGCTAGGTGTGAGGAACTCAAAATATAAATTGTGATCCTTATCCTGTAAAAGCATTTAGTTAGGAGGGTAACATGTACTCCTAGATTAGGAACAATACAAGTTCCCAATGAATGATCCAGTGCCAAAGTGCTGTGGGAATTCAGAAAGGGGACAAATATTGTTGTGATATGACAGCCTCAGTGAGGAGATAGGACGTGAGTAGGATTTCATTGTTTGGTCTTTGAGAAGAAGAGAAAAGAGGAGACACCATTCCAGGTAAGTAGGTCCAGAGAACAAAAACTTGAAGACCATAATGAGCAAAACATATTAGGGGGACAATAAACAAATCAGTTTGATGAGACAGGTTTATAACTGTAGGAACTACATCTTGGGAGGTGCTGAGCTAAGGAATTGAAGTGAGATATTTACTGAGTAGTAAATAGAGAAGCATACAAAAAGTCCAGGAATAATGTGTACACTAGTTAGACAGGATATGCTTGCAGAAGAAGTGAATGAGAATACTTGTACCAGGAGAAAAATCTCAGAAGTGATATTACTTGGCTGATGTTAGAAACTTCCTTCCTTCAGTTCATCTTTCTGTCCTCATCTCAACGTAGCTGGTCCTCTCATGACACTTAACACACCGGGTGTAGCAGTTTGATATTGTTTATGAATTCCAAACATAGATATTGGATTATGTTTGTAAACTGGTCTGTCCTTCTGGGCATATTTGATTACATTGGATTCAGAGGTTTCACTTTTACTTGATTAAATAATGATTAAGGCTTTGATTGGGCATGCAGTAGGATGTTGCATCCCTGCCCCTTTGGTGGGCAGGAACACACAGAGAAACCACACCACAGAGAAGGGAGTTTTGAGTTTTGAGCTGGAGCTGGGGAAGTAAGCACAGAGGAGCAGAGCAGCTAAGCCAGAGAGAAACAGCCCCAGGAAGAGAGGAACCCAAGAAGTTGTCTGCCTGAATTCTTGGCAGACATCAACTGCCATCTTGCTCCAACACGTGGCAATAGCCTTTGGTGAGGGAAGTAACTCATGCTTTATGGCCTGGTAACTATAAGCTTCTACTCCAAATAAATACTCTTTATAAAAGCCTACTGATTTCTGTTTTTTTGCATCAGCACCCCTTTGGCTGACTAATACACCAGGTTACAGTCCTTGTTTCTTCTTTCAGACTGAAGGCTCTTTGTGGATAAGAATAATGTATTTTTTATATCTCCAGTGCACAACACACTGCCTAACATATTGCACACTTAATAAACACTTGCTTAATGAATGAATGATTGAGTGAATTATTGAATATTAGCAATTAAATATTTCAGTTAATGGAATGAGAATCCCAATATTTACCTTGACATAATATGACAATATCTTAGATTCCTCACTCTGTCATGTTTCCCACATCTAACCATACACCAAATCTTGTAATTCCAAGCCATTTCTCTTACATATACATGGTCCTCACCACTGTAAGCACTGATCTCCTAATTCAGGATTCTCCTTTCCCTACTGACCTGTTCTGGTTACAGTTACTACATTAGATGTTACCTTCATAGAGTGAGTTTGGTAGTGTTCCTTCCTGTTCAATTTTTTTTTGCAAGAGTTTGAGCAAGATTGGTATTAGATCTTCTTTAAATGATTGGCAGAATTCATCTGTGAAGCCATCTGGTCCTAGAGATTTCATTTGGGGGAGGTTTTTGATGACTGTTTCAATTTCTTTACTTGTGATTTGTTTGTTGAGGTCTTCAATTTCTCCTAGAGGTGGTTTGTTCATGTGTTTCCAGAAAATTTTCCATTTCATCAATGTTGTCTAGTTTGTTGGCATACAGTTGTTCAGAGTATCCTCTAATGATTGCTTTTATTTCTGTTGGGTCAGTGGTAATGTCACTCTTCTCATTTCAGATTTATTTATTTGCATCTTCTTTTTTCCTTTGTTAATCTAGCTAAGGGTTTATGGATTTTGTTGGTCTTCCCAAAGAACCAACTTTTCGTTCTTTTGATATTCTCTATTGCTTTTTTCCCCCCATTTCATTTATTTCTGCTCTAATCTTTTTTACTTCATTCTTTTTGCTTGCTTCGAGATTGGTTTGCTGTTCTTTTCCTAATTCTTCCAGGTGTGCAGTTAGGTCTTTGATTTTAACTCTTTGTTCTTTTTTTTTATATAAGCATTAAGGGCTGTATATTTCCCTCTCAACACTGCCTTTGCTGAATCCCATAAGTTTTGGTATGTTGTGTTCTTGTTTTCATTTATCTTGAGATATTTACTGATTTCTCTTGTAATTTCTTCTATAATCCACTGATTGTTTAATAGTGTATTGTGTGTGTGTGTTTTTTTTAAAGATTTATTTATTTACTTTATCCATTTTAACCGCCCCCTTCCCCATTTGCTGTTTTGTGTCCATTCGCTGGGCAATTCTCTGTATCTGTTTCCTGCCATCTCTTCTCATCCTCCTCCTCCAGTCTTCACCAGGATTCGATCCTGGAGACCTCCGATGTGAGAGAGACGTGTTCTGCCACCTGCGCCATCTTGGTTCCTGGCTTTTGGAGCATCTCGTCTTGTCTCTCCCCTGAGTCTCTCTCCTGTTACATCATCATCTTGCTGCATGGCTCCTGGGGCCTGGCGGCTCACCGGCACACAGAGCCTGGCAGCCCATGCACCTTCTATATCTTTCCAGTGAAATGAAATATATATATATATATATATATATATATATATATATTTTTTAAATATCAATTTATTTATTTATTTATTTATATATTTTTAACTTTTACTGGGAGGTCCCGGGGATTGAACCCAAGTCCCTCCATATGGCAGACAGACGCCCAACCGTTTGAGCCACATCCGCCCCCTAGTGTATTGTTTAATTGCCATGTATTTGTGAATTTTCCATTTTTCCACCTGTTATTAATTTCTGACTTTGTTCCATTATGATCAGAGAAAATGTTTTTGTATAATTTCAGTGTTTTTAAATATATTGAGATCTGACTTATGTCCCAACATACGGTCTATCCTGGAGAAAGACCCATGAGCACTTGAGAAGAATGTATATCCTGCTGTTTTGGGGTGTAATGCTCTATAAATATTTATTAGATCCAGTTCATGTATCATATTATTCAAGCTCTCAGCTTTCTTATTTACCCCTGTCCAGATGTTCTATCTAGTGCTGTGAGTAGAGTGTTGAAATCGCCAACTATTATTGTGGAGACATACTCCCTTCAATTTTGCCATTATTTGTCTCATGTAATTTTGGGCATCTATGTCAGGTGCATAAATATTTATTATTGTTATTTTTTCTTCATGAATTGTCCCTTTTATTAATATATAGTAACCTATTTCATCTCTTATAACAGTTTTGTATTTAAAATCTATTTTATCTGATATTAATATTGGCTACACCTGCTCTTTTTTCATTGCTATTAGTATGGAATATCTTTTTCTAACCTTTCACTTTCAACTTGATTGTGTCCTTGCATTTAAGGTGAGTCTCTTGTAGACAACAAATAGATGGCTCATGTTTTTTTTAAATCCATTCCATCAGTCCATATCTTTTAATTGGGGAGTTCAGTCCACTTACATTCAGTGTTACTACTATAAAAGTGTTACTTACTTTGTCCATTTTATCCCGTGGCTTTCTGTTGTTGTATCTTATTGTTGTCTGTCTTTTAATCCTTTCAATTTCTCTTACTTATGTTCTTCATTTCTATACTTTTCCTATCAGGCTGTAATACACCCTTTAATATCTCTGGTAGGTTTGGTCTCCGGTAACATATTGTCTCAGGTTTTGTTTGTCTGTAAAGACTTTAAACTCATCTTCATTTCTGAAGGATAGTTTTTCCAGAAAAAAGAATTCTTGACTGGCAGTTTTTCTCTTTCATTATCTTAAATATATAGTACCACTGCCTTCTCACCTCCAGGTTTCTGAAGAGAGATTGGCACTTAGACTTATTAAGACTCCCTTGTAAGTAATACATTGTTTTTCTCTTGCTGCTCTCAAATTCCTCTATTTAAGACAGTTGGTCTAAGATCTTTGAGAGTTGGTCTAAGAATGAAATTTCTCCAGGATAGCTCTGTCAAATTCTTTTTTTCCTGTGACTGGTCCATATTGTCCTGTTCTTTGTATATTTTGTAGTTTTCTGTTTATAACTGGTTGTGCTAAGTATTATATTGTCATAACTCTGGAAACTTAGTTCTCTCACTTCTCAGTCCTCAGGGATTTCTAAGTTTTATTTGCTGAAGGCTGGAATTGCCTGTTTTTTACTTTTTAAAACTTTTTTGCAAAGTGTAAATTCCTTGATTTTATTGTGTGGCCACTGGAATTTCTATTTTGTTACTTCTGTGGTCATCCAGTGAAATGATATAAATTTCACCAATAAAAAATAAATAAATTAAAATTTAAAAAGCAAAAGCCACTGTCAAGAGGGCTAAAACCAAAGCTAGCATGTGAGTTGGTCCATCACAGATTCACCAGACTGATCTCAACTTTGACTCTAACTTTTTGGAGAACAAAATTTCCTCTGCCTGGCCTGGCTCTAGCCAGATGCTCCTCAAATTCAGACAACTGTTTCCAAAACCATCACAGAGAAAATGGAGGTTGGTAACTGGCTCATGTGTATCCTGACTTGTGAAAACTTCAAAGCTGCTCAGCCTCTCCCTTCATCCAAATTCCCATGATTGTTTTAATTGTCTGATTAGGTCTCACAGTTACAAGCTAGTTAATTCCAATATATTTTTCCAGCTCATTCATTATTTATACTGGAGGGATTAATCTTTAATACTTCCTACTACACCATTTTGTGTCTGAGCTCTTTACATATCCATTCAACACTTTAAAATCCAAAGTCAAAATGCATTATCCTCATGGTGGTTCTGGGTGTGCAGTGATCAGAACTGCAAGCAGCCATACAGTTTTTTTCTCTCTTTTCTTAGGAAGCAAATAATTTTTAAAAACAGTTCTAGCTATATAAATAGAAATTTTTTAAGTGAGAAGAGGATTTGGGATCAATTGAGAATAAGGAATTTTTATATATGTATCTATATCTACTTCTATGTCTATGGATAGACAAATCTCTTGAATAATTTAAAAAACTAATAAAAATTTAAAAGTGAATTTATATGATTAAATCTACCATTTCAAAAATTGTAGGATTTATAAATGGATTCATAAATGATTACCCTTTTGTTTTAAAAAATGATGAATAGGATAAAATAAATATTGTCTTATTTCATGTTCTTTTCCTCTACAAGTTTCTCTGTGTTTCATTTTCTGGGTGCAGAGCTTTTCCAAGAATAGATTAAAATTGTCCCAAGTTACTCTCTGTTTCTCTCCAGACTTCCAGCCAGAGTGAATGCAGTAAAAAGAAAAATTATTGAGCACATGTTTCTAATAATGAAAAACTTGAAAGGCATCATAAAGTAGCAAGAATATATAAAAATGTCTCATTTTTCTAATTAACTAGATTTCTGAAAGATTCACTACCAGGTCTTTAAATGTAGATTTAGCCCACTCCATTGGACTGTTCAAAAAAAAAAACAATATAAGATTTTCAGAAAGTAATTTAAAAAGTTTACAGAAGAAAATATAGAAAATTATAAGAGGGAAAAGAATCACATATTGATTAAATAAATTCTGGTGTAGCTTAATAATAGACTACTAGCAAACTCCTAAAAATGAGGTGGTCTTGACATGGAATGATGTTCATGATATATTGTGAAGAAAAAAAGTTAAGTTTTAGAAAAGTATGCTTAGTGTGAAGGCTACCCTTTCAATTTCTCAGACCAGAACCTTGGTATTGTCCCTGGCATTTCTTTTTCTCTCATACCACGTTTCCAATCCTTCAGGAAATATTTTGGTTCTATTTTCAAATATATATCTAGAATTTTCCCTCCACCACTACTGCCAGCTGCATCCATGACACCATCTCTCTTATGTAATTGGCACTTAATAGATCTCCGTGCCCTGACCTTTGCTTCTCTTCAGGCTATTCTCAACACAGAGTGATTTCTTTAAAACTCAAGTCAGATCACTGTTCTGCACAATTCCTCCAGTTGCTCCCCATTTTGTGCAAAATGAAACCCAAAGTCCTTATGATGGACAGCCAGAACTTCTGTGATCTTATCTACTTTTACCTCCCTGTCCTCATCTACCACTACTCTTCTCACTCCACTCCTGCTCCACTGGTTTCCATGCTCATCCTAGAATATGCTAGACCACTCACATTAAGGCTGTTTTATATACCCTGAATGATCTTCCACCAGATAATCTCGTGGCTAACTTTCCCACTTCCACCTAGTCTATCCTCCAATGCCACTTCCTCAGTGAGACCTACACCCCTATTTTAAAATTGAAAACCACACTCTTAGCCTCATCCCTAGAGCTCTCCACTTGCCTTAACCTATTCTTTTTATTCCCATAGGCTTTACTACTTCCTAATATACTATGTACTCTAACTATTCATTACCTTTATCATTTATTGTATGTTTCTCCTTATAAAAAGTAAACGCCATAAAAGGATGGGCTTTATCCATTTTGTTTCCTTTTATATTCTAAGTATCTAGAACACTGCCTGGCATATGGAATGGACTTAATGACTGTTCATGGAATTCGTTTTTGTTTTGTTTTTTAATAACATAGAACTTAGTCTCAAGGAAGATATGGAAGATGGGCAGATTATTTAACCCTTTACTCTCTCTATCACTGTAATGTTAGAACTTTTTAACAGGTATCACTTTTACAATAATAGCAAATATCTGAAAACAAAAAAGGAAAAGAATCATCCTTAATTCTATTAATCTCTCTCATTCACTACTTATTTTTCCTATGCAACAAAACGAACCTGTACATAAATGTAGATTAAAATACTTTTGCAACTACATCTTTTGGACACTTGATTCTAATATACTCTTCCAAATTTCTTTTTAGCACCAAGGACAGATTCTTGAAAATGTTTAACTATGAGTTGAAGCTAGTGTTTAAAATGCAAACTGGAACTCCATCCACCCTTCAGACTGCATTTAGCCATCATTTCTAATGAAACTATACTTCCGGTAGGTATGATTCAAGGAATTGTAGGTCTGGGTGGACATATGTACATGTTAGTTATGTTTGTATTTGCATTTATACTATTCATCAGACTATGTGTATCATCTATGGCTCTTTTTCCAAAACAGGGCCAGCCTTAAATGTTAAGAATCAATAAGTAATATATTGAAGGTGTCATAAGAGTCTACCTTTGGCAAAATATATTTCTATTGACTGGTCATAGTACTCCAATTAAACAGATATGAGGAATTGTCTATAAGACTCCAATTTTATTCATGTTCTCTGAAAGGGCAAACACTGGAATGTATCAGAATTAAACTTCATTCTGATTAAATAGTTATTTCCTAGTATGGTCCTGAAACAACAGATCACAATGGTGGGTGACAAACTTAGAGTATATGAGTACAATTTTATTAGGCATTGTAAGCTGATAAAGGATGTTGACAGAATAGGAGGAACCCTTCCAACTCCATCCCTAGATTGCCCTTTAAATATATTAAATATATTAAAATGAATTGGTTCTCCTTGCATATATTCTTGATTCCCTGAAGTAGATAACATCATTTGGCTATTTGATGGCTATCACTACAGCAAGTAGTGATACTTGGGAAATCTATAGTTCTTTATGATATGGAAAGTTTTAATTAAAGACATTTTTCCTTCTCTTAGTTATCTGATGTGTTTGTTCTCATTCCCAGCTGAGTCTTAGAAAGGTCTGTGATGCTAATACTTTTACAGGAAGGTTTGTATCTTCCTGAAACAGTTTATGAGAATTTAAAAGGAGTTTCTTTTCCACTCACAACTAGTGAGCTTGTCTGTTGATTTATTGTACTTTCTTCTCTTTTCCTGAAACCTCAATCATATAAATTTTTTTTTTTGCCTGTTTTTAAATTTTCATTTCTCTGGCAAGCTGTCTTACTTTCCTTTCCCTTCATTTTTAACAAATGATATCTTCCACCAACCCTCCAGCCACTACTGGTTTAGCCGTTTTTTGTCCCAATTTCCTGTGTTAGTCTCAGCTATAGTACAATGAAAGGCCCTTCCCTAAATGTTTTTTTTTTTTTTTTTTTACCGGGAGGTCCCGGGGATCGAACCCGGGTCCCTCCATATGGGAGACGGACGCCCAACCAGTTGAGCCACCTCCGACCCCCATCCCTAAATGTTTTGACCTCAAACCAAACCAGTTTCAGAATAAGCTGTCAAGTTCCTCACATTTTCTAGTATTATCATAATGCTACATACTATAGAGGAGATCCAGGGGAACTGGGATCTGCATATTTAATAAATATAACTAAAAATAGAACAGCTTTAACAATTTCAAACAATTAGATTTATAGAATGACAAAATCTGTTGGGTATTTAGAAATCTGGCAACATTTTTGTTTCTGGTGAATGCTACTTAACATAAACATATGTTTTCTGCTCATATTTATCTTTAAAATACTTTTTAAAATTAGAGATGTTGTAAGTTTACAGAAAAATCTTTAGCAAACACAGAGTTCCCATATACCCACCCTTATACCCACAGTTTTCCCTATCATTAACATTTTGTATTATTGTGGTAACTTTGTTACAATGGATGAAACAGTCTTATTATAATCATACAATAATTATAAGCCACAGTATACATTAGGGTTCACTATGTTGTACAGATCTGGCTTATTTTACTCAATATGATTTCTTCAAGATTCATTCACATTATTGCATGTATCATAAGTTCATTCTTTTTTTGCAGCTGAATAATATTCCATTGTGTGTATATACCACATTTTATTTATACATCCATCAGCTAACGGACACTTGGATTGTTTCCGTATTTTGGAAATTGTGAATAATGCCAGTGAATGTTGGTGTGCAAATATCTGTTTGAGGCCTTGCTTTCAATTATTTTAGTTACATACCTAGAAGTAGGATTGCCAGGTCATATACTTCTATATTTAACTTTCTGAGGAACCACCAAATTGTCTTCCATAGTGGCTGCCCAATTTTACATACCCAACAATGATGGAGTGTTCCTCCTTTTCGACATCCTCTCCAACACTTTTTTATTTTCTGTTTATTAAATAGAAGACATTCTACTGAGTATGAAATGGTATCTCATTTTGGTTTTGATTTGCATTTCACTAATAGCTAATGATGTCGAGCATCTTCTCATGTGGTTTTTTTTTTTTTTTTTTTTTTCCATTTGAATATCTTCTTTGGAGATCTTTTGCCCATTTTTAATTGGGTTGTTTATGTACACACACCCTTATCAGATATTTGGTTTCCAAATATCTTATCTCATTCTGTAGTTTGTCTTTCTACTTTTGTGATGAAGTCCTATGATGCACAAAAATTTAACAAAGTCACATTTACCTATTTTTCCTTTGGTTGCTCATGCTTTGGGTGTGAATTTTAAGAAACCATTGACTAACACAAGGTCCTGAAAATGCTCCCCTATATTTTCTTCTAGGAGTTTATTAGTTTTGTCTCTTATATTTATGTGTTTGCTTTTTTGAGTTACTTTGTTCCACATTCCTTTTGCACATAGATGTCCAGCTTTCCCAGTCACATTTGTTGAAGAGACTATTCCTTCCTAGTTGAATAAACTTGGCACCCTTGTCAAAAATCAATTGGCCAGGCTTGTGAGTGTTTATTTCTGAGCTCTCAATTCAATTCCATTGGTATTATATGTCTGTCCTTATGCCAGTACCATGCAATTTTGATTACTGTAGCTGTGTGATAAACTTTAAAATCAGGAAATGTGAGCCCTCCAAATTAATTCTTCATTTTCAAGATGTTTTAGACTATTCAGGGACCCCTACCCTTCCCTATAAGTTTGTTGATTTGCATTTACATTTATGCAAAGAAGGCTCTTGGGATTTTGATTGATCTTGCGCTGAATCTGTAAATTATTTTGGATAGAATTGACATCTTATCAAAATTTAGGTTTACAGTCCTTGAACATGGAATATCCTTCCATTTATTTAGGTCATCTTTGATTTCTTTTAACAATGTTTTGTAGTTTCTCATGTGTAAGATATTTATATCCTTGGTTAAGTTTATTCTTAGATATATTATCCGCTTGGTTGCTATTGTAAATAGATTTCTTTCCTTGACTTCATCTTCAGAGAGTCTTCTACTAATGTACAGGAAAAGTACTGATTTTAGCATGTTGGTGTTGTACCCCACCATCATGCTGATTCATTTATTAGGCAGCTTTGTTGTGGATTTTTTAGGATTTCCTATGTATAGGCTCTTGTCATCTTCAAATAGGGAAAGTTGACTTCTTTCTTTCCATTTGGAATGGCTTTTAGTTCTTTTTCTTGCCTAATTGCTTAGGCTAGAACTTTTGGTACAATGTTGAATAATAATGGTGACTGGGCATCCTTGTATTGCTTCTGATCTTAAAGGGAAAGCTTTCATCATTGAGTCTGATGTTAGCTATGGATTTTTTTTTAAACAATTTATTGAAGTATATCATTCATACATGAACATACATAAACAATAAGTGTTCAGTAAACACTGTGAACTTACAAAACAAACATGCATAACATCATACAGGGCTCCCACACATCACCCCACCACAAATACTTTGCATTATTGTGAAACATTTATTAAACTATGAAAGAGTATCATCAAAGTATTACAACTAACTATAGTCCATATCTTACTCCCCTATACTTTTTTTTAAGGATTTATTTATTTATTTACTTTTTTTTTTCTTTTCTTTATTTATTTTTATTGTGGGTAAAAATCAAAATTTTCGGTGTCATCTTGCTGCGTCATCTCACTGCGTCATCTTGCTGTGTCGCGTGGGCCGCTTGCCTTCACCAGGAGGCCCTGGGAATCGAACCCAACCAATTGAGCCACAGCCGCTTCCCTCATAAGATCTTAGTTTTAAAAGTTTTATAGGAAGGGCGGCAAGATGGCGTTGGTGTAGGAGGGCGCACACTGCAAGCTCCCAGAGCAAGGCGGATTGGGGACGGGGTCCTGCCCGGGGGTCTGTGCTGTGCACGCGTGGAGTGAGAAGCTTGGGACATCTATCTGCGCGGGTCGGCGACGTGGACCGAACGGTGGAGATTCGTGAGTTTTGAGGCTGCCGGTGGAGGTTGGCACAGGCGGCTGAGCCCCGCGGTTACGGAAATAAAAAATAAAACGGCCATTTGGAGCCGCGGGCGGGGGCGAAAAAGTTTTATTTTCGGGGGAGCTGGCTGCCTGGCGCCCCTTGGATCTTGTGTGAACAGAGCAAACAAGCTAGTCAGCACCCGGTGAACCGGAGGGGGGATTTTGGTCGGGGAACGCAGCTGATTTCGCTAGCCACCCAGGGATAAGACCCGGGCCGCTGCGGAGCCAGGAGGAAGGGACACTTCCCAAAGAAGGGAGGGTTCGGTTGGAAGACAGGGAAGGGTATTTTATATTTTTAGACATCGATCTGGCTGCCTGCACCGCCCCATAGCTTTGGGGAGCAGATAAGCCGACCTGAAGCACCATTAGGCTGAGAGCAGACGCGAATCTGCACTCAAACTGATTTACTGAGCAGCCCGGTGACGCTGGAGCTCGGCGCCAGAAGGGGCGGAATCCGCCGTCTTTAGCACTCTTCACTGACTAACATCAGAGTTTCAGCTAACCTGGGGAGTCTGGAAAGTGGAACGTGCTTGATTAATTTCCACGGGCCCAGCTAGGGTCCCTTCCGTAAGGGGGTTGGTCTAGAAGAGGAATTATTTTGGGTCCTGCATTTGGCTAAAAAAAAAAAAGTGAGGTCACCTCAACAATTGAAAAATAAATTCTTTTTAATTTAGTTTAATAGCTAAAAGCTGCTTCAGGACCTGCATATAGAACCCTGTGGGGAAATTCATTGATAAACACAAGTAGGCAGGAAGGATCCACGTGGACCCTAGGGGAATCATTGACCCCCCTTAGCTCTGTTTGACTGCTTGCCTGTGTGGATCATTGGTTTCTCTCTGTTACTTTCTGGTCTATTGCTATTATTCCCATTTTCCTCCCCCCTTCCTTTTTCCTTCTATATTTTTTTTAAATAGGTGCGGCTAGCTGGTCGCTTCTTTGCTGGGCTTCTTATTCAGTAATTTCCCACTCGCTGTATATATTGATTCTGTATTACAAACTATCGCTTATCCTTCCTGCATGTTTCTGCCTTCTGTTTTCTGTTGTGGCTCTTAGAGACAACATTTTTTCATAGGCCCACAACTTAAGGGTGTCAATTTATATCCCATCTATTTTGTTTCCTTCTTCTTTTTTCTTTTTTTTTTTTTATTAGTATTAACTTTTTCCTTTCAGACCTTTCTCTACTATTTCTCTACCTCCTCATAATTCTAGCCTTCTAAATCACTATATATATATATTCCTCCATTTGTTTTCCCAGTCCATTATAGGAACTCCATATTTTTTCCTAGTACTCTACACTGCCTACACAAGTTAAATATTCATCTCATTAAGTCTCATTTTGCCGCTCTTCTAACTTTTATCAACATTTCTATTATCCTTCTGCCTTCCTTACATCTTTTGATTCCTCTGGCCCTAACCTTTTGCCTTCAAGGGAACATAGAAAGAAGTAAGGAAATAAAATAAGAAGAAAAACTGCCAAAGAGAAAACTTAACTCACACGCAGAACCAACAGCTAAATAAAATTCTAGAGCATAGAGAAAAGCTAATCAACTGAACAAACCCATCAAGATAATATGATGACCAGAGGACAACAGAAAAATACAAATGACTCTGAAAAACTGGAAAACATGGACCAGTCCAGTGCACAAAATAAAAACCAGGAAGCAATGCAGTACATCGAACAACTGATCAAAGCTATCCAAACAAATATCATGGACCAACTTAAAGAACTGAAGGAAGAGATTAAGGATATAAAGAAGACACTGGGAGAACATACTGAAAAAATAGCTAACACACCTAAAAAGGTAATGGATATGATGGCGAACAAAGACACAAATCAAGAAATGAAAAAGACGCTGGACTCACATGGCAGCAGAATTGAACAGGCAGAGGAAAGAATTAGTGATATGGAAGACAATACAGTTGAAATCAAAGAGATTGTAGAAAAGATAGACAAAAAGATAGAAAAAATCAAGTATGGTCTCAGGGAATTAACCGATAATGCAAGACGCACAAACATACGCATTATGGGCATCCCAGAAGGAGAAGAGAAGGGAAAGGGAACAGAAGGAGTGTTGAAGGAAGTTATGGCTGAAAACTTCCCAACTCTATTGAGAGAGATGGATGTGCAGATCCAGGAAGCACAGCGCACCCCAAATAGTATAAATCCCAACAGGCCAACTCCAAGACATATACTTGTCAAACTGTCCAATGCTCAAGACAAAGAGAAAATACTCAAGGCAGCAAGAGAAAAGAGAACCATCACATACAAGGGAAGCACAATAAGATTAAGTGCTGATTTCTCAGCTGAAACCATGGAGGCAAGAAGACAGTGGTATGACATAGTCAAAACACTAAAAGAAAAAAACTTCGAGCCACGAATTCTCTATCCAGCAAAATTGGCATTCAAAAATGATGGAGAGTTCAAAATATCCACAGATAACAGCAATTAAGAGAGTATGTCAAGAAGAAACCAGCACTTCAAGAAATACTAAAGGAATCTCTACAAGCTGAAAGGAAAAAACAAAGGAGAGAGAGTTGGAGGAGAGTTTAAAAACAACTGAAAAGTCAAAAAGAGAAACAAAACAACATATGACATACGTTAACCCAAAGAAAAAATGACTGAAGTAAGAAATTCGTTACGAGTTATAACACTGAATGTTAATGGATTAAATTCACCAATCAAAAGACACAGATTGGCAGAATGGATAAGAAAATATGATCCATCTATATGCTGTCTACAAGAAACCCACCTTCGACCCAGGGATTCAAGGAGGCTGAAAGTGAATGGCTGGAAAACCATTTTACAAGCTAACAATAGCCAAAAAAGGGCAGGAGTAGCTATTCTAATATCAGACAAAATAGACTTTAAATGCAAAACTATTGTAAGAGACAAAGATGGACACTACATATTAGTAAAAGGAGTAATCTCTCAAGAAGAGAGAACAATCATCAACATTTATGCACCTAATCGAGGTGCCTCAAAATACGTGCGGCAAACTCTGGAAAAACTAAGAGGAGAAATAAATTCCTCTACAATTATAGCAGGGGACTTCAACACACCACTATCATCATTAGACAGAACATCTAGGCAGAGAATCAATAAAGAAACGAAGGCACTCAACAATACATTAGAAGATTTGGACTTAATAGACATATACAGAACACTTCACCCAAATACAGCGGGATTTACATTCTTCTCCAGTGCACATGGAACATACTCCAAAATAGACCACATGCTAGGCCCCAAAACAACACTCAATGAATTCAGAAAGATTGAGATTATACAAAGTAATTTCTCTGACCACAACGGAATGAAGTTGGAAATCAATAAGGGCCAGAGAAACAGGTTAGGCACAAGGATATGGAAGTTAAACAACACACTCTTAGACAAACAGTGGGTCAAAGAGGAAATTTCAAAAGAAATCAGTAACTACCTTGAAACTAATGAAAACAACAACACAACATATCAAAACCTATGGGATGCAGCGAAAGCAGTCCTGAGAGGGAAGTTCATAGCCATAAATTCATATATTAAAAAAGAAGAAAGAGCTAAAATTGAAGACCTAACTGCACACTTGGAGGAATTGGAAAAACAACAACAAACTAAACCTAAAGGAAGTAGAAAACAGGAAATAACCAAGATTAGAGCAGAACTAAATGAAATAGAGAATAAGAAAGCACTGGAAACAATAAACAAAACCAAAAGCTGGTTCTTCGAGAATATCAACAAAATTGACAAACCCTTAGCGAGACTAACAAAGAAAAAGAGAGAACAGATGCAAATACATAAAATAAGGAATGAGCAAGGTGATATCACTACTGACCCCACAGAAATAAAGAGTATCATAAGAGGATACTTTGAAAAATTATATGCCAACAAGAATGACAATTTAGAGGAAATGGACAAGTTTCTAGAAACCCACAAACAGCCGACATTGATGAAAGAAGAAATAGATGAACTCAACAGCCCAATTACAAGTAAAGAGATAGACTCAGTCATTAAAAACCTCCCAACTCAGAAGAGTCCAGGACCAGATGGCTTCACAGCTGAATTCTACCAAACATTCCGGAAAGAGCTAACACCAATTCTACTTAAGCTCTTCCAAAAAATAGAAGTAGAAGGAATACTACCTAACTCATTCTATGATGCCAACATTACCCTAATACCAAAACCAAATAAAGATACCACAAGAAAGGAAAATTACAGACCAATTTCTCTAATGAACCTAGATGCTAAAATCCTTAACAAAATCCTTGCTAATCGCATTCAACAACATATCAAAAGGATTATACACCATGACCAAGTGGGTTTCATCCCAGGTATGCAAGGATGGTTCAATATAAGAAAATCAATCAATGTAATACACCACATAAACAAACTGAAAGAAAAAAATCACATGATCATCTCTATAGATGCAGAAAAAGCATTCGACAAAATACAGCACTCTTTCCTCATAAAAACACTACAAAAGATAGGAATAGATGGAAACTTTCTGAAAATGATAAAGGGTATATATGAAAAACCCAAAGCTAACATCATTTTCAACGGTGAAATCCTAAAAGCCTTCCCTCTGAGATCGGGAACAAGACAAGGATGCCCACTATCACCGCTCCTATTTAACATTGTCTTAGAAGTACTTGCACGAGCACTGAGACAAGAAAAGGACATAAAAGGCATCCAGATTGGAAAAGAAGAAGTAAAAATTTCATTATTTGCAGATGACATGATCCTATACATAGAAAGCCCTGAGAAATCGACAACAAGGCTTCTAGAACTTATAAAGGAGTTCAGTAATGTTGCAGGATATAAGATCAATGCTCAAAAATCAGTAGCATTTCTATACACCAATAACCAGCAAACTGAGGAGGATATCAGGAAAAAAATACCATTTACAATAGTAAACAAAAGAATCAAATACCTAGGAATAAATTTAACTAAAGATGTAAAGGACTTATATACAGAAAACTACACAACATTGTTAAAGGAAATCAAAGAAGACTTAAATAAATGGAAAAATATTCCCTGTTCATGGATGGGAAGATTAAACATCATCAAGATGTCTATCCTACCCAAACTAATCTACAGATTTAATGCAATCCCAATAAAAGTCAACACTATATTTTTTAAGGAACTGGAAAAACTAACCACAAAATATATTTGGAGAGGTAAGAGGCCCCGAATTGCCAAAGATATATTGAAAAAAAAAAATGAAGTTGGAGGTATCACATTACCTGACTTTAAATCATACTACAAAGCTACAGTGATCAAAACTGCATGGTATTGGCACAAGGATAGACCTACTGACCAATGGAACCGGATTGAGAGTTCTGATATAGATCCTCGCATATACAGTCATCTGATATTTGACAAGGCCATGAAACCCACTCAGCTGGGAGAGAGTGGCCTCTTTAACAAGTGGTGCTTGGAGAACTGGATATCCATATCCAAAAGAATGAGAGAAGAATACCATCTCACACCTTATACAAAAATCAACTCAAGA
>JAKSZT010054489.1:12197547-12219085 GCA_026826555.1 Tolypeutes matacus
TAATATGGGGCGGGGAAGGGGGGGTGGTTTGGTATCTGGGAGTCTCCGGCACTCCGTGTGTGACTTTGCTGTGACCTAAAACTTCTTTGAAAATCAAATGAAAAATTGGGAGGCAGTGGGGATTGAGAGGGGGAAGGTGTCACGGCACACCGGACATCCGATGACACAGTGATAAAAGGAAGGAAAGAAAAAAAAAAAAGAGAAAGGAAAAAAAAATGAATATATATATATATATATATTTTAAAGGCATTTCCTTTGCCTTTTTGCCCATTTTTTGAATGTCCCAATCCGCTAATTATATTTTATATTTATTTACTTTTATCCATTTTTACCCCCCCCCCATTTTTGCTGTTTTTGTGTTCATTTGCTGGGCAACTCTCTGTGTCTGTTTCCTGCCCTCTTTTCTCATCCTTCTCCTCCTGTCTTCACTGGGATTCGATCCTCAGAACCTCCAATGTGGTAGAGAGACATCCTACCACCTGTGCCACCATAGTTCCTGGTTTTTCGTCATGTCTTATCTTGGCTCTCCTTGTGTCACTCCTGTTACGTCATCATTCTGCTGCCTGGCTCGCAGGGCCTGATGGCACAAGCATTGCACGGGGTCTGGTGGCCTGTGCGCCTTATATATTTTTCTTCTTTTTATTTTTACCAGGAGGTCCCGGGGGTCAAACCCAGGTCCCTCCATATGGGAGACAGACGCTCAACCATTTGAGCCACATCCACCCCCCTGCTATATCTCTTGAGGTTAACCAAAGATACCTAGAGTTACAGTAATTTCCCATACAGGATGGTCATATAATAAATCAGGCTTAGTTTATCACCAGCATTCTAAAAACCAGACCTAGGGAGAAAAACTAGGACTGGGGACACATGCATGGTTTCTAATATAGTAAATGTTTAGCCTACCCTGATTACCACAAAATCAGGACAGGGAGAATATTCGCATAGCTAAGGATTTTTTATATAAGTCCTTTATCATGTAGAGCAGGGGTTCTTAACCTTTTTTGTTCCATGGACCCCTTTGCCAATCAGGTGAAAACCACAGACCCTTTACTAAGTTTATACTATACTGTGTATTATTTAATAAATATATCACACCCACACCAACACATCCCCACAACAATAAGTTTTTTTCTTTTATTTTTAATTCAAGCTCACAAGTTTCTATCATTAGTTTTAAGTGTTTTTTTTAAATTAAGAAGCAGTGCTGGATTTTGTCAACTGTCTTTTCTACATTAATTAAGATGACCATGAGGTTGTTTTCCTTTGTTCGATTAATGTGGTATACTACATTAATTGATTTTCTTATTTTGAACCACCCTTGCATACCTAGGATTAACCCCACTTGATCATGGTATATAATTCTTTTAGTGTGCTGATATTTTGTTGAGGATTTTTCATCTACATTCATAAGTCAAAAAATTTTCTATTTTTGTGCTATCTTTATCTGGTTTTGGTATAAGGGTGATGTTGGAGTCATAGAATGAGTTAGGGATCAATCCCTCCTGTGATAGTTTGAAGCTGTGTGGACCCTAGAAAATAATGTTTTTAAAGCTAATCTCTTTCTGTGGGTATACACCTATTGTAAGTAGGACCTTATAATTAGATCTCTTTAGTTAAGGCATGGTCCAGGGGGGGTATTAATCCTCTTACTGAAACCCTTTATTGTTGGGATAAATATGAAGAGACAGAGAAGGAGAGAAAGCCATGGAAGCAAAAAGCTGAGGCAACCAAACCCGGAAGAAAAGGGAAAGACCAGCAGGTGCCACCTTGAGCACTGCCATGTGACAGAGAAGTCCAGCATGGCCAGTAGCTAGTCTTTGGGGAGAAAACATCACCTGATGATGCCTTAATTTGGACATTTTTCATAGTATCAGACCTGTAAGCTTGTAAACTAATAAATCTCCATGGTTAAAAGCCAACTCATTTCTGGTATATTGATTTCGGCAGCCCAGCAGACTAGAACACCTCTTCAATTTTTTGGAAGAGTTTGAGCAGGATTGGTGTTAATTCTTCTTGGAATAATTGATAAAATTCTCCAGTGAAGCCATCTGGAACTGGACTTTTCTGTGTTGGGAGGTTTATGATTACTGCTTCAATCTCTTTACTTGGTATGTAGGGATCCTCTATTTCTTCTTGAGTCAGTGTAGGTAGTTTGTGCGTTTCTAGGAATTTGTTATCTAATTTGTTGACATGCAGTTATTTATATATCCTCTTATAATCCTTTTTTATTTCTGTGATGTTGGTAGTAATATCCCCCCTTTCATTTGTGATTTTAATTTATTGCATGCTTTCTATTTTTTTTTCTTTGTCTAGCTAAAGGATTGTCAATTTTATTGCTCTTTTCAAAGAGACAACTTTTGATTTTTAAAATTCTATTGTATTTTTATATGCTAATCAATTATCTCCATGAATCTTTGTTATTTCTTTCCTTCTGCTGAATTTGGGTTTAGTTTGCTCTTCTTCTAGATCCTTCAGTTTTGAGGTTGGGTCTCTTATTTCAGATTTTTCTTCTTCTTTAATGTAAGCATTTAGCATAAAAAATTTCCCTCTCAGCACTGCTTTTGATTCATCCCATACATTTGGGTATGCTGTTCTTTCATTTCCATTTGCTTCAAGGTCTATCCTAATTTCCCTTGTGATTTTTTCTTTGAACCATTGGTTGTTTAATAGTGTGGGGTCTAATTTAAACATGTTTGTGGATTTTCCAGTTCTCCCTCTGTTATAGATTTCTAGCTTTATTTCATTGTGATCAGAGAAGACACATTGTAAGGCTTCAATATTTTTTAAAAAATTATATGAGATTTGTCTTGAGACCTAACATATGGTCTATACTGGAGAATCATCCATATGCACTAGAGAAAAATGTGTATTCTGCTGCTGCTGGTTGAAGTACTCTATATTTGTGTGTTAGGTCTAGATGGTTTATAGTATCATTCAAATCTTCTGTTTCCATATTGATCTTCTGTCCAGATATTTTATCCATTATTGAATATGGTATATTGAAGTCTCCTGCTATTAATGTAGGACTAACTATTTCTCCCTTCAAATCCGTCAATATCCACTTCATATATTTTGTGACTCTGCCATTAGGCACATATATATTTATAATTGTTATGTCTTCTTGTTGAATTGAACTCTACACTTGATCTTAGCCAAAAGGCCGAGAAGCGATTGAATTGAACTCTATATCATATATAGTAACCTTCTTTGTTCCTCACAACAGTTTTTGACTTAAACTCTATTTTATCTGATATGAGTATAGTTACCCAAGCTCTCTTTGGTTACTATTTGCATGGAATTTTTACCCCATCCTTTCACTTTCACCTACTTATGAGTTTAAATTTTAGCTGAGTCTCATATAAACAGCACATAATTGGGTCATGCTTTTTTTTTCAAATCCATTCTGCCAACTCTGCTTTTTGACTGGAGAGTTTAATCTATTTACATTTAAAATTACTATGGATAATGCAGGACTTTCTTCTGCCAGTTTGCTTGTTTGTTTTTGTTAGTTTTATACTTTTTGTCCCTCAATTCTTCCTTTCATGTCTACTTCCATATTATTTGATTTTTTTGTATTGCACCATTTTAAGTCCCTTCTCATTTCTTCCTATAGATATTTTTCATATATTTTCTTTATGGTTACCAGGGGGCTTAAATTGAACATCCTAAATCTATAATACTCACATTTGATTTGACACCAACTTAACCTCAATAGCATGAACAAAAACTGTTCCTGTACCTTCTCTATCCCCTCACTTTTTTTGAACTTGTTACAAATTATACTTTTATGAATTGTGTGTCTAAAACCATAGATTTATCATTACTTTTTATTCATTTGCAGTTTACAATCTGTTAGAAGTAAAAAGTCAAGTTACATACCAAAAAATCCAATACAAAAATACTAGCATTTGTAATTACTCACGTGGTTATATTTATCAGAGTTTTTTTTTTATTCCTTTATGTCACTTTAATCTATTGTCTAGTGTCTTCCCTTCAGTCTGAAGGATTCCCTTTAGCATTGCTTGTAGGGCAAGTCTAGTGGTGATGAACTCTCTCAGCTTTTGTTTATCTGGAAATGTATTAATCGCTTCCTCCTTTTTGAAAGACAGTCTTGTCAGATATAAAATTCTTGGTTGAAAATTGTATTCTTTCATCACTTTAAATATTTTGACCCCCTGATTTCTTGCCTCCATGGTATCTAATGAGAAACTGGCAATTAATCTAATCGGGACTCCCTTGTATGGAATACTTTGCTTTTCAAATGCAGCTTTCAGAACTTGTTCTGTTTCCTTGGCATTTGACATTTTACTACTATTTGTCTGGGCATGGTTCTTTTAGAGTTTATCCTTTTGGTGTTTGTTTGTCCTTTGGTATGTGCATATTCATGCCTTTTGTTACATTTGGATAGTTTTCTGCCATTATATCTTTGTATATTCCTTCTGTCCCTTTCTCTCTCTTCTTCTTCTGGGACTACCATAATGCATATATTGGTAATAAATAAATGCATTTATTTTCATTCTTTTTTCTTTCTCATCAGCCTGGATCATTTCAATTGTCTTGTCTTCAGTTCCTCGATTCCTACTTCTGCCAGCTCCAATCGGCGGTTGAAATCCCTTAGGAAATTTTTCATTTCAGATATTGTGATCTTCAAACCACTGAGCCACATCAGCTCCCCTAAGTTGGTTCTTTTCATTTGCTTTGCTTGTTGTTTGTTTTTGTTTTTTCTATGAGGCACCAGGAACCAAACCCAAGACCTCCAATGTGGGAATCAGGCACTCAACTGCTTTAGCTACATCCATTCCCCTTCTACTGTTTTTTAAAGCTGTGCTTTCTTATTTCAGCACTCACCCAGTTACATAAACGCTTTAACTCTTTTCTGGAGATTTGAGGAAGATGGCTTTGCCAGTATTTGTTAATTGTTCAAAGATGCTGTGAGAGATTGGCACCTTGGAGTGTCTTGAGCTGCCATCTTGGTCCTTACATCCTCTATATTTATTCTTTTTTTATATATATAATTGTTTTAAAAAATACTTAGATTACATAAATGTTACACAAAAACTATAGGTATTCCCATATACCCCACTCCCCACACCTCCCACACCCTCCTACATAAACAACATCCTTCATTAGTGTGGTATATTTATTGCAATTGATAAATGCATCCTGGGGCATTGCCACTGAGCATGGACCAGAGTTCACATTGTAGTCTACACTCTCTCCCACACAGTTTGGCATGTTATGGGACTATATAAAATGGCCTATATCTGTCATTGCAATGTCATTCAGGATGATTCCCAAGTCCCAAAAAAGCCCCTATATTACAACCATTTTTCCCTGTCCCTGCCCTCAGAGCCCCCAGTGGCTACTGCCTCCATATCAATGTGGTTCCATTGCTAGAATCTCAATATGTCTATAGAAGAATACCAGTAAGTTCACTCTAGTCCATAGTTCATTCCACAATCTTGAATATTCTGGGATGGTGATGTCCACTCCACCTCTAATTGAGAGGGGGCTTCGATCCCATACAGCTGATGGATGGGACTCTCTTGCTTGCAGTTGTCAGCTCTCTTGTTTCCTTGGTATGGTGGTTCTCAATCCTCAACTCCTTGTTAGTTTTCCTGGGTGAGTCCAGTGAACTGGAGAGTAGGTGTTGCTGAGGCTCAGGGCCCAGCTGGCACATGGACAGCCCAAAGATTCAAGTCTCTTGGATGTACACATACAAACTCCAGCACCAAGTATAGGTTCAAATAGAAGGGACAGATGAGCCATGTGTAGGGAAGACATAATTGAGTCCAACTCTGTCACTCTCAGGAGCACAAACCCCAAAGTAGTGCCCACTGGCAAGGCACCAAACTCTGGAGCTATGTGCCCTGACCATAGGATCTGGGTGTCTCCAGAGCCCTCAGGAGCCCCACTGTTTGGGGTAGTATCCATTTGGCAGTCTATGAGATCCTGCTGAGATGTGCATAAGCGTTACCTCTGGGATGAACTCCTGAGTCACTTTGAAGTCTCTTAGTCATACAAACTCATTTTTCTTTACCTTTTCCCCCTTTTATTTGAGGTCTTTTTCCAGTTGCATTGCTAGTTGGTGCTTGGTAGTAATCCTTCAGTGCCAGGGAGGCTCATTCCTGGGAGTCATGTCCCACGCTGGCAGGAAGCATTTATATGCTGAGTTTGGCTTAGAGAGAGGCCACATTTGAGCAACAAGGAGGATCTCAGGAGTAATCTCTTAGGCACCTCACAACACTAGGCTAAGTTTCAATTTCAAGAGCAAAGGCTCATAAGCATAGTTGTCAATATTAGTGGCCCATCAATGGATCATCCTCCTTCACCAGTCATTGCCCCTGCACTTGGGGGACTGTTGCTGCTCCATTAGAGAATGCGGCAGAGCTCTCCACGGTGGGAATTCAATATTCTCTTGGTTTTTGTATGAGTCTCCACCCACTGTGACAATGCCCCGTAAACATTTGAACATATTTATATACCTTATATGTATGCGCAGGTACATACATGAACTCCCTCCCATGTATCCCCCATCACTGACAACCCACATCAATGATCCTCCCCTACTCCAGTTGTAACCCTTCTGTAATCCAAAGCTTCTTCAAAAATAAAGCCAATAAAATAGCCAAATACAATTAATAGGAAAAGGAAATAATAATGATAGGTTTAAATATAAGAAATAAAATACATAAAAATTTTTTAAAAACTAAAAATAAAATAAAATTAAAATATTGGGATATTAAAAAATAATGAAAAATATTAAAAAATTTTTTTGATATTTTGTCTTTCATCACTGTAATATCTGGCATCCTGTATGTACAGTGACATTTTCTTCCATCTATCCCCCAGTGTCTTACTTTTTTCAATTTGTTTTCAAAGAAGTTTTAAGTCACAGTAAAGTCACATACAGAATATAGGGGACTCCCATATACCCAACATCCTCTCCCTTTTCCCCCTTCCTGTATTAATACCTTTTTATATGTAGATTGTACCTTTGTTACAAATGATATACAAACAGTGAAACATATCTACTAACTATGGTCAATGGTTTACATTACGTATTACATTTTAGACCATACACTTTCAATGTCCATCACTGAAAGATCATGTAAAACACTTCCATTGTCCACTAAATACCCCCTGTTCTATCTATTCTATTCCTCTCTCCCCCTGCACTCATGGCCCACGGCGACCCCCTGGCCTCAGTCCTTGGATGACAAGATTCATAGTTACTTGCAACAACACTGAGGTCTTGACACACTGGTTTGTCCTCCCCTATTAGGAATCATGCATGCCCTCAAGAGATTCTGCCCCTCTATTTCTGAACATATCGGTCCTCCCCAGGATGGGAGTCCAACACCTTCCCACTCATTATGTGGGTCTCCACCTACTGATACAAGACATTATGACAAAATGATCACTCTCACATTCCCTAGAAGCCTGCTCCAGGTGCTGCTTGTCCCGAATGCCCGCCCCCCCATCCAACACCCTAAATAAGTAACCCTTCCTTGTCATATTGTCATAAAAGCATTCCCAACTTTGTATTTCCAACCACATACCCGCAAATCCCTAGTGTTCACCTGGTAACTCTCCCAAACCTTCCCCCAGTTTCCTGGACCTTCCAACCCATCCTCCCCAATCTACCCATCTGTGAAGCCTGCATGGCTGAACCCAATAATATCACTAACCTCCTGTCATACCCCTTCAGTGCACAACTACACACTTTCACCTTATCATATATTAAGTCCTCATGGGCATTGGCTCATAACCTTTCTCTCCCTTTCTATTTCTTGTAAACCTATCTTCCAGATAATAGCTCTCTGAGTATGCTCAATTTGCTTAATTCATATCAGTGAGGTCATGTAATATCATCCTTCAATGCCTGGCTTGCTTCACTCAGCATAAGGTCCTCAAGATTCATTCATATTATCCCGTGTATTAGCACTGTATTCCTTCTTACACCTGAGTAATATTCCATTGTATATATATATGTGACATTTTGTCTATCCATTCATCTGTTGATGGGCATTTGGGTTGATTCCAACCTTTGGCAATAGTGAATAATACCACTATGAACATTGGTGTGGATATATCAGTTAGAGTCTTTGCTTTAAATTCTTCTGGGTATATACCCTGCAGTGGAACTGCTGGATCATATGGCAGTTCTATAAGTAGATTTTTGAGGAACCAGCAAACTGTCCACCACAATGGCTGGACCATTCTACATTCCCACCAGCAGTGGATGAGGGTTCCCATTCTGCCACATCCTCTCCAACACTTATAGTCCTCTGTTTTTTTAATAGCCATCAGTCTAATGGGTGTAAGGTGGTATCTCATTGTAGTTTTGATTTGCATTTCCCTAGTAGCTAGTGATGTTGAGCATCTTTTCATGTGTTTTTTATCCAAATGTATTTCTTCCTTGGTGAAATGTCTTTTCAAGTCACTTGCCCAGTTTTAAAATGGGTTGTTTGTCTTTTTATTTTCGAGGTGTAGGATTTCTTTATATATGCTGGATATTAGGCTCCTATAAGATATGCCAAATATTTTCTCCCATTGGGTGGGCTGCCTTTTTACTTTCTTGATAACTGCCTTTGAGGTGCAAAAGTTTTTAATTTTGAGGAGATCCCATTTATCTATTTTTTCTTTGGCTGCTCATACTTTGGGTGGTGAAGTTCATGAAACCATTTCCTTCTACAAGGTCCTGTAGATGCTTCCCTACATTATTTTCCAAGGTCTTTATGGTCTTAACCCTTATATTTAGAATTTTGATCCATCTTGAGTTGATTTTTGTATAAGGTGTGAGATGGTGTCCCTCTCTCATTCTTTTGGATATGGATATCCATTTCTCCAAGCACCATTTGTTGGAGAGGCCATTCTCTCCCAGTTGAGTGGGCTTGGTGGCCTTATCAAATATCAGATGACTGTATATGTGAGGATCTATATCAGAGCTCTCAATTCAGTTCCATTGGTTGGTATGTCTATCCTTGTGCCAATACCATGCACTTTTGTCCAGTGTAGCTTTGTAGTATGTTTTAAAGTCAGGTAGTGTGATTACTCCAATTTCATTTTTCTTTTTGAATGTGTCTTTGGCTACTCGGGGCCTCTTACCCTTTCAAATAAATTTCATAGTTAGTTTTTCCAATTCAGTAAAAACTGCTGTATTGATTTTTATTGGGATTGAATTAAACATCTTAATGATGTTTAGTCTTCCTACCCATGAACAGGGAATATTCTTCCATTTATTTAAGCTTCTTTGATTTCTATTAACAGTGTTGTCTAGTTTTCTGTGTATAAGTCATTTACATCTTTAGTTAAATTTATTTCTAGGTATTTGACTCTTTTAGTTACTAATGTAAATGGTATTTTAAAAAATTTCCTCCCCAGATTGCTCATTATTGGTGTACAGAATTGCTACTGATTTTTGAGCATTGATCTTATAGCCTGCGACTTTACTGAAGTCATTTATAAGTTCTAGAAGCTTTGTTGTAGATTTCTCAGGGCTTTCTATGTATAGGAACATGTTTGCAAATAGTGAAATTTTTACTTCTTCCTTTCCAACTTGGATGCCTTTTATATCTTTTTCTTGCCTCAGTGCTCAAGCAAGTACTTCTAAGACAATGTTAAATAGGAGTGGTGGTAGTGGGCATCCTTGTCTTGTTCTCGATCTTAGAGGGAAAGCTTTTAGGATTTCACCATTGTATATGATGTTAGCTGTGAAGTTTTCATATATACCTTTTGTCATGTTCAGAAAGTTTCCTTCTATTCCTATCTTTTGCAGTGTTTTTATCAGGAAAGGATGCTGTATTTTGTCTAATGCTTTTTCTGACTATAGACATGATCATGTGATTTTTTTCTTTCGATCTGTTTATGTGGTGTATTACATTGATTGATTTTCTTATGTTGAACCATCCTTGCATACCCAGGACAAAACCCACTTGGTCATGGTGTATAATTCATTTGATGTGTTGTTGAATACAATTAACAAGTATTTTGTTGAGGATTTTAACAACTAGGGCCTTTAGAGAGATTGGTCTGTAATTTTCCTTTCTTGTGGCATCTTTGTTTGGTTTTGGTATTAGGGTAATGAGTTAGGCCATGTTCCTTCTACTTCTATTTTTTGGAACTGTTTAAGCAGGATTGGTGTTAGTTCTTTTCAGAATGTTTGTTAGAATTCACCTGTGAAGCCTTCTGGTCCTGGGTTCTTCTTAGTTGGGAAATTTTTATAACTGATTTTATCTCTTTACTTGTAATTGGTCTGTTGAGTTCATCAATTTCTTCTTTCATCAAAGTAGACTGCTTGTGAGTTTCTAGGAATTTGTGCATTTCCTCTAAATTATCCTTCTTGTTGGCGTATAATTTTTCAAAGTATCCTCCTATGATACTCTTTATTTCTGTGGGGTCAGTGGTGATATCCCCTTCCTCATTTCTTACTTTGTGTATTTGAATCTTCTCTCCTTTTTTCTTTGTTAATCCAGCTAAGGGTTTGTTAATTTTATTGATCTTCTCGAAGAACCAGTTTTTGGTTTTGTTTATTTTTTCTAGTGCTTTTTTATTTTCTATTTCATTTAGTTATGCTCTAATCTTTGTTATTTTCTTCTTTCTACTACCTTTGGGGTTAGTTTGTTGTTCTTTTTCTAATTCCTCAGGTGTGCAGTGAGGTCTTCAATTTTAGCTCTTCTTTTTTGATAAATGCATTTATGGTTATGAATTTCCCTTTCAGTACAGTTTGCTGCATCCAATAGGTTTTAATATGTTGTGTTGTCATTTTCATTCGTTTCAAGGTAGTTACTTATTTATTTTGAGATTTCTTCCTTGACCCACTGTTTGTCTAAGAGTGTATTGTTTAATTTCCATATCTTTGTACCTAATCTGGTTCTCTGGCTCTTACTGATTTCCAGCTTCATCCCATTGTGATCAAAGAAATTACTTTGTATAACCTCAATCTTTCTGAATTCATTGGGAATTTTTCTGTAGCCTAGCATGTGGTCTATTTTGGAGTATGATCCATGTGCACTCGAGAAGAATGTATATCCTGCTGTATTTGGGTGTATTGTTCTGTATATGTCTATTAGATCCAGATCCTTTAATGTATTATTCAAAGTCTTTCTTTCTTTATTGATTCTCTGTTGAGATGTTGTCTAATGAAAATAATGATGTATCAAAGTCCCGCACTATAATTGTAGAGGCATCTCTTTCTCCACTTAGTTTTTCCAGTGTTTGCCTCATGTACTTTGAGGTGCCCTGGTTAGGTGCATAAATGTTTATTATTGTTCTTGCTTCTTGAAAGATTACCCATTTTACTAATATATAGTGTCCATCTTTGTCTCTTACAATAGTTTTGCATTTAAAGTCTGTTTTGTCTAATATTAGTATAGCTACTCCTGCCCTTTTTTGGTTGCTGTTTGCTTGTAAGATTGTTTTCCAGCCATGCACTTTCAGCCTCCTTGAATCACTGGGTCTAAGGTGGGTTTCTTGTAGACAACATATAGACTGGCCATATTTCCTTATCCATTCTGCCAATCTGTGTCTCTTGACTGGTGAGTTTAATCCATTAACATTCAGTGCTATTACACTCAAGGAATTACTGACATTAGCCATATTTTCTTTGGGTTTATGTATGCCATATGTTGTTTTTATTTCTCTTTTTGTCTTTTTAGTTGTTCTTACACTCTCCTCCAATTTTCTCTTTCCTGTTTTTTCCTTTCAACCTTCCAAATTCCCTTCATTATTTCTTGAAGAGCAGGGTTTTTATTGGGATTATTTCTGTTTAATTTGTGAATATTTTGAACTCTCCATCACTTTTGAATGCCAGGTTTGCTGGATAGAGAATTCTTGGCTAGAAGTTTTTTCTTTTAGTACCTTAACTGTGTCATACCATTGCCTTCTTTCCTCCATGGTTTCAGATGAGAAATCAGCACATAATCTTATTGACCTTCCCTTGTATGTGATGGTTCTCTTTTTCTCTTGCTACTTTCAGTATTTTCTCTTTGTCTTGAGCATTGAGCAATTTGACAAGTATATATCTTGGAGTAGGCCTGTTGTCATTCATACTGTTTGGTGTGCACTGCACTTCCTGGACATGTACGTCCATCTCCCTCAATAGGGTTGGGAAATTTTCACCCATTATTTCCTCCAACACTTCTTCTGCCCCCTTTCCCTTCTCTTCTCCTCCTGGGATGCCTATAATGCATATGTTTGTGCATTTTGTGTTGTCATTCAAATCCCTAAGTCCCTGCTGGATTTTTTTTTCTATCTTTTTATCTATCTGTTCTACTATCTGTTTGATTTCAGATCGCTAATTCTTTCCTCTGCCTGTTCAAATCTGCTGTTATGTGCTTCCAGTGTCTTTTTGATTTCTTGGATTGTGTCATTAGTCACCATCATATCCGTTATCTTTTTATGTATGTTTACAATTTGTTCAGTATGTTCTTCCAATGTCTTCTTAATAACCTTAATTTCTTCCTTCACTTCATTTAGTTGGTCCATGATATTTTTTCAGACAGCTTTGATTAGGTGTTCAATGTTCTGCATCTCTTCCTGGTTTTTAGTTTGTTCATTGGACTGGGCCATGTCTTCCTGTTTCTTAGTATGCTTTGTAAGTTTTTGTTGCTGTCTGGTCATCTTTTTATCTTGATGGGTTTATTCAGTTGATTAACTTCTCTCTTTACTCTAGGGTTATTTAATTGTTGTTTTTATGTGTGTGATAAGTTTGACATTTTGTTCTTCTTATTCTATTTCCTTGCTGTTGTCTATGTTCTGATTACTTGTTTTGTCTTCTTTGTTTCTCTGATCCTTACTCTTCTGGGAGTTGGTAAGCAGTGTCCTGGTTTGCTGTGCCACAACGCAGGTCCCCGCAGCAGCCTCTGGCTCTTTCTTTGTTGTTTTAATGAGAGCTAATCCTTATCTGCCTAACCCATCGGCCATGTTCCCACTCCTGAGTGACTCTGTTTTTATTCTTAACTGCATTTTCTGACCAAATATGTGTCATTCAGAAAATATAATTTTCATAGAGACAGCTCAATTATGGTTTAGCATAAAGTTGTATGTTTCTATATATTACATATAAATAAATGTTGCTCTGTTTGTATGTGTGTGTACTCAGATATAGGTGTCTGAATTTTGTGTTATTTGTCATCCCTTAGTCACCTCTTTATCTGTCACTGGACCCTAAAATACCTTATATAATATATATGCTAAACAAATGTGTATTGAACAAGAAAATTCCTTCGCTCACTAAATGGAGCATACAATGTGTTCCTTACATTATACCAATTACTAAGGAAAACAAAACTGAATAAAATAAAATCTTTGCTCTCAAGAAGCTAAGGAAAAATAATGGGAGTTGCAAATACAGTCCATAACTGGGAATCTTAATACTTAAAAATTGAAAAACAATAGAATTTTTTTAAAGTAACTAAATTTAAGTATAAATACTTTAAAAAATCATATGATTGAGATTTTTGAATTTTTTTCAGAAATGAGTAGTACATTAAAAAAAAAAAGAAAAAAAAATGAGTAGCACATTGATGCTTGTGTGATTCACTGAGCAGCAAATAAATGTTCAGAGTTGACTTTTTAGCTTTTACTGCAAAAACAAAATTGTTTTTATTACCTTCGATATCCCTCAAGTTTTGTGTCCTTCTTTGATGTAGTATGTAGATATACATCATTCTCTTGACTTGGTGTTATGGATTCTGAGATGCTAATAATAATCTCTGCCTGTTTCTCCCTTTATGCAAAGGGCATGCATTTTTAAGACAGACTATCCTCACAAAGATTATGAGCATTTATCAGGTGAATAAACTTGGGTAAGAACCTCAAAGCCACAGAGAGTCATTGTTGTCAAAGTTGCAACAGAGACAGTAGAAACTAGTTCAAAGAGTTATTGGAAGGATTAAATAAGATAAAAAATCTCAAGTTCCTTGGACAATGATTGAAAGAGGGTTTCACTGAAGTCTTTTTTTTTTTTAAGATTTTATTTATTTATTCATTCATTTATCCCCCTCTTGCTGCTTGTGCTCGCTGGGTCAGCTAACCACACCGTGCGGGCGGGCTTGCCTTCACCAGGAGGCCCCGGGAACCGAACCCGGGGCCTCCCATATGGTAAACGGGAGCCCTACTGATTGAGCCACAGCCGCTTCCCTGAAGTCTTAAATAAATGAAGGAATAAATGAAACCATGATCAAAACAAAGACAAATGGCTTTCTTAATCATTGTTTAATAAGAAACTGGGGGAAATGGTAACATATAAATAATTATTTTTCTAAAAGCTCAGGATCACTTTGGAAGTGTGAGATATAGCGAGTGAGAGAGATGACTAGTTGCAGGATTTCACAATAAAATCCAGAGTACTGGCATAGTTTTCTCAGGAGTGAATATGGCATAAAATCAACGACAACAAACCACAGAATGAGAAAATCAGCTTGTGGCCAACCCAAAGGACAACTTTATAACCACAAGCTGGGATGCCTGATAAGCCATAATTTTAGTGGTAATCCAACATGGAAGTGAGGACAAGCTCTTCATGTGTCTGATGCTGTATCTCTTAAATGCCCATGCATTTAACAATTCCTGTAAGGCAACAGATAAGGACATAGAAACCATTGAACATTGTTAAAAACTTAATTTTCCCTGGGAAAATAAAGGGAACTACTTAAGGGAAAGGAGCTACTCAGGTAATTTGGCATGGGATATGTTTCCCAATAGATCCCATCATTTTGACTTGAAACCTGCTGTATACTTTATAGTAATTGACTGTCTGCTAGTTCCAGTCAATATGCTGATTATGCAAACTTATGTTTCACTCAATATAAAAATATTATAAGGTCCATACATGTATCCATCTTACAAATGAGGATATTAGACCTCAGAGAGGTGGGGCTTAATGTCACATATCCAGAGAATAGTGGATCTGGCATTCAAACCTACATTCCTTTTTTCCAAAATCAGAATATTTAATAGCCATAGGTATTCTTCATAGTCGACGCTTTGCTATTACATAAAGCATGGAGAATGGAGATGCATATTTTAAAAGCTTTTTGAAGACTCTGCAAGTTATAAGACATCTGGTCTCCTTGGCTAAAACGAGAAAGCAAAGCAAAAAAAACTTGTGTCCATATTTTTTCAGATTGTACAGGAAAGTAGAAATATCTTGTCTAAAAATAGTAATACTATGTCAAGTTGCACCATCCATCACGGTGAAAGGGGAAATTTAGTGATAGTTGGATTGTGGGAAGAAGAGATAGGGAAGAACTGCCTGCCTTGCAATGTCTTTAATTTTCCTTCATCATTAAATTCATGCTTCAGGTGTTTGGCAGTATTCTTGATATATTATATACATGCATACAAATGTAGTAAAATTATAACAACTGGTGAACTTAGGCAAAGGGCATATTGGTGCTTCTTGAACTATTCTTTGAACCATTCTTTCATTTTTTCTCTAAGTTTGAATTTTATCGAAATAAAAATGTTTAGGGATAAAAGTAAAAGTAAAATAAGTTAAAAAATCTATGGAACTTTGAGTTATTTAATTCTTCTGAGCCTCTATATTCTCATCAATAAAATATAATAAAAGAACCCAATAATTCAGATTTGTTGTAGGATTAAATAAAATATTTACTATAACATACTTAGTAGGGCATTTTTCATACCATAAAATGTTTCATATCACAAATCTCTATTATTATTTGCTTGATGAGCTTGATTTGCCTGTGTTATCAGAACAGTTGTCTCAATCCTTTTTCTCAGGGGTACCTGTACCAGAATTACTACAAAAAGAGTTTGCTGGATCTAGTCTTCTTAAAACACCGACTTTGATCTCAGATTTGATCAAGGTATATTCTGTACCACTTTGAATAATTGTATATCTCTTTGAGAGAGATTACTAGCTTATCTTTGTAAAGCTAATAATAAAATATTCTAGAAAAAGTGAGCAGTTCTGTTTTATAGATTCCCATCTTTTCCCTAACAGAGGTTTGTCAAAACAAAGCCATTTCCCGTAGGAAAACCTGTCAGTAAGCCCACCCACTCCCTAGCTACTCTTGAACACAATTTCCCTTCTTATGGGCACACCAAACAAACCAGAAAATTGATTGCTACAAAAAATTATAATTGTTAAAAAAATAAGGTTGGTATAAGAGTAACATATAATTGTTTTAATTTTTGTTAGTGTGATTACTATAAAAATAATACTGGCTTACACTTATTTCTGTTTATAGGCAATTTGAACTAACTGTATAATTCCATTATATAACAGTCTAAAAATGACAAAATTATAGAGACGGAAAACAGATTAGTGGTTGCCAGGGGGAGTTAGGGATGGGAGGGAGGTGGGAATAGCTATAAAAGGGCAACACAAAGGATTCTTGTGGCGATAGTGATGGACTTGTTCTGTATCTTAACTGTGGTGGATACATGAACCTACACATGATAAAACTGCACAGAATTAAATAAACACATGCAAGTGAGTACATGTAAAACTAGTACAATCTAAATAAAATAGGTGGGTTGTATCAATGGCAATTTCCTGGTTGTCGTATTATATTATAGTTTTGCTAGATATTAGCATTTGGAAAACTGGGTAAACAGTTCATGAAAGTGCTCTGTATTATTCCCTTACAACTGCATGGGAACTCACAAGTACCTCAAATTTTAAGTTTAGTCAAGTAAAATGCTACTTAATATAATTTATCTGCTTCAATACCCATAGTAACCTTGCATCGTAGAGGGGATTTATTATTTTTCTAGATCATTTATACACATTTTAATGAATAACACCTTGTGCTCTGTTCTACTTCCTCATAGACTCTTCTGCCTTTTAAAAAGCCAATAACACCACAGAACTTCTGGCTCCACCATCCAGAGATAAACAAGTTAGGGAAATGTGGATGTATTGGATTTGTCGTTTGATGAATGAGGAAAAACTTCACCAGGAAGAATAGGAGCAGCTTCAGTGAGAACAATTTCTTGACCATGCCCAGGGGGAAAATGAAGTCATTGTTATCTAATGTGACACCTTAGAGGGCTGCCTGGCAAGCCAGCCACCAACGATGACTCCGTAACCAGAGTCTGGCAGCAATTAAGGAAAAGTGAACTTCTAACCTATGTGAACTGTCACCGTTGAGGCCTGGCCTGGCTGATCTCCGACTTTCCAGAGGTTAATCACAGCACCCTGCAAATAACAAGGCCTCCTCTTTTTCTCCCTCCATGGACTAAAGGTAGTGCCCCAGCAGCCCCAGAGGGGAGAAAATGCCTTTTCCCCCTATTTCTAAGTTTGGAAAAAAAGATAAAAAATAGTCTTATTCAAGAATATATCCTCCATACTTAGAACAGTGCTCAATATATATATTTTTTATCAAATATTAATTTGAAATAAACCTTCAGAGGAAATCTGGCTCACAGCTCCTGATCCATATGCTAAAAAAATTTATGGTATCAACCATCTGTGAAATGCTTACTGTGTGTCAGATAGTATCTTTACACATGTATATACCAATCAGTCCTTTTAAATATTATATAAGACATGCTATTTTTAATGCCCACTTAATAGAGGAAGCCATTGAGGCAGATTGAATAACTTGCCAGGTCACAAAGCTGGTGAGTAGCAGAGCTGTGCCATAAAGCCAGCCAGTGCAACCCCAGTGCCTGCAGTTAAACCACCAGCCTGTTGTGCCTCTGATAGTTTATAGGGAACGTCCCTGCTTGGCGAAGTTGAAGTCAAAGCTAAGTCACTCATCCTGGTTTGGAACTTGACCAAAATTCACTTACAGTTTTTTTTTTTTAAAGCACTCTAACAGCTCTTTTAGTGTTTATAACAGTCCTATGATGTGGAATTAATAATCAAACCTAGTTTATAAATGAGAAAATTGGGTCAACATGATTAGTGATTTAAAATGATAACCCATTGAGAGAGTAAACTCTGTCTGCTGAGTTTTATCTCCTAAACCAGACTCTTGGGTTTACTATATTCTTGAGTTTTGCATTTCAGTTTTAAGATCCAACTCTGCCTGACCAGCTTAATCAAGCTCGTTGAGGTACGTCTATATGAAACTTGCCCTTTCTGTCTCAGTGGGTTGATCTAAAGAAAAGATGATATGTTGCAAGTAAAAAGTTTTTGTCCTCTGTAAACTAGTTTGAATATATAAGTTGCCGTTATGATTATTTATCAGAAGTTTTTACTTGCCGGAAGCAAGGCCAAAATGGGAAACTCTGAATTATGACCTTTAGATTATACATTCAAGTCTGAATTCATTCATTCATTCATTTGTTAACAAGTGGGTTTTGAGAATCTATTTTATGAGATGCACTACACTAAATGTAGAAAATCAAAGTATTGCTTTCCATAAATATTACCTGTCACACTGTAATTGTACAGAAGCTTTGTCTTATTCACTGGTGTTCCATCCCACCTCCATATCTAGTCATGGTAGTTGCCAAATAAATGTTTATTAAATAAGGAAAGATAATAAGGCTTTGTACTTTTCCTTTAGAAGCTTGTGATGCTGTTAAACATTAACAAACAAGGATGCAAATGCCATGAGCCAAAAGAGAGGTGCGGATTATAGATAAATCATTAAAGAACTGAGTGGAGAGAAACTTTGTGGATTATAGTTGTCCAGTTGGCTCCATGGAAGAAGGGAGATTTATCCTAAATACTAAAGTCCTGTCTGATATCTTTGGTTTGCCAGAAATTATTTAGAAGAGTGATTTTTCAAGCTTATTTCACTAGTAAGTGCCACCCCCAGGGATTTTCCTTAGGCCTGGCCGAAGCCTGAAAAGCTGTGTTATTAAGAAGCACCACAGATAATTCTTAAGATCAGGAAAGATTGAGGGAGAGTAAATTAGCAAGATGAAGGCTTTCAAATTGGGTAAAAGTATTGAAACTGTGAGTGAGAAAGTAAACTTAGAAAATTGTAGTTAAGATTCTAACATTCTTTTCTTCTTCCCTCCCTTACATTAACTAAAGGTGATCTTCTGGATGCTAGGAACATTTCAAACGTTTCAAAATTTCTGTAGGTTTAAGTATGCAGGAGTTTTAGCCCCCATCCATTTGTTTGTGTTCGGAGTTCAGTTCAGTCCTGTATTCCTACTCCATCAAAAATGATTGCTAAGGTACTCACCTCATAACCACCCATACCTTCTGTCTAAAGAGGCAGTGAGCGAGGCTGCAAGTGTTCAGAGGTAAAACAGTCTCATGGATCTCACGATCCACGAGTGAAATCAGACAATTAAATTCAGCAATTACTGTAATTATAAGGACTATGGTGGAACTATTCAGAGAAGTCTGTTACTTCACAGTCTACTGCTTATGTTTGTCCTTACAAAATCACTTAGCCTTTAATTCAGCATCTCTGGCACATTGAACTGGAGGAACGAATGAGTCCAAAAAACTAGCACTTTCTGTGTGGTGGTGCTTTAAAACTGATAACAGCAATGGGTTATTTGCAAACACGCCTAAAGGTTTTCTATTCAATCCAACAGATGTTATTTCGCTCCCACTATATGCTGGGCACTGACTATCTCAGCATCTTTGAAAATCGCCACCACCTTTTGTAGGCTGAAATGTATTCTCTAGAGCTGTTTTTCCAATAATATTTATTTTAACAATAATATGCTTGGTCTGCAGTGCAAATACAAGTTCACTGATTAGGCAGTCAGCCCAGTCAAACATTATAATTATAATTATTTAATTGTTTAACAATCTTATAATACCATCATAAGAACCCCATTTGTTTACACACAGCAGTTTAAATCTTGTTTTCTTCTTTTCATTCTTTTTTCTCTTTAAAGGAGAACTCAGGGCAATTCTAGCCTGAAACCCCAGAGTACAATTAAGCCCCCTACAAAACACGCCTTGACTAGCAGGCTCCCTTATGGTTAAAGTCAGGAGTCGAGCATGAAGGCTGTTGCCATGATTTGTTTTAATTTGATAAACAGAGAGAGCTGTGCTTTTCTGAGACCTGTTCCCCCCCCCCACCCCCCGCACTCAGAAAGGGGGTGTTTATGGACAGCTGCAGGGAATTACTCTCAAGAGATTTAAACAGTGGAAAAAGAAAACATCCTCTTTTCTTTTTGGACCCAGCCAGCCCACCAAGGTTTACAGACTTAGCCAATGGAAAGATAGACTACGGTTCACTGAAGCTCTCCTTGGAAAATGGGACCCAGTCTCAGGACAGCTACAGGATTTGAAGGACTTGCAAAGTGGTGGAGTGGCAATGGGAGTATAACAAACTGGAATTCTTCTATAGGGGCTTTGCTTCAAAGACAATTTTCAGATTAGATATAGACTGTGACAGAGCCACAGTGACCAGGGTTGTGTTAAAACTGTGATAAGGGGTAAAATATGGCTTACTTTTAGATTTCTGCAGGGTCATTAAACTGCCTCTTAGCAACAATGAGCAGAAGCTACACTTTCTTATTCTTATTTTGTATGGGTATTAAAGGATAGAATGGTCTCCTCTTTAAAAATTTCCCTCCTCAAGTAATCCTTTTCTATGCAGTTTACTTAATTACTTTGGCCTGGGAATAAAGGAAACAGATTAATTTGGTCAAAGGATCTCAAAATAACTTGCTCAACAATACCTTAAAATGAGTGGTTATGGGAAGCAGATGTGGTTCACTCACAATTTCAATAATTTTACCCAATTTGAAAGCCTCAGTCTTTCTAATTTAGCCTCCCTCAGTCTTACCTGATCATAAGAATTATCTGTGATACTTCTTAAAAACACAGCTTTTCAGGCTCTTAAGTGAAACTGTCTGTAGCTAACAAATGATTTGTATTCTGAAAACCCCCTACTCCTCGCATGCATGTCCTTGTAAAGTAATGTGAAAATAAGTTCAAAATAAGGATTCAAAATTAATTCCATTCATCATTTTAAAATTTATTTTGAATGTTGCACCAAAATATGGTGGCCTAATTTATTAAAAGTAAACTCAGGTGCTAGCCACATACACATAGGTTCTAAAATGACACAAAAAGCAGATTCTTAGACTGAACAACATTTTTTGTTTGAAAAAGGCTGTAATGATTAACCTGTATTTTTTTTTTCTTAAAAATTCTATTCAAGAATGTCATTATACCTATTGCAAACGAAATGAGTTTTTCTTGCCTCCAGTGCATTAGGTAGAGATAGACGGAAATCAAACATAATCAGCAACAACGGTGGTAGAGACCCTATACAGTTACCAGGATTTTCCATAGCCCTCCATTTAAAATGATAAACACTTGGTCTTTATTCCTTTAATTCATATTTTTTTTTAAAGAAAAGATATTATGTGTTGGGAAACATGTATGCTATAATTGGGGACTTGTTAATAAAAGCAAAAGTAATTATTGCCATTAGAGTATTCCAAAGAAAATGTTTGTTTATGTAAATTGGCCAGTAGTTTTAAGTTGAGAGATGCTTCTTCAGTTTTCTAAGGGAAATTAAATCAAAGCCTTAACTTCAATTCTTTGGGTCTTTTGCAATCAGGACAGAATGACTTCAAGAAACAATTTTTCGGGAAGCAGCTGTGGCTCAATCAGTAGGGCTCC
>JAKSZT010054489.1:12219185-12243410 GCA_026826555.1 Tolypeutes matacus
AAAAAAAAAAAAAAAAAAAAAAAAAAGAAACAATTTTTCTTCATTCTCTTTCTTCTTCCAACTCTACCTTCCTTTTTTCTTCCTTTCTTGATAAATTTGTTTTCCTATTTAATTTAAAAAATGTCATTGTTAAATATATTTTTCTTTCTCTCTCTTTAAAAATATTTTATTTTTTGTTTTATTTCATTGTTATATCTCCAGGGAGCATAATGCTGCTCAAAAATATCTCTTGAGTTAAAATGGGTAAATTAAGTCATACTTACTAATTGTAGAAAATGTGAAAAACACTCCTACCCACCCCCCCCACCCCCCAAAAGAAAATGATACAGAAGAAGAAAAAATCTGGATTTTCATTGTGCTCCACCTTTCGTGGGTTTATCAATATCGTCACAAAACCTATTCTTGAAGTTGTGGCTGCCTTCAAGCAGCTTTACATCTGGTTGCGTTTGTCTTTGAAGTCAATAGGAGCTTAGCAGAGCTATAAGGCATAACAGAAACCAGCCAAATAGAGATAGCCTTTAAAACATTATTACCCTAGATTTCAGGGACTTAAAATAAGTCCATTCATGGTTAGAAAATGAACATTATTTATCCAAAAGGTTGCAGCTGTTACATTCTCTTGAGGAAATACAAAGTAAGACCTATCCATGCCAGGTTTTCTTGATTGCCTAACTTTAATGATTCAGAGATAAAATCCCAAAATAGGCATTTATAAAGGCAAGGCTTAGAGGAAGAAAAGACTCAGAACTGGGGTTGGTAGTCATTCCTGCTAGTTCTCAAACTATAAATTCCTGAGCTTTTTCCTACTAATTTTACCAGTTTGCCTAGGTGATAGTATAATGCCAATTAAAACAGACACAGGCATCTCTGTACAATCTGTTTCTCTTCTGTCTACACTGGTGGCTATTTCAAAACAACAAAACAAAACAAAAAGCCAGAATAACAGAAGTGATGAAACAAATAATGAAACCAGAAAACGTAAGCTCTCATGTAAAGGAAGAAAACAAAAGTCAGAGGAGAAACTGCATTTTCCCAGGAATGTCCACATCTCTACAGACTTAGTTCTCAAAGTGGGTTTTCTTTGAATAAGTTTCGAATTTGCCAAGAGGCTATTAGGATATAATGCCCTACTCACAATTCTCCAAGAAAGGATCTAAGGTTTGTTGTAATTTTCCCACTTTCCCAGAGATGTGTAGAGCCAAGGGGAAGTGGTAAAGAAAAGTGGGCAAAAGATTGTGGGAGTAGGAGAAAACGCGCTGGATTCTATCCAGCCATGTTCAAAGGATAACCTCTTCCAAACAGAGCAAACCTTCAAGGAAGATTATGCAAAGCCCCTGCCATCCAGCACCCCTGAAAATCTGCTACCCCCATCCATTCAGATTTGAGGATTAAGAAAACTGGGGGAATGAAAGCATTCATTTATCCCTGGTCCATGTCAAGAATTATTCTTCTAGGCTGGATCCTATTGCTGTATTAGTGGTGTGATCTTCCCCTTTATTGGGATGTTTTTGGGAGGAGTGGGGGTGGTAGGCAGAGAACTGCATTATTTGGTTGTTGTGTATTTATTTTTTCAGCAGGGGTGCTTAATTGTGTAACTCCTGGCTAGGTTTCCCTAGCCAAATGATAGAAATCAGAGTTGGAAAAGACCTATTAGGTCATTGTACCCTAACTCCTGCCAGTGAGAATTTTGCCTCTAATATGGGAGTTGAAGTGTCCACCCCTTCCCTTGGGAGATTAGCTTCTACAATCCAATTAGTGCACACTGCCAACACATTTTCCCTGACATTCAATTTACAATTAATATCATTGTTTTTCTTAATTCAGTTCTCATGAATTGTGTTTACTTTCTCTTAGTAATTGTATTCAAATTTTAATCCGCTGACAAGACTATTTTCTTATTTCTCCCAAAATACACTAATTTATTTCATTAATGTTTTCCTAGAATCTTTCATTTATTTGCTAACATTTGTTATTTTTTTGCCTGACCCTGTGACTCTTTGATATTAATATGATGAAAGCGTCAGACTTTCCAACTTGGCACATCTCATTAACAGGCATGTATGCGGATGGAATTAAGCAGAGAATCGAGACACTTGATTTTTTCATGAAATTTAGCCTTCTTCAATACTTTGTTCCAATTTTCCAGAAGATTCTGGCAGAATAGTTAGCGGGCTGAAATGTATTGGTAATTCTCAGTTCTTGTTACACCTGTGAGCTTTCCATTTGTATGCGTGTGAGTGCATGTGTCAGATTTTCAGCTTTGGAGACCCTGCTCGAATGATCAGATAAGGTAGGCAGACATATGAGGTAGAAGTTGAGGAAGAACGCTACAACGATGAACTTTGGCACTGAAGAAAACTCAGCCACTACCAGGAAACCTCATCTCTGAAAAGGTGGACCCCGTTTATGCTGAGGTGAACCGTTGTGGACCAAGACTACCCATTCAACCCTCATCGCAATCCCTAGAGGGGGCAGCTCTCTGCAGCAAGTCTTCGCTCCCCTGGGATTTTACTTCGGCATTGCCTCAACCCTTGGCTTTGCTGCTGCCTGGCCTTGTTATGGCCAGCAGATCATATTTGCTTGTTCAGTTCAGCATGTGGAGGCAGACTCTCCTCATGACCTCCTCCCCGCCTGCTGGTCTAAGGGAGGAACCCCTGTTTCTCCATCCTGATCTCTGACTAAGCCCTCTCTTGCTGATCCTCCCTTTCCTGATGATCCAATATCGACACCTGCCCCAAAGTCCACTTTTTCTCTACATTCCTAATTATTTGATTGTAAAGGCTGCCTGTCTACTCAAATTTACATTCAATGCTCTCATGCGATATAGTCCTGACCAAATTAGCCTGCTTATGTGATTCTTTAAGGAAAGTTTTAGGCAATTGGCTCTCACAAGTACAAAATGAAATCCTTAACATAGGCTATACAATCCAGCAAAACTCTTACCTAGCACCATAGTCCAATCACATGCCACCGACCAACCCCCTTACTTTGTTCCAGCCATGGTGGCCTTTCCCAGTTCTTTTATTGTACTAGTACCAATCTCTTTCCCACCTTAGGGTTTTCATACTTATCGGTCCCTCCGCTTGCTTACATTTTACTTACTCATGAGTTAACAAGGAACTTAGGGAGATCACTCCAAATTTCCTTCCCCTGGGCTAAGTTAGGTTCTACTGTTACACTTTATCATTGTACGCTTTATTTGCACTGATAGAAATTACCAAAAATGTGAATATACATTTACTTATTTGTTAAGGTAAGTTGCTATTTGTGAAACTTATGATCCATGAAGACAGGGCCATGCTTACCATTCATTTCTGCTTGTGCCTAAAATATTACAGGTCCTCAATTTGGTGAACATTTTAACCATAACAACAACAAAAAAGCAGAATAAAAGGTGGCAAAGCTAATCAACCCTTTATTGATAATCAATTATTTGTCTTAGTCTATAAAATTCTTGACCATCTCTACTGTTGCATTCCATATTATAAATCCATGCATATTATATTCATGTTTTCCATATTATAAACTCCAACACTCCTAAGAGTCTGCATTCCTGAAATTTTATTTCTCCTAAGAGGTATTAGCTTGATCTCTTTGAATTACTCTGCAGGTTCTTTTGATAGTACATTTTGTTGTAACATTATCTTAGGCTGAATTCCCTAGAAGCTCAGTCTGAGACAGGAATTCTTGTGAAAGAGTTGTATTGAGAGAAAGCCTCTAAGGAAGGGCATGGAGCAGCAAAGAGGAAGGGAAAGTGCTGAGCAAGAAGATGGTCTCAGGTAAAGTCTAGACTTGGCTTGATCCATAGAGGGAGGTCCTTGTAACATCAACATATGGCTGCATTGTCCCCTTAAGGACAGGGAGTGACCTTTTATACACCACATCAGTCAGTCATTGGCTTTGGGTTGCCCCTCAGGGGAGAGCATTATGCTCAGTTGGAGAGCACATCACCACAGAAGTTGGGCAGCTGTGAGCCATTAGCAGCTGACCCTCACAGAAGCTGGGTTTGAGGTGTACCAACAGGTTAAAGGGCACCTGGGGGCATTTGCTACAGACATCTCCTATCTAACCTTTGTTAGTTTTATTAATTTATTGTTTTTTTCCACATAAATCAGCAAAAGGGCAACATGGTAAAACTAGCCCTAAAATAGTCCCTCAGCTTTTCTCTTTGACTTTCCCAAGGTGTAAAAATGGTTGTAGCTACACTGTGCCAAACATCTGGACAGACATTTATAATTCAAACAGTTGAACACGTTGCCTAAGCAACGCCAAACATACGGGCACTAAGAAAAACACAGATAATCAACTGGTTTACATTTCCCCCATTCAGATTTTGGCTCTTGTACTGGGACATGAATGTGCCAAAGAATAAACTGTGGTGTCTGTGTGCAAAATCAAATTAGTCCCTTCACATAGACCCCCAAATGCTGGAGTAGAGATTTCTTAGGAGAGTAATTAAAAAAAAAAAAAAGACGTACAGGGCATTGGACCCGAGACCTTGTACATGTGAAGCAGGTGCTCAACCACTGAGCTACACCCACTCACCTGAGAGTAATTTTATAAATAACAACAGCAATAATAATTTCAATGTTTTTTTTCTATTTCCTTTATATACATTAACTCATTTAATTACCCCAAAATAACACTGGAAAATCTAGGTTTTATTACTATCCCTATGTACCCTTGAGGAAACTGAGGCACAAACAAGTTCATAACTCATTTAAAGCTACACAACTTCTAAGTGATGGAGCAGGAATGATTTATTCATTATTGCCTGGTATGTCAAAATTACATCAGCATTTCCCAGCGTATTGCAGTTCAACTTCACTTTGAACTAGGCAGTCAATGGAATCATTGATTTACTTTGTAAATTTCTCATTTTCCAATCCAAGTTTTGCAATCTCAAAGAATAATAATGCTCTGCCCTTTGGATGTAAAGATGTCATAAGTGACCCGTCAGCAGCAAGGCAAGCACTGACTTAGTGGCAGTGGATGCTACACTGAACACATTTAGCTCTCCGCTCTCAGATCCCTCTCACACCCACCACCACCCTAAACATATGTGAGTGTGGATAAACTTACACAAAGTTAATTATTTGGTTGATCAGATAATTAACATCTGTCTTCATTGAGTGCTTAGCTGATACCATGCCAGGGGCTTAAAATACCAAAGGAGCTATTTGTTTGGATTTGTCTTCCATCTTTCCCCCACCTTTTTGGTCGTAGATCTCACATCCCAAATGTGGGGTCTAGCTGAAACTAGACCAGTCATAGTATTCCATCCACCAGCAGGGCCAATCAGGTTTTCCCCAGAATTTTTCTAGCTGGAGTTAGTTGAAGAGACCTTCTTTCCTATCTATTCATGAGACTGATGTGAATGTAAGCTCAGAGCAGGTTGTATTCTTGGTTGTGAGGAAGGTTAGCCCAAGAGAACACAGATAAACACATGAAAAGAGGTGGGTGCAGGAGACAGAAGGATAATTTAATGATTTGAGTCGACACGTACAGATTCATTGGTGCTGTTTTTTGTTTGTTTTCATTTGTTTTTGCAGTTTTGCTTTGTAAAACAATTTTTGTTTTACTTAAGCTTCCTATTTCTTTGTAATTCGGATGTGCTTAATCCACATATATTATCACAGATCCACACAGAAACCCCTGAATTGGGTACTATTATCCTTATTTTACAAATATGAAAATCAAGGCTCAGAGTTGATGTGATTGGCCCAAGTGTGCACAATTAGTAAAGGGCAGATGCGCAAATCCAAATTTTTTCACTATTACCGATGCCCTTAACAATTTGTTATACTGCCTCTCATTAGCTAGATGATGTTATGCTCATAGAAAACCTTCACTAATAAAACAAATACAATTGTTTATTTAGCACTTAAGATGTCCTGACAACAAGGATTTTACACAGGTGACGATGTAAAATGTTTGTTTTACTTTATCCACGATTTCTGGCTACTTATTCTCTTATTAAAGATGGATAATATAAATATAATTCTGAGGGAATGGATTCAAATGAAAAGTAGTAATAGAATTTAAGAATTTTTAAAGAAGGATTATTTAATCATGTATGTTTAATATCACACAATATTGGATTTTAAGCAAGAAAATGAAAATGCTTGCTGAAATATATCCTTTTTCATAGTGCTGTTTACAGATACAGAGCAGAAAGGTTAGGAAAATATTTGGTTATCTGCTAATTTAAACAACATAGTTAGCCATAAATATCATCTTTTCATATTCTAAGACCCTCACATTAGCCAGTAAAATCTGGCAAATGGATTTCTTTTCATTTATTAAATGTAGAAATGAAAGAATCTTTTTTTTTAAATTTAGGATGAGGATTAGGAGATGTTCTCAGTTTGATGATGAACTCACACAAACAGAAAAAAATATTTACATATATTATGCTCATCTTCCATTAATATTTTTATTACAATTTGTCTGATGAATGCTTATGAATGTTCAAAACCAAGTTTCGATGTTTCATTGTCTCTGAAATTCCCTCCCAAAGATCTCCATTATTTGATCTCAAGTGTTAAAGTCAATTGCCGGGAGCAAATGGGCTCAAGCGGTTGAGCACCTGCTTCCCATATAGGAGGTCCTGGGTTTGATTCCCGGTGCCTCCAAAAAAAAAAAAAAACAAACAATAAGCAAAACAAATGAAAAAACCAACTCAGGGGAGCCGACGTGGGTAGGTGATTGAGTGCCAGCTTTCCACATATGAGGTCTGAGGTTCAATCTCCAGTCTCTCAAAAAAAAAAAAACAAAAAAAAAAAAAAAAAAAAGTCAATTGAAGAAGTAGGAAATTGGAGAAATTACTTTATATGAAGAAATATTAAGTGGGAAAATACCAGATTGTTTCTGATGTTATTGAATTGCTTCATAATTGATATTTCTCCCATTTATTCAACTCATATTTATTGAACAACTAATATGTCAGTCACTGCTAAACTCTGAAGATGAATCAGTGATGTAGGTGTTAAGACTAAACAGGACTGATATATATTAATGTGAGAAAGTACAATTTTTAAAACATGATCATTCATCTCCATGTACTATGGGTTTGACAGTGCCTGTCAAGTGACCATTTTTTTGCAGGTCATAGGGCAAATCTGAAACTGTCTCTATGATTCAATGTTAGGGTAATATTGATTGGCATTCTGATGGCAGATTGGTGGATTGGCGTCCCCTGGTTAAAAAGAGCAACTTTTAAAATATATATATATATATAAATAACATTTATGTAAGCAAATGCACATATATACATATATATTTATGTATCATTTTACAAATATTGGTTTGTATTGTGAAAATTTTGATTTTTATCCACAATTAAAAAAAAAAAAAAAAAAGAACATCAGGATCCAAAGGGAGTGTATTTGGGTTCTGGTGGCTTAAAAATTTAACATAAGGCTAAGGGCTAAAGAAAAATGGCTAATTACAGCATAGCATTTAATTGTGTTTTGTGGAAAAGTGGCTGAGCAAATGAATGTGAATTGAAAGAGAGAAGTGCCCATGCTAGAGATCTCAGGTCAACAATGTAACACGGCATCAGTGGACAAAAACTGAACTGGGCAGATCTTCTCTTTAATAACTGCACCATGTGGCAGTGATGGAAACATGAATGCTAATGGGCTGACTGGAAGTTTTCAATGTTTTTTTTCTCTGCCTAGAGAAATGGCCCTCTTTGTATTCCATAAATGTCTAAGATTGTTGGGCAATTTTGGAGGATAATGGAGTTGAGATGGAGACCTCAAAGGAAAGACACTAGGCTTACTGTTATTAATGGCAGAAAGATGACCAAAGAATTAGCTAAATAAAATAAAATAATAATACAAAACAAAAGAAAATAAAGTATGATAAACTAATGAGATAAAACTGGTGTGATGATATCCACAAATTAATAAGTTAGGTTTTATTAGTAACATACATTTTTATGTGGTTTATCAATTAATTTTCAATTTGTAATGCTACCGTAACAGCCCCTAAATGTCAATGGGTCACATTAAATACATTTTAGGTCTTGCTCACATTACATTTTAGTCCATGCAGGACCCTCAGGTTACATGTTAATGCAGGTTGGCTGCAACTCTGCTGCAGCCTAGAGCTCTGCACCCTACATCATTCATTTTAAGATCCGGCTGAAGGAGCAGTTCCTATCTGGGCTATGTGTCCACATGGCAGCTCTTAATGTTTCTGCTTAGATGACACAAAAGTCACTTCGGCTCACAATTAATGGACAGAACAAATCACATAGCCAAAGCAGCTGTCCGTGGGGTGGGGCACTATGCTCCCAGAGGGAGGTTTGTGCAAGCCATATGGCAAAGGTAGGGGATAAATAATAGTCTTTAAGAGAAAGCAGTTATTGACTTTTTATTTGCCTCGTCTGAGCCTAGTTTTATATGCTTTGTACCTGGAAAACAAGTTATCTCAGTCATTGGGATTTTTCTTCAGGATGACAGGTACCACACTGCAATATCATACCATGGTTTCTGAATCATTATCTAAAGTTTCTGTTTAAAATCGGCATTAATAAGAACTGAGGAAAACGGTATACTCAATTCAGTTGAAGTTCTTGGTCTTTAAATGTTTTTTAGGCATCTACTGTAAGCAAGACATAGACCATTAATAACACAGAATTGTGTTGGAACATAGCCAGAATGCATTTTATTATGAGTTTATTATTTTTTGCTGCTGTAAATATTAGTGGTTTACAATGTTCCTTAGTGCATTTTCTTTAAAATGCAAGCAGTGAGAAATAAGACCCCTCTGAATTTAGTAGCTATGACTGATATCATAAACGTAAATTGGAGAAAAGTCTGGAAAACATGGTCTGCACAATCAGTGCTTTGCAAAAGAGTTTCTTAGGTTTTTACAAAGCATCATGCTTCTCAAAGTTTGTGTTTTTGTTAATAAAACATTTTATAAAGTAAAAAAAAATCAGGAACAGTGATGCAATCTATTATATGTGGCATCTCCTACCTGGACAGCTCAAATAATCATTTTTTTTTTTCTTTTGCTGCATCATAGATCATTTGTAATGGAATCTGTAGGATGTGGTGTGGGAGAAATATGCAAATATGACTCCATCTCATCCCCATAGTACAGTTGGATGACTTCAGAGCCACCATGCATGAACTGTCCGATGATGGTTCTCCTAAACATTCCAGATCTCCACTTATGGTTGTCTGAGTCCATCTTAGTGACAGAGAATGCCAATTAGTGGTACTTGCCAATGAAGATGAGGTTTAGTGGAATGAGCAGTCTCTACCACAAATGGAAAAGAGTGGTTCAAAAAGGAAATACTATGGCATGTCTTCTCTTTAGTGAATCAACTCCAACAATTCCAATCAGACCATTTTTTAGAATATTGCCCATAAAGGGAAATAAATAAGAGTCATTGCTGTATCCCCAGCACCTAGCAGAGTACTTGGTACATTGTTGATGGTGCACAAATTTTTGTCAAAATAAATTGAATTGATTTTAACTCTGACCTTCAAAGAGACAAGGATTCTGGAGATTCAGTAATCATCTTAAATAAGTGTTTTGTGTTTGGTGAATGAATAAATACTAAATAGAGAAAAATACTCTCAATTAACTTACCTAAGTTTGTTCTCATTAACTTGTTGGATAATCCTCTTGTGTCTGAAAATATCTCAGAGTTATAGCAGTATCAGAAGCTGTGGCAATCTTGAGGGGAAAGTTTCCAGGAATATAAAATTTCTCTAAATGCAAAACAAATCTTAATGATTTTTCTCTACAAAACATAGTATATAAGAAGATATCAAGAACTCTCTTTACACTCTTAAAAATTGCAATATACATAGCATAAAATGATTATCTTATTATATTTGATTATATATAGCCATTTATAAAAATGTTAAATTCCATTCCTATTAAATCACATTTCTATTAAAAATCATGTTCTTTATGTATAGCTCCATATTCCAAGTTACTCTTTCACCTTTTGCTAATATTTTATCACTCACTGAAAGAGAAAATTTTGCATTTGTTAGAGCATTTGCTAAGACAGTTTCACAAATGTAACTCTTGCTTTGGGAGAGAGCATACAGTGGACTTACTCATATTACAGATTCCAGCTACCGCTCCTTTGACAATCTTTTCTTTAAATGATATGATGCCTTTAGTTTTCTTCGTGGGAAACATCATGATCCACAGCCTTTTTGCATACTCTTCATGTCCATAGAAATTCTGTTTATTTATTTATTGCTAAGGTCAATGTTAAATATGACATAGAAGATGGTGTTTTCCTAATTCCATCAGACCTGTGACATTAACAGTAGAAATGGAGGGAGATATTGCCACATGAGGAAGTGAGGGCCTCTGGCTTAGCCAAGACTAGCTCTAGCAAAGTGGCTCACTCCTACACACTTGCCTCCCTCCCGACTCATACCTGCCTCATAGGACACATCATTCATATTTGTGTCCCAGTAGTGTCCCACTACTTCATGACATGAGTTGCTATGTAATAATTGTAAACTTCAGTTGTTCAAGTTGCAGATAGCCAAGGCTACCCACCATATAGGCATTCTAAAATACCTTTCAAATGCTAACTTTAGAGCTTCTAGAGAAGGTTCTGACATGAATTTACAAATACACACACAAGGTGGTTGGATCATATGAGCTCCACCCCCAATCTCCTTCAGCTTTCCCCATTTGTGAATATGACTTGAAGATATCATTCATTCATTCATTCACTTGTTTGTTTATTAATTTATTCACTTATTTGTCCCTCAAATTTTTACTGTTACTGTAAGATACACACACAGAAACAAACAAAAATCCACAAAAATTACATCTTAGGCAAAATTTGTTTCTGCCCTCAACTCTCCTCTTCTTTCCCCTTTAGCAGTCTAATCAAAACTTCCTTGATTCCTTACAGACAGGATTCACCCTGGATGGTTCTCCTCATACCCTCTTGCCATCTAGGCATTTGTTATAACATTAGGTATCTCACTGATATTAGGAACAAGATCCAGTCAGGTACTATCTTGTCTAAGGGTGATTTGACTTGTGTGTGTCTTTTATATTCATTTTTCTTAAGTTAAAGACATTTAGGTATAGTTGGAGAGATAGATTTGTTTTCAGTCCTGAAAGAGAAACTACACTGGGAAAGAAGGGCAAGGACTAGGTAAGAGGTGAGCTTCATGAGGGCAGGGACCTGCTTGTCTTTCTCATGGTAGGGTCCTAGGGAAAAACCTCAGATATACACTAACTATTTGTGGAATGAATAAGCTGCCGAAGAAGGGGTTAATGAGAAAAGAGCCAGGAGGTAGTACTCAGTTTTCTTAGACATAGAGATGAGGTGGCTGAGCTTGGAGATGCCTGGAGAAGGGTAATAGTGGGACAGGACAGATACTGAAATATATTAATTGCCAATTCATATGGCAGTTGGACATCAACTTTACTCTTGAGAGACAGTATAGGGTCTTAATCTTAAAATATTTACATTGAAATGCTTTCAATATGAATGTATTTCTTTGTGTGTCTGTGCACATGATATTCAAGGAGTAGAATCTGATAATCTTCTATTAGGACCTCCTACATCATCTAGTTCAGTTTCTGACCAAAGCATAACCACCACCCATAAAGGAAACCTGACTCACACACACAGCCCTTCCTCCCTCCTTCGGCATGTCCAGTGACAGATAACTTTCTGGAATAACATTTAACTTCTTAGGCTGTGCTTATTGTTAGATTGTTCATTTTTATGTTGTACTGAAAATTACAACGTGGAAAGCATCTCTCACATAGTGCCCGGCACATAGAGGACATTCAACTTCAATAAGTATTGCAGATTTCAAACCAGAAACCCTGTAACTTTGATTCTTGTCATCTAAGTCTTTCATCTTTAAACAAGATTATGTCATGGAAAAGATTGACTGTGATTACAAATTTTGAAGACTTAACACATTAACAAGAATGAACACCAAAACTTTGGATCACCTGCTTTCCAATAATGACAGTAATTTATGTGAACTTCTTAGTACTTATGTCAACTATCCTACAACACAATTAGTGTGTATGTATTTAAAAGTGTCACTTTATTAGTGTTGCAGATGTGTTTGATTACAGTTGTATTCATAAGCTTAGCCTTAACACATTGCTTGTCTATAAAGCATGGTTATTTGTTTGCTTATAAATTTAAACAATTAGAAAAGCCACTGTGCTCAAGTACTTCTAAATTACGCACACACACACTAAATAATGTCCTATTCAGTTTGAGATCCAGATGCACTGGATTCTCTAAAATACTGGCAAATTATAAATGATATGTTGGACAAGTCTCTATAAACAAGTGGTTCAAATATTTGGAAGCCTACAACATTTTTCATCTCTGCCCTTCCTTCTATCCAGAGACCAACTACTGAGTATCTTTGGAGGTGAACTCTTTTCTGGTATATCGTAGGCTGAAAATAATTTGTATTTTCATTTCCAGATTACTTGGCATCAGACCTCCAGTTGCTTTGTATTGATCAATGGGACGTATCTGGGAGAGTCCTGGATGAGTCCAGCCTATCGTCACCAATCCTCTGTGGGTTTGCTCTGACAGCTTCCATATGGGCTCCAGAGAAGGACTGGATTGTCAAAGGATTGTAAATATGAAGCTTGGGTGGGGTCCAAGTCCTCCAGATGTGGCCACTTTCATATTTTCAGTGTGAATTCAGGGACCTACCCTCCTCTCTGACGGAGATAACAAGTGCCTCATCTCATAATCAGAAAAATTTGGTTATTTCAATGGAAAAGTCTGAAAACTGACTCTTCACCTAACTTTGTAGCTAATAAGTTACAAGTCTGGGCACTTCTCTAGTCCACCTGGATATTCTGAAGTTATGTTTGAGCATTCATTACTTTTGCTTTGTCAAGGATTTTTGTGTCATCTTCTAGGCATATTTCTTTGACTCAATGCAGTGTCTGACAGGACAAGAAAATTATATGAGGAAGGGACTCATAAATGAGTCAACATGTGTCTGTCCACAACTTCCTTTTCCTGTTGGCTTTCCCTGATTCTGATATGCTCTCGCTCAGTGATGTTAAAGAGCAGTTCCAGCTAAATTCCTGTGGTCACCTTTCCATCTTCAGGCATTTTGCTTCTTCTCCCTGCAATATTTGAGTGTGCTCCTTATAGGCATATTTCCTACGAGAATGAGAAAAGAGGCAAAATGTAAAGAAATCTTTGGCCACTTGCTGATGGCTGTGGTAGTAAATTAAGTGAAGAACTTGTTGAAATGAGGGAAAAACTTGCCAGGAGTTAGTAGTCCTTCTTTTGCCTATAAACAAGCTTTACTTCCTATGAAATATGATGTGTAAAAACACCAAATAAAAGATAGAACACCAATTAGAAATAGCAGATAAATCGATGTGTTTATTTTGTTTATTATGACATATCTTAAATGTTTTATTTTAGTGTATTCAATCTTTGAATCAAAGTAAATATCTGATTTTATTTTAAGCAAGTTTTAAATTTACACATTTCAATGAATACGTACCTTTTCAAAGGCAATCAGTAGAGTTCATCAAACACAACTGATGTTTACAATGCACTCTCCCTCACCCCTTAAGCCTATGGCTCAATATGATGGTGCCTCTCAAATGCAGCTGGTGGTAAGGGAGATTATAGAAGCGATCAGAACTTGGTATGACACAGAAATGTCTCTGTTGGAATATTTATTGCCATATTTAGTATGATTTGGAATATTTGGGGATAAAATGTTCATCATCAATGATGTGACTAAGTAAATTATAGAATTTCTATAACTATAAATTATTTGTACTGTTTTGTACTATTAAAATTGATACTTAAAAATAATTTTTTAGCAAATAAATTTTATTGATACATATCAACAAAGTATAAATCCATCCAAAGTGTACAATCAATGGTATTCAGCATAATCACATAATTGTGCATTCATCACTTCAATCATTTTTAGATATTTTCATTAGCCCAATAATAATAAAACAAACAAAACTCATCACCTGTCAATCTCTCTATACATCCCCTGCCATACATAGCTGCAATTCTGTGTCCTTTGCTCTAGTGTATTTGTATTCATATTTTGTAAAGACAGTCTTATATATGTAATATCACCCATATTCATATTTTACATGAGGTTTCACTATGTTATACAGTCCCTTGTTTCACTTTTTGGCTTTCCTTCTAGTATTACTAGAAGATAATCTTAGATTTACCCTTTCAACGACTGTCATACCCATATAATAGCTCTGATAATTACATACACTATGATGTGTTTTTACAATTTTTATTCATTTCCAGAGATTTACAAACAATCTTTAGACTAATTCTGCCGAGATTAACCCTCAGCTTTCCATTCTCTACACTCAGTCTGTTTTCTGGTGACCCATATTCAAGTTATTAACTCCATGAGTTTACATAATATATTTAGTTCATAATAGCACAATCATACAATATTTGTCCTGTTGTGTCTGGCTTGCTTTGCTCAACATAACGTTCTCCAGTTTCATCCATGTTGTCATATGCTTCACGAGTTCATTTCTTCTTACCACTGCATAATATTACACCAGTGTATACACTATAATTTGATTATCCATTCATCAGTTGATGAACATTTGGGTTGTTTCCAACTTCTGGCAACCGTGATTAATGCCACTATGAACATTGATATGAAGATTTCTATTCGTGTCACTGTTCTCAGTTCTTCTAGGTATATTCCTAGTATTGCCAGGTCACGTGGAAAGTCTTATTCAACTTCCTTAGGAACTGCCAAACAGTTTTCCACAGTGGCTGTACATTCCCACCAACGGTGAATAAGCATTCCTATCTCTCCACATCCTCTCCAACATTTACAGTTTTCCAACCTTTTAATAGTGGCCAGTCTATTAAGAGAGAAATGATATCTCAGTGTAGTTTTGATTTGCATTTCCCTAATCACTAGTGATGTTGAACATCTTTTCATGTGTTTCTTTGCCATTTGATTTATTCTTTAAACAATTGTCCTTTCAAGTCTTTTGCCCATTTTTAAATTGGTAATTTGTCTTTTTATTGTTGAGCTGTATGATCTCATTATATATTATGGGTATTAAACCCTTATCAGACATGTGATTGCCAAATATTTTCCCCATTGGGTCAGTTGCCTTTTCACCCTTTTGACAAAGTCCTTTAAGGTGCAAAAATATTCAATTTTGAGGCGGTCCCATTTATCTATTTTTTTCTTTTGTTGCTTGTTCTTTGGATGTAAGGGTTAAGAAGCTACTGCCTACCCAAAGATCTTGAAGATGTTTTCCTACATTTTCTTCTAGGAGTTTTATGGTTGTCACTTTTATAATTAAGTCCTTGATCCATTCTGTGTTAATTTTTGTATAAGGTGTGAGATAGGGGTCCTCTTTTTTATTTTTGGATATGGCTATCTAATTCTCCCAGCACCATTTGTTCAATAGAATATTCTGACCCAGCAGGGCTGACTTGATAGACTTGTCAAAAATCACTTGACTGTAGATGTGAGAGTCTATTTCTGAGTTCTCAATTCAGTTTTATTGGTCAATCTTTCTGTCTTTATGCCAGTACCATGTTGTTTTTACCACTATCGCTAAGTAATATGCTTTAAAGTCAGGAAGTGAGAGTCCTCCAACTTTGTTCTTCATTTTAAAGACATTTTTTTTTTTTTTGCTATTTGGGGGCCCTTTACCCTTCCAAATAAATTTGATAATTGGCTTTTCCAATTCTGCAAAAAGGACAGTTGGGATTTTTACTGGGTTTGCATTGAATCTGTAAATCAGTTTGGGTAGGATTGACATCTTAAAGATATTTAGTCTTCCAATCCATGAACACAGAATGTCCTTCCATTTAAGTCTTCTTCAGTTTCTTTTCGCAATATTTTATAGTTTTCTAATAAAAGTCCTTTATGTTCTTGGTTAAGTTTATTCCTAATATTTGATTCTTTTAGGTGCTATTATAAAGGGAATTTTTTTTTTCTGATTTCCTCCTCAGATTGCACATCAGTATTGTATAGAAGCGCTATTGATCTTCGCATATTAAAATTGTATCCCGCCACTTTGCTGAACTTGACTATTAGTTCTAATAGCTTTGATGTGGGGTGGATTTTTCAGGATTTTTTAGATAGAGTATCATATCATCAGCAAATAGTGCAAATTATACTTCTTCCTTTCCTATCTGGTTGTCTTTTATTTCTTTATCTAGCCTAATTGCTCTAGCTAGAACTTCTAGCACAAAATTGAATAATAATGGTGACAGTGGGTATCCTTGTCTTGTTCCTGATTTCAGCAGGAAAGCTTTCAGTCTTTCACTTTTGAGTACAATGTTAGCTGTATATTTATCCTATATGCACTTTACAATATTGAGAAAGTTTCCTTCTATTCCTATTTTTTGGAGTGTTTTTATCAAGAAAGGGTGCTGAATTTTGTCAAGTGCCTTTTCTGCATCAATTGAGAGGATCATATGATTTTTCTTCTTCAATGTATTAATGTGGTTTATTACACTAATTGATTTTCTTGTGTTGAACCACCTTTGCATACCTGGGATAAAACCCATTTGATTGTGGTGTCTAATTCTTTTAATGTGCTTTGCATCTATATTCATTAGAGTTATTGGTTTGTAATTTTATTTTTTTCATAGTATCTTTATCTGGTTTTGGTATTAGGGTGATGTTGGCTTCATCGAATGAGTTTGGTAGCATTCTTTCCTGTTCAAATTTTTGGAAGAGCTTGATCAAGATTGGTATTAGATTGTCTTTGAATGATTGGTAGAATTCATCTCTGAATCCATCTGGTCATGGGCTTTTCATCTTTCAGAGGTTTTGGGTGACTGTTTCATCTCTTCATTTGTGATTGGTTTTTTGAGGTCTTCTATTTTATCTAAAGTCAGTGTCAGTTGTTTCTGTGTATCTAGGAATTTGTCCATCTCTTCTACATTGTCTAGCCTTTTTAGCATACGGTTGTTCATAGTATCCTCTTATGATCTCTATTATTTGTGTGGGGTCAATGGTAATATCCCCCCTCTCATTTCTGATTTTATTTATTTGTATCTTCTCTTTTTTCACTTTGTTGATTTTGTTGACCTTCTCAAAGGACCAACTTTTGGTTTTGTTGACTCTATTGGTTTTTTGTCCTCAATTTCATTTATTTCTACTCTTTTCTTTACTATTTCTTTCCATCAGCTTGCTTTGGGATTAGTTTGCTGTTCTTCTTCTAGTTCCTCCAGGTATGCAGTTAGAGCTTCAATTTTAGCTCTTTCTTCTTTATCAATGTAAGCATCGAGGGCTATAAATTTCCCTCTCAGCACTTCCTTTGTTCTATCCCATCAGTTTTGATATGTTGTGTTCTCATTTTCATTCATCTTAAGATATTTGGTGAATTCTCTTACAGTTTCTTCTTTGACCCACTGGTTATTAAGAGTGTGCTGCTTAATCTCTATATATTTATGAATTTTCCCTTTATTGAGTCCCAGTTTCCTTTTGTTATGATCAAGAAAGTGTTTTGTATAATTTGAAACTTTTAAAATTTATTGAGTCTTGTTCTGTGACCCAGCAGATTGCCTATCCTGGAGATGGATCCATGAGCACTTGAAAAGACTCTATATCCTGCTGTTTTGAGGTGCAATGCTTATAGATGTCTGTTAGGTCTAGTTCATTTATCTTATTATTCAAACTCAGTTTCTTTATTTATCCTCTGTCCATCTGTCCTATCCAATACTGAGAGTGGTGTACTGAAGTCTCCAACTATTATCATAGAAACATCTATTTCTCCCTTTAGTTTTGCTAATGTGTGCCTCATGTATCCTGGGGCACTCAGGTTAGGTACATAAATTTTTAGCATAGTTATTTCTTCTTGGTGAATTGCCCCTTTTGTTAATACATAATGATCTTCTTCTTCCCTTATAACAGTTGTGCATTTAAAATCTAATTTGTCCAATATTAGTTTCGCTATTCCAGCTCTTTTTTGCTCACTAGTTGCATGGAATATCTTTTTTCAACCTTTCAGTTTTAACCTGGCTGTGTCCTTACATCTGATGTGACTCTCTTTCAGGCAGCAGATAGATGGCTCATATTTTTTATCCATTCTATATCAGTCTATGTTTTTTATTTGGGGGTTTCAAGCCATTAATATTCAATGTTTTTACTGTAAAACCATTACTTACTTCATCCATTTTATCATTTGACTTTCCATAGTCATATCCTACTATTGTCTGTTCTTTTACCCTTTAATTTACCCTTCTCAATAATCTTCATTTCTACAGTCTTCTCCAAGTCTCTTGCTCTTGTTTTTTCCTTTCAGGCTGCAGCACTCCCTTTAGTTTCTCTTGTAATTCTGTTCTTTTGGTAACATATTCTATCAGATTTTGTTTGTCTGTGAAGACTTTGAACTCACCCTTATTTTTGAAGGACAATTTTGCCAAATACAGAATTCTTGGCAATTTTTCTCTGTCAGTACCTTAAATACATCATATCACTTTCTTATCACCTCCATGGTTTCTTATGAGAAGTCAGCACTTAATCTTATCGAGATTCCTTGTATATGGTGTGTTGCTTTTCTCTTACTGCTTTCAGAATCCACTCTTTATCTCTGGTATTTGTCATCGTGAATAGTAGGTATATGGCATAAGTCTATTCAGATTTATTCTGTTTTGGGTCTGTTGTCCTTCTAGAGTATTGATATTTATGTCTTTCATAAGGGTTGAGAAGTTTTCAGTCATTATTTCCTCAAATATTCTTTCTGTCCCTTTTCTATTCTCTTCTTCTGTGACAGCTATATTGAGTATATTTGTGTAGTTTGTGTTGTCATTCAGTTCCCTGAGACCCTGTTCCATTTTTTTCCATTCTCTTCTTTTTCTGTTCTCCTGTCTTTTCCAGGTCAGATCTCTGTCTTCGAAATCAATTTTCTTTGAGCAATTCAAACCTGTTCTTATGTACCCCTAATGTATTTTTAATCTCATCCATCATGTCTTTCATTCCCAAAAGGTCTGTTACTTTTCATTGCAGGCTTTCAAAATTTCTTTATGCTCATCCAGTGTCTTATTAATATCCTTTATCTCTCTAGCCATATTTTCTTTCAATTCTTTGAATTGATTTAGTAGATTTCTGTGATCATCATTGATTAGTTGTCTTAAGTCCTGTATCTCTTCAGGATATTTGGTTTGTTTCTTTGGCTGGGCCATCTCTTCCTGTTTACTAGAATGGCTTGTAATTTTTTGCTGATGTTTAGATATAGATATGAATAAGGATATACATCTATATTTTCAGCTAGATGTCACCTGAATAAAAGTAAGTTAATAGGAACAAAACTGCAAAGAAATGTGCCCAAAATTATAACAATAATTTCCTGTGTTCATTGGGATTATACATATTGTTTTCTGTTTTTTTTACCCTTTTATTTATTTTTCTGAGTTTTTGCAAATTAGCTGATATTATTTTGAGTGAAATAATATTAAAATGTAATTAAATAAAAAGCAAAAGAGCTAGAAGCAGAAATAGAGCTCATGTATTGTCTCCCAAGTTAAAAAGCTAGATATGAGGGAGTTATCATGTTACTTTGAGGCCATTCACAGATAACATGCACTCTGTGTCCCTATAACTTCTTGAATTGTTTCCACCACTCCCTACTACTAAGCCTCTCATTCAAAATCAAGTAGATACAGCTCTGCTTTTAATTCAACTTACTTTCATTTCTATTTATGAGATGAGTTCTCTTACTGGAGGTTTTTTTTTTTTTTTTCAGAAGTCTATGGGTATCCTTTATGTTCTCACAGTCTCATCTTAGCTACCATTAAAGACATTGCTCAGTCAATGCATGGGACAGAATACTTAAAGATAGCTTTGTTTGCCTGTTCCCTTTGGTTGGCAGATGCCTCCCAAAAAAGACAGAAAAAGCTGTTCACTCTTGGAGGCTGATGTAATGATAGCACTATTCATGTTGGAGACAAGAGAACTCTGTACCTAATATAGAAGATAGAAGGCTAGGGTGATTTTAACTGACCATTCTTCACAAGGATATGTTGTAGGGTTCTGATTGACTGGGCTTTGACAGATTTTGAAGTGGTTGTGAAGGGGTCTGAGCTAATACAATGCTTTCAGGGACTGAGTTTCCTTCACTCTGATAAGTAAAACTTCCATTGTTAATTACAGTGGTCTTTGGAATTAACTGACCAAAATATGTTGAATATTATGGAAATAAATCATTATAAAAATTTATCAACTTGATGAAAGATCATTATGATGTTTTAAGACTCTGAGGTCAATAACCTCAAATACATTTTTTCCCACATGAAACCAAAACACTATTAAGGAAAAGACTATTGGCAAAATAGTGAGTGCTGAGCATGATTTTGTGCCTCAGTATTAAAGACTTACAACACGGTGATTAAAAACCTGCTGACTCTAGAAATTTGGGGCTTAATTAACGAGTTAATGTTGGGAATAGAGATTCTTTTCTTTAAATTCAAAATTCCAATTATAAGCAGTTGTGTTTTTAGAATTCATCCACAAATGATCTCGGTAGGTAGGGGGCTGGTATTGAATGGTTGGTTTATAATAATATGTGGAATCTGTACACTGTCCAAAGAAGTAACAAGAACCTGAGATCTCATTAACACTTCTGTAAGAGAGGTTGGGGGAAGATACTTATTATTTTTTTTAAGGTAATTTTCCAGAGCCCTATTTACCGAATCAGTTATGAATAAAGGATAAAAGAGATTTGAACACTTATTAGACATTGAATTCAGTATGTGAGCTAAAATATAAATAGTTTCAAGCAGTTGTTGTCTGATAAATTCTCCTCTCAAAGATAAGGAAATTTTCACAAAATTGTCCAGACATTTTCTTATCTTTACTTTTTATGCAGTAGCTGAACTCTGTTTAGAGCACAATTTTCTTAAGATTATACAGATAAATTAAGCTTCACTACTTGTTTTTCCTTTAAGTTGATTTTGTTGTCCTGTCTAAATGAAGGTGATGGTGTGGCTGACAGATAACCAGATGTATTTATATAATGTGGACAGTTAATTCATCTGCTTCTGACTTCCAGTGTTCTCTAGACTCCCATTTCAATTCCCTGTAGAAAGAGGTCACAATGAAGGCAATTAAACCAAAAACTGTATAAAAATACAGTTCAAGATGTAAAGAGAAAGAAACCATTAATCATTCCTAATTATTTCCTGAAATATTTATTGAGGGGTTCTATGTACCAGGCTTGGATCTAGGTGCTAAGGCTACAGCAGTGGAGTAAAGTCATCCTAAGATGCTTACAATCAGGTATGGAGCTGGACAATCAGATGTACATATAATTATGTATTTACAGTTTGTCTAAGATATGATATCACAAGATATATCCTGATCAGAATTCTTTTAGCTAAAAGTGACAGAAATCCAATTGAAGTTGGTTTAAGGCAAAAAGAAAATTCTTTGCTCACTTTACCTGCAAAGTCTAATGGCATACTGGTGGGATCCAGTTCAAATTGCATCATTTGGACTTAGTCTCTATCCATCCTCTGCTGTGCTTTCTTCTTGGAGTAGATCCTAAGCTCCCATCCTCCCAGACTAATGCTCAGCACACATCCTCACAACTCTAAGTCCAGCAGAAAAAGAATTTCTTTGTTTCCCATAATTCCAAAAACAGTCATAGAATCAAGAATCATTGGCTTTGATTGGCCAAACCTTGGTCAAATACAGTTTATTTGTTTTTTAACATTTTATTATATATATATTTTAATTTGAGAAGTTGTGAGCTTATAAAACAATTGTACATAATATGCAGATTCCCTATATATCCCCCCTCCACCAACACCTTGCATTGTTGTGGAACATGTTTTACAGGTTATGAAAGAACATCATCAAACTATTACCACTAACTATAGTCCATAGCTTACATTTGGTCTATTTTTTCCATACACTCCCTGATTATTAATGCCATGTATTAGTATGTACATTTGTTAAAGTTCATGAGAGAACACTCTTTTATTTGTAATGTGAACCAGAGAGCTAATAGTATTGCCAACTTCACCTTAACCTTACTAAGAGGAGGAGTTGTATTTTTCCCTAAGGAAAATCAAGATGATGTTATCAGAAAAATAGAAAATGATCAATGCACAGGAAAGCCATAATAATTGTCACCACAACAGAGGACACAGAGAAAGCTATTGGGATTTTTATTCTACTAATGAAACAATCTAAGACATCTTTGACAATTGTGCTTCCAAAGAAGCCGAAGAAGAAACTTTGGGCTACCTTGGGCTTAAATATCAAACACTAAGAAAGACTGGATGAAGATTGTGGCCATTTCCCTTTGGGAAAGATCTTCAATCTAGACATTTTTATTTCTCTAGTACCCACTGTTCTGGGCACTGTCCAATGCCCTAGATTAGAATTAGGGTGAAGATAGAGTCAGATTTACATTAGAAACTAGATTACAAATTCTTTAGATAAAAAGAGATGTATATCTCTAGAGGAATGAGAGGTAGATTAAAAAAACAAGTTTCAGACTCGAGTCAAAACAAGTATAGTATTGATCAAAGAGTGTTACTTAAAATAAAAAGTCAATTAAGTTGCACAGGGAAATATATGATGAGTTCAGATCTGATGTTAAGAGCACTGTGCAAAAGATAGAAAGTATCTGCCCCTATCTTATTCAGTAGATCCCATGTTCTCAGAGCTATATTCTCTAATGTCCCACACCCACCTTTAACACAGCTATCTTCCAGTTTAGGAATCAAGTATGACTAAAGTAAGTATATTGCCTTTTTTGGGTGCCACTATTTGGAAGTTTTGATTACTAAAAACAAGATCTGGTGCATTTCCATTGTCCCTCCCTTAGTACTTGTTTCTTCCATTCAGATTCGAAATCCAAGTATAAGGGAAGATGGGCCTGTATAGCACCCTAATCTTAGTACCAAATTGGCCAAAATCATTACCTTGAACATCTCCCTAATTTCCCTCTCCTCAGTTTCTGCCTACTTCCATTGTCTTGCCTACAGCTCTTTCTAAAGCTGAACCATGTTCGAAACATTAGCTGCTTTCTGGAGTTCTTCACTCAGAATTGAATCCTGACTCTTAACTCATGCTGGATCAAAGGATTAGGTGCATGGGGAAAGGATTTCCCAGCATGGTATTTGTGGTAGGAGGATAATAGCCTCCATAAAATTTCCGTGCCCTAATCCTCAGAAACTATGAATTTCTTACATTACATGGCAAAAAAAAAAAAAAAGAGATTTTGCAGATGTAAATAAGGTTATGGACCTTAAAACTGGGCAATTATCCTGGATTATCCAGGTGAACCCAAACTAATCACATGAGTCTTTGAAAGCAGAGAAATTACTCTTGCTTGAGCCAGAGAAATGTGGCAGAAGGGGAAATCAGAGAAATTTCAAGTGTGAGAAGAATTTGATGCATGGTTGGTGGTTCTGATATGTAAAGGCCCATGTGAAACAACTGGAGAGAGAACTCTAGGAACTAAGGGTGGCCCCAGCTGACAACTAGCAAGGGATTGGGAACTTCAAACTGACAACCTCAAGGAACTGATTTCTGCCAGTGACACGAAGGAGCTTAGAAGCGGATTCCTCCCAGAGTCCCCTGATAAAGTGCCTAGCAGACTGACACTTTGACTTGAGCCTCGTGAAACCTGGAGTGGAGAAGCCAGCTCAGTCAGCCTGGACCTCTGATCTACAGAACTGGGAGATAATAAGTTTGTGTTGTTAAAGCCAATAAGTTTGATTTGTTAGAACAATAATAGGAAACTAATACAATATATTTCTGCACAAGAAGGAAAATTATAAAATGAAGAGATGAAATTATGGCAGCTCAAAGACTGGATGGATTTCAAAAGGGAGAGTTTTCTAGTGAAGCTCTGCAGGGCTCTAATCCTACAGAAAGCCTACTGGATTTTGTCTAGGTTCTTGACTAAACTATAAGAAATGAATTTCAAGAGCACGTCAGATTAGTTAGGCCAGTAATTTATTAAAGAATGGTGAGAAAAGAAATGGGAAAAAATAATAGATGATAGGTCCCAGGTAAAAAGGAAGGGGCGGAAGAGTAATAAAGTGGGCTGATTTACAGACTACAATTGCCCATTATAGAGTATAAATGCCCAGGTTTTACTTGTGTATTGATCCAGGTCTGGGTGAAGAAGGCCAGAACAGGGCTCCAAAGGAGGGATGGAGAAAGAAAGAGAGAGAGAGAGAGAGAGAGAGAGAGAGAGAGAGAGAGAGAGAGA